>LR990518.1:20327500-20339159 GCA_905147745.2 Phlogophora meticulosa | reverse complement strand
AACCTGAACCTAACCTAACCTAACCTAACCTAACCTAACCTAACCTAACCTAACCTAACCTAACCTAACCTAACCTAACCTAACCTAACCTAACCTAACCTAACCTAACCTAACCTAACCTAACCTAACCTAACCTAACCTAACCTAACCTAACCTAACCTAACCTAACCTAACCTAACCTAACCTAACCTAACCTAACCTAACCTAACCTAACCTAACCTAACCTAACCTAACCTAACCTAACCTAACCTAACCTAACCTAACCTAACCTAACCTAACCTAACCTAACCTAACCTAACCTAACCTAACCTAACCTAACCTAACCTAACCTAACCTAACCTAACCTAACCTAACCTAACCTAACCTAACCTAACCTAACCTAACCTAACCTAACCTAACCTAACCTAACCTAACCTAACCTAACCTAACCTGACCTAACCTAACCTAACCTAACCTAACCTAACCTAACCTAACCTAACCTAACCTAACCTAACCTAACCTAACCTAACCTAACCTAACCTAACCTAACCTAACCTAACCTAACCTAACCTAACCTAACCTAACCTAACCTAACCTAACCTAACCTAACCTAACCTAACCTAACCTAACCTAACCTAACCTAACCTAACCTAACCTAACCTAACCTAACCTAACCTAACCTAACCTAACCTAACCTAACCTAACCTAACCTAACCTAACCTAACCTAACCTAACCTAACCTAACCTAACCTAACCTAACCTAACCTAACCTAACCTAACCTAACCTAACCTAACCTAACCTAACCTAACCTAACCTAACCTAACCTAACCTAACCTAACCTAACCTAACCTAACCTAACCTAACCTAACCTAACCTAACCTAACCTAACCTAACCTAACCTAACCTAACCTAACCTAACCTAACCTAACCTAACCTAACCTAACCTAACCTAACCTAACCTAACCTAACCTAACCTAACCTAACCTAACCTAACCTAACCTAACCTAACCTAACCTAACCTAACCTAACCTAACCTAACCTAACCTAACCTAACCTAACCTAACCTAACCTAACCTAACCTAACCTAACCTAACCTAACCTAACCTAACCTAACCTAACCTAACCTAACCTAACCTAACCTAACCTAACCTAACCTAACCTAACCTAACCTAACCTAACCTAACCTAACCTAACCTAACCTAACCTAACCTAACCTAACCTAACCTAACCTAACCTAACCTAACCTAACCTAACCTAACCTAACCTAACCTAACCTAACCTAACCTAACCTAACCTAACCTAACCTAACCTAACCTAACCTAACCTAACCTAACCTAACCTAACCTAACCTAACCTAACCTAACCTAACCTAACCTAACCTAACCTAACCTAACCTAACCTAACCTAACCTAACCTAACCTAACCTAACCTAACCTAACCTAACCTAACCTAACCTAACCTAACCTAACCTAACCTAACCTAACCTAACCTAACCTAACCTAACCTAACCTAACCTAACCTAACCTAACCTAACCTAACCTAACCTAACCTAACCTAACCTAACCTAACCTAACCTAACCTAACCTAACCTAACCTAACCTAACCTAACCTAACCTAACCTAACCTAACCTAACCTAACCTAACCTAACCTAACCTAACCTAACCTAACCTAACCTAACCTAACCTAACCTAACCTAACCTAACCTAACCTAACCTAACCTAACCTAACCTAACCTAACCTAACCTAACCTAACCTAACCTAACCTAACCTAACCTAACCTAACCTAACCTAACCTAACCTAACCTAACCTAACCTAACCTAACCTAACCTAACCTAACCTAACCTAACCTAACCTAACCTAACCTAACCTAACCTAACCTAACCTAACCTAACCTAACCTAACCTAACCTAACCTAACCTAACCTAACCTAACCTAACCTAACCTAACCTAACCTAACCTAACCTAACCTAACCTAACCTAACCTAACCTAACCTAACCTAACCTAACCTAACCTAACCTAACCTAACCTAACCTAACCTAACCTAACCTAACCTAACCTAACCTAACCTAACCTAACCTAACCTAACCTAACCTAACCTAACCTAACCTAACCTAACCTAACCTAACCTAACCTAACCTAACCTAACCTAACCTAACCTAACCTAACCTAACCTAACCTAACCTAACCTAACCTAACCTAACCTAACCTAACCTAACCTAACCTAACCTAACCTAACCTAACCTAACCTAACCTAACCTAACCTAACCTAACCTAACCTAACCTAACCTAACCTAACCTAACCTAACCTAACCTAACCTAACCTAACCTAACCTAACCTAACCTAACCTAACCTAACCTAACCTAACCTAACCTAACCTAACCTAACCTAACCTAACCTAACCTAACCTAACCTAACCTAACCTAACCTAACCTAACCTAACCTAACCTAACCTAACCTAACCTAACCTAACCTAACCTAACCTAACCTAACCTAACCTAACCTAACCTAACCTAACCTAACCTAACCTAACCTAACCTAACCTAACCTAACCTAACCTAACCTAACCTAACCTAACCTAACCTAACCTAACCTAACCTAACCTAACCTAACCTAACCTAACCTAACCTAACCTAACCTAACCTAACCTAACCTAACCTAACCTAACCTAACCTAACCTAACCTAACCTAACCTAACCTAACCTAACCTAACCTAACCTAACCTAACCTAACCTAACCTAACCTAACCTAACCTAACCTAACCTAACCTAACCTAACCTAACCTAACCTAACCTAACCTAACCTAACCTAACCTAACCTAACCTAACCTAACCTAACCTAACCTAACCTAACCTAACCTAACCTAACCTAACCTAACCTAACCTAACCTAACCTAACCTAACCTAACCTAACCTAACCTAACCTAACCTAACCTAACCTAACCTAACCTAACCTAACCTAACCTAACCTAACCTAACCTAACCTAACCTAACCTAACCTAACCTAACCTAACCTAACCTAACCTAACCTAACCTAACCTAACCTAACCTAACCTAACCTAACCTAACCTAACCTAACCTAACCTAACCTAACCTAACCTAACCTAACCTAACCTAACCTAACCTAACCTAACCTAACCTAACCTAACCTAACCTAACCTAACCTAACCTAACCTAACCTAACCTAACCTAACCTAACCTAACCTAACCTAACCTAACCTAACCTAACCTAACCTAACCTAACCTAACCTAACCTAACCTAACCTAACCTAACCTAACCTAACCTAACCTAACCTAACCTAACCTAACCTAACCTAACCTAACCTAACCTAACCTAACCTAACCTAACCTAACCTAACCTAACCTAACCTAACCTAACCTAACCTAACCTAACCTAACCTAACCTAACCTAACCTAACCTAACCTAACCTAACCTAACCTAACCTAACCTAACCTAACCTAACCTAACCTAACCTAACCTAACCTAACCTAACCTAACCTAACCTAACCTAACCTAACCTAACCTAACCTAACCTAACCTAACCTAACCTAACCTAACCTAACCTAACCTAACCTAACCTAACCTAACCTAACCTAACCTAACCTAACCTAACCTAACCTAACCTAACCTAACCTAACCTAACCTAACCTAACCTAACCTAACCTAACCTAACCTAACCTAACCTAACCTAACCTAACCTAACCTAACCTAACCTAACCTAACCTAACCTAACCTAACCTAACCTAACCTAACCTAACCTAACCTAACCTAACCTAACCTAACCTAACCTAACCTAACCTAACCTAACCTAACCTAACCTAACCTAACCTAACCTAACCTAACCTAACCTAACCTAACCTAACCTAACCTAACCTAACCTAACCTAACCTAACCTAACCTAACCTAACCTAACCTAACCTAACCTAACCTAACCTAACCTAACCTAACCTAACCTAACCTAACCTAACCTAACCTAACCTAACCTAACCTAACCTAACCTAACCTAACCTAACCTAACCTAACCTAACCTAACCTAACCTAACCTAACCTAACCTAACCTAACCTAACCTAACCTAACCTAACCTAACCTAACCTAACCTAACCTAACCTAACCTAACCTAACCTAACCTAACCTAACCTAACCTAACCTAACCTAACCTAACCTAACCTAACCTAACCTAACCTAACCTAACCTAACCTAACCTAACCTAACCTAACCTAACCTAACCTAACCTAACCTAACCTAACCTAACCTAACCTAACCTAACCTAACCTAACCTAACCTAACCTAACCTAACCTAACCTAACCTAACCTAACCTAACCTAACCTAACCTAACCTAACCTAACCTAACCTAACCTAACCTAACCTAACCTAACCTAACCTAACCTAACCTAACCTAACCTAACCTAACCTAACCTAACCTAACCTAACCTAACCTAACCTAACCTAACCTAACCTAACCTAACCTAACCTAACCTAACCTAACCTAACCTAACCTAACCTAACCTAACCTAACCTAACCTAACCTAACCTAACCTAACCTAACCTAACCTAACCTAACCTAACCTAACCTAACCTAACCTAACCTAACCTAACCTAACCTAACCTAACCTAACCTAACCTAACCTAACCTAACCTAACCTAACCTAACCTAACCTAACCTAACCTAACCTAACCTAACCTAACCTAACCTAACCTAACCTAACCTAACCTAACCTAACCTAACCTAACCTAACCTAACCTAACCTAACCTAACCTAACCTAACCTAACCTAACCTAACCTAACCTAACCTAACCTAACCTAACCTAACCTAACCTAACCTAACCTAACCTAACCTAACCTAACCTAACCTAACCTAACCTAACCTAACCTAACCTAACCTAACCTAACCTAACCTAACCTAACCTAACCTAACCTAACCTAACCTAACCTAACCTAACCTAACCTAACCTAACCTAACCTAACCTAACCTAACCTAACCTAACCTAACCTAACCTAACCTAACCTAACCTAACCTAACCTAACCTAACCTAACCTAACCTAACCTAACCTAACCTAACCTAACCTAACCTAACCTAACCTAACCTAACCTAACCTAACCTAACCTAACCTAACCTAACCTAACCTAACCTAACCTAACCTAACCTAACCTAACCTAACCTAACCTAACCTAACCTAACCTAACCTAACCTAACCTAACCTAACCTAACCTAACCTAACCTAACCTAACCTAACCTAACCTAACCTAACCTAACCTAACCTAACCTAACCTAACCTAACCTAACCTAACCTAACCTAACCTAACCTAACCTAACCTAACCTAACCTAACCTAACCTAACCTAACCTAACCTAACCTAACCTAACCTAACCTAACCTAACCTAACCTAACCTAACCTAACCTAACCTAACCTAACCTAACCTAACCTAACCTAACCTAACCTAACCTAACCTAACCTAACCTAACCTAACCTAACCTAACCTAACCTAACCTAACCTAACCTAACCTAACCTAACCTAACCTAACCTAACCTAACCTAACCTAACCTAACCTAACCTAACCTAACCTAACCTAACCTAACCTAACCTAACCTAACCTAACCTAACCTAACCTAACCTAACCTAACCTAACCTAACCTAACCTAACCTAACCTCACCTAACCTAACCTAACCTAACCTAACCTAACCTAACCTAACCTAACCTAACCTAACCTAACCTAACCTAACCTAACCTAACCTAACCTAACCTAACCTAACCTAACCTAACCTAACCTAACCTAACCTAACCTAACCTAACCTAACCTAACCTAACCTAACCTAACCTAACCTAACCTAACCTAACCTAACCTAACCTAACCTAACCTAACCTAACCTAACCTAACCTAACCTAACCTAACCTAACCTAACCTAACCTAACCTAACCTAACCTAACCTAACCTAACCTAACCTAACCTAACCTAACCTAACCTAACCTAACCTAACCTAACCTAACCTAACCTAACCTAACCTAACCTAACCTAACCTAACCTAACCTAACCTAACCTAACCTAACCTAACCTAACCTAACCTAACCTAACCTAACCTAACCTAACCTAACCTAACCTAACCTAACCTAACCTAACCTAACCTAACCTAACCTAACCTAACCTAACCTAACCTAACCTAACCTAACCTAACCTAACCTAACCTAACCTAACCTAACCTAACCTAACCTAACCTAACCTAACCTAACCTAACCTAACCTAACCTAACCTAACCTAACCTAACCTAACCTAACCTAACCTAACCTAACCTAACCTAACCTAACCTAACCTAACCTAACCTAACCTAACCTAACCTAACCTAACCTAACCTAACCTAACCTAACCTAACCTAACCTAACCTAACCTAACCTAACCTAACCTAACCTAACCTAACCTAACCTAACCTAACCTAACCTAACCTAACCTAACCTAACCTAACCTAACCTAACCTAACCTAACCTAACCTAACCTAACCTAACCTAACCTAACCTAACCTAACCTAACCTAACCTAACCTAACCTAACCTAACCTAACCTAACCTAACCTAACCTAACCTAACCTAACCTAACCTAACCTAACCTAACCTAACCTAACCTAACCTAACCTAACCTAACCTAACCTAACCTAACCTAACCTAACCTAACCTAACCTAACCTAACCTAACCTAACCTAACCTAACCTAACCTAACCTAACCTAACCTAACCTAACCTAACCTAACCTAACCTAACCTAACCTAACCTAACCTAACCTAACCTAACCTAACCTAACCTAACCTAACCTAACCTAACCTAACCTAACCTAACCTAACCTAACCTAACCTAACCTAACCTAACCTAACCTAACCTAACCTAACCTAACCTAACCTAACCTAACCTAACCTAACCTAACCTAACCTAACCTAACCTAACCTAACCTAACCTAACCTAACCTAACCTAACCTAACCTAACCTAACCTAACCTAACCTAACCTAACCTAACCTAACCTAACCTAACCTAACCTAACCTAACCTAACCTAACCTAACCTAACCTAACCTAACCTAACCTAACCTAACCTAACCTAACCTAACCTAACCTAACCTAACCTAACCTAACCTAACCTAACCTAACCTAACCTAACCTAACCTAACCTAACCTAACCTAACCTAACCTAACCTAACCTAACCTAACCTAACCTAACCTAACCTAACCTAACCTAACCTAACCTAACCTAACCTAACCTAACCTAACCTAACCTAACCTAACCTAACCTAACCTAACCTAACCTAACCTAACCTAACCTAACCTAACCTAACCTAACCTAACCTAACCTAACCTAACCTAACCTAACCTAACCTAACCTAACCTAACCTAACCTAACCTAACCTAACCTAACCTAACCTAACCTAACCTAATCTAACCTAACCTAACCTAACCTAACCTAACCTAACCTAACCTAACCTAACCTAACCTAACCTAACCTAACCTAACCTAACCTAACCTAACCTAACCTAACCTAACCTAACCTAACCTAACCTAACCTAACCTAACCTAACCTAACCTAACCTAACCTAACATAACCTAACCTAACCTAACCTAACCTAACCTAACCTAACCTAACCTAACCTAACCTAACCTAACCTAACCTAACCTAACCTAACCTAACCTAACCTAACCTAACCTAACCTAACCTAACCTAACCTAACCTAACCTAACCTAACCTAACCTAACCTAACCTAACCTAACCTAACCTAACCTAACCTAACCTAACCTAACCTAACCTAACCTAACCTAACCTAACCTAACCTAACCTAACCTAACCTAACCTAACCTAACCTAACCTAACCTAACCTAACCTAACCTAACCTAACCTAACCTAACCTAACCTAACCTAACCTAACCTAACCTAACCTAACCTAACCTAACCTAACCTAACCTAACCTAACCTAACCTAACCTAACCTAACCTAACCTAACCTAACCTAACCTAACCTAACCTAACCTAACCTAACCTAACCTAACCTAACCTAACCTAACCTAACCTAACCTAACCTAACCTAACCTAACCTAACCTAACCTAACCTAACCTAACCTAACCTAACCTAACCTAACCTAACCTAACCTAACCTAACCTAACCTAACCTAACCTAACCTAACCTAACCTAACCTAACCTAACCTAACCTAACCTAACCTAACCTAACCTAACCTAACCTAACCTAACCTAACCTAACCTAACCTAACCTAACCTAACCTAACCTAACCTAACCTAACCTAACCTATCCTAACCTAACCTAACCTAACCTAACCTAACCTAACCTAACCTAACCTAACCTAACCTAACCTAACCTAACCTAACCTAACCTAACCTAACCTAACCTAACCTAACCTAACCTAACCTAACCTAACCTAACCTAACCTAACCTAACCTAACCTAACCTAACCTAACCTAACCTAACCTAACCTAACCTAACCTAACCTAACCTAACCTAACCTAACCTAACCTAACCTAACCTAACCTAACCTAACCTAACCTAACCTAACCTAACCTAACCTAACCTAACCTAACCTAACCTAACCTAACCTAACCTAACCTAACCTAACCTAACCTAACCTAACCTAACCTAACCTAACCTAACCTAACCTAACCTAACCTAACCTAACCTAACCTAACCTAACCTAACCTAACCTAACCTAACCTAACCTAACCTAACCTAACCTAACCTAACCTAACCTAACCTAACCTAACCTAACCTAACCTAACCTAACCTAACCTAACCTAACCTAACCTAACCTAACCTAACCTAACCTAACCTAACCTAACCTAACCTAACCTAACCTAACCTAACCTAACCTAACCTAACCTAACCTAACCTAACCTAACCTAACCTAACCTAACCTAACCTAACCTAACCTAACCTAACCTAACCTAACCTAACCTAACCTAACCTAACCTAACCTAACCTAACCTAACCTAACCTAACCTAACCTAACCTAACCTAACCTAACCTAACCTAACCTAACCTAACCTAACCTAACCTAACCTAACCTAACCTAACCTAACCTAACCTAACCTAACCTAACCTAACCTAACCTGACCTGACCTAACCTAACCTAACCTAACCTGACCTGACCTAACCTGACCTGACCTAACCTGACCTGACCTAACCTGACCTGACCTAACCTGACCTAACCTAACCTGACCTGACCTAACCTAACCTAACCTAACCTGACCTAACCTGACCTGACCTAACCTGACCTGACCTAACCTGACCTGACCTAACCTGACCTGACCTAACCTGACCTGACCTAACCTGACCTGACCTAACCTGACCTGACCTAACCTGACCTGACCTAACCTGACCTGACCTAACCTGACCTGACCTAACCTGACCTGACCTAACCTGACCTGACCTAACCTGACCTGACCTAACCTGACCTGACCTAACCTGACCTGACCTAACCTGACCTGACCTAACCTGACCTGACCTAACCTGACCTGACCTAACCTGACCTGACCTAACCTGACCTGACCTAACCTGACCTGACCTAACCTGACCTGACCTAACCTGACCTGACCTAACCTGACCTGACCTAACCTGACCTGACCTAACCTGACCTGACCTAACCTGACCTGACCTAACCTGACCTGACCTAACCTGACCTGACCTAACCTGACCTGACCTAACCTGACCTGACCTAACCTGACCTGACCTAACCTGACCTGACCTAACCTGACCTGACCTAACCTGACCTGACCTAACCTGACCTGACCTAACCTGACCTGACCTAACCTGACCTGACCTAACCTGACCTGACCTAACCTGACCTGACCTAACCTGACCTGACCTAACCTGACCTGACCTAACCTGACCTGACCTAACCTGACCTGACCTAACCTGACCTGACCTAACCTGACCTGACCTAACCTGACCTGACCTAACCTGACCTGACCTAACCTGACCTGACCTAACCTGACCTGACCTAACCTGACCTGACCTAACCTGACCTGACCTAACCTGACCTGACCTAACCTGACCTGACCTAACCTGACCTGACCTAACCTGACCTGACCTAACCTGACCTGACCTAACCTGACCTGACCTAACCTGACCTGACCTGACCTCACCTGACCTGACCTAACCTGACCTGACCTAACCTAACCTAACCTGACCTGACCTAACCTGACCTGACCTAACCTGACCTGACCTAACCTGACCTGACCTAACCTGACCTGACCTAACCTGACCTGACCTAACCTGACCTGACCTAACCTAACCTGACCTGACCTAACCTGACCTGACCTAACCTGACCTGACCTAACCTGACCTGACCTAACCTGACCTGACCTAACCTGACCTGACCTAACCTGACCTGACCTAACCTGACCTGACCTAACCTGACCTGACCTAACCTGACCTGACCTAACCTGACCTGACCTAACCTGACCTAACCTGACCTGACCTAACCTGACCTGACCTAACCTTTTTTTTTTTTTTTTTTTTTTTTTTTTTTTTTTTTTTTTTTTTTTTTGGTGCGGGTTGGAAAATCCTCATGGATGTCCTTCGCTCTGGGGGAGCGAAGGGGTCTGTCAGACTCTTACTGACTAAAAACCACCCGTTGTTCCGTCTCACACCTACGCCGGGGGTCGCGGGAACGTACGATCCTTCCGCAACCCCCAGCTAGTGCCGGCCCGCCTATGCAGGCCTCCGCAGGACGAGGGGCGGAGTGAGGTGTTAGACTCCCCCCGCGACGTCTAAGAGGGGCGCGCGTGGAACACGCGCCACCACCTCGGGTCCTGGTGTTAAGGGGGCGACAGACGTCCCCAGGTCCGTCGCCCCTGGACCCATTTAGGGGGGCTGGAAGAGGGCGTTGTCCGCCCTCCGCCGACGCCCGGTGCGTCTGCTGCGGGCCGGGTTGGAGGAAGATATCTCCCTTTCCCGTTCCGCAGCCTCCTTCCGCGAGATAACCGTCTCGCAGAAGGACACCACCGCGTTCCAGGCCTCCTCGCTGCCAACCATCGATGACACGACGGCCGGCAGCGACAGGTCCCTGCCTACTTCCGCAACGAGGGCACGGCGTGGATCCTCCCAAGCGGGACACTCTGCCAGCGTATGCCACGCCGTGTCCTCCCGGCAGTCGACGCAGTGGTGACACCGGGCGTCCGGCTCCCTGTTTATGCGACACAGGTACTTCCCGAAGCAACCATGCCCCGAGAGCACCTGCGTCACCCGAAACGACAGGGAGCCGTGCCTCCTCCCGAGCCAGTGATCGAGCACCGGCCGGACCGCCTCGATGGTGACGAGGCCGGCGGTAGGGCGTGAAAGCCTTTCCCGCCATTCCGCCACCAGGACCTCACGAAGCTGGGACCGACGCAGCTCCATGTGTCGCTGCGTCAGTCGCTCGCCTCGCGCCCGCGCTTCCTCGCGCCACCGGAACAGTGACGCGAGTACTTTCGCCTCCAGGTCCCAGGGCGGGGATCCGGCCAGTGCACAAGCCGCCTCGCAGGAGATCGTGCGATATCCCCTGATGACTCTGACGGCCATCGCTCTCTGTGGCTTCCGCAGAACAGAGAGGCTACAGGCCGTCAGGTCAGCCGCCCAGATCGGGGCCCCGTACAGGGCCATCGATCGCACGATCCCTACGTAGAGCCGCCTACAGGCGGCGCTCGGGCCCCCC
>LR990518.1:20015000-20322500 GCA_905147745.2 Phlogophora meticulosa | reverse complement strand
ATACAAGCATACATAGTTGTGTTACTCTTCAAAATCCAAGTTTTTGGAAAAGGAAACACTTAAACATAATAAAGTGGTACGAGTAGGTAGTACCTAATATAAATTAATCGCGGTTTGTAAATCAGTAATCCAAATCGGTACAGATCATAGAATCCAGTGCAGTACATTACTTTAAAGTTAAATAAAGTTAAATTAGATAAAGTTTAATAAAAGGCTTTTATTATCATAGACATAAATACAAATTCTACAATTATTTCATTTTAGCTTATTACTACAAAGATTATTATTGAATTTAATTAATTGTAATAGAATTATTACTATCATTGATGTCGTTATTATATATTTGTGTTATTAATGGCTTATGGTAACTGAAATACGAAATATATTGATACCATAATTACACCCACGTGTTAGTGTATTGAAAAATACAATCAAAAACTGAGGTTATTTGAAATAACGTGGAAAAATAAATACCATAATTACACCTAAGTATTAGAAATAGAGATGTAATTACTTACTTTTATTATAAATTCACTGGAATTAGAATTAAAATAAACCCTTTGATTTTGCTGATCACTTCAATATAACATATATATTAGGTCTTTACGTTATTGGTTTGCTCGCTTCCGTTCTGGAAATTTCGACCTGAAAAATGAACCTCGCGGTCGTCCGAAGACTTTGGTCGACAATGACGAATTAAAGGCGATTGTGGAAGCTGATGATACACAATCTACGGCTGAATTAGCAGCAGCTTTCGACGTTAGCGTCAAAACAATATTGGTCCATTTGCGTCAAATTGGCAAGGTAAAAAAGCTTGACAAATGGGTGCCCCACGAACTCAATGATCGCCAGCGCGAAGTACGCGTCGAGACGTGCCTTGCACTGCTCAACAGACACACAAATGAAGGAATTTTGAACCGCATTGTTACCTGCGATGAAAAATGGATTCTGTTTGATAACCGCAAGCGCTCAGCAAGTTGGTTGGATCCTGGTTCAGCACCTAAACAATGCCCTAAACGAAAACTTACCCCAAGAAAAGTGATGGTCACTGTTTGGTGGTCTAGCGCCGGTGTGATTCAACACAGCTTCTTACCAAACGGGGTGAGCATTACTGCAGATGTGTACTGTGAAGAATTGAACACAATGATGGAGAAGCTGGCACATCTCCAACCAGCATTGGTCAATCGCTCGTCTCCGCTGCTCCTGCACGACAACGCGCGACCTCATACTGCACAGCAGACGGTCTCCAAGTTGCAAGAACTGGGGTTGGAAGCTCTCCGTCATCCGCCCTACTCACCAGACCTTGCGCCTACAGACTACTACTTTTTCCAGAATTTGGATAACTTCTTGGCGGGAAAAAAATTCAATACCCGAGAGGCAGTACAAAATGCCTTTGAAGAATTTGTTGCCTCCCGTCCAGCTGATTTCTTTAAGAAGGGCATCAATAAACTGCCACTGCGTTGGCAAAGATGCATTGATTGCATGGGTGATTACTTCGATTAATACAAATAAAAAATACATGAAAAAAAATCATTTAAATTTTTTCATACAAAACGGCAATTTCATAGGTAAAGACCTATTATATATATATATTTATCACGTCACTATAGAGCGTTGGGAATAAATAAGCGTGCAATAGAAAAACGGTCAAGTATAGTGGTAGGAGTAAGTCCGTTAAAACGATATGCTATTGGTAAATGACAATTGCACGACACCACCTAGTGGTCAAAGTCATCACTACTCAAAGCGGGTCATGGGCTCTTATGGAAGTCGATGCAATCGCCACCTGGATTTCAAAAATGTAACTACTCAAAACAAGATGGCGCGTAACGGAAAAATGTTACACAAAAATTTTTTCCAACCCCAATAAAGAAGTTTCACTTCAAAGGAAATTTCACCAGATATTAGAATAAGTAGTAGTATATTTACCTAGACTTCGAAAAAGTAGGTTACAAAGAGAGGATAGTTCGTCCTTCCCCTGAAATGGAGCCGTCTGGCTCCCGGGATTTAAGAATCACGATTCTTTTATAATAATTAGAGAACATTGGTAACGATTCATTGTTTCAAAGAATCATATTATATATTTTTCAATAAGCGATATTCATATTCGTTACTGAAAACCTTTAAAGTAACCGTTAAAGTACTTAATAATAGTTAAATGTATCTGTTGTATAGGAGAGAAGCAACATGGACAAGTTGTCGCAGGTTATGTTCGTGATGCTGTGCCACGTGACGTGCGTCGCCAAGCAGGTCGCGTTCCACGTGGACGCGGACCGCATCGACCAGCTCATCGCCGGCCTGAGCGGTAGGCACCCGCGCCGCACCGCCGCACCGCCGCGCTGCGGTGCGGTGCCGTGACGCGGTGACGTACTTGTATTGCAGACCCGCTGATGAACCAGGTCGCCGGCCCGCGCGGCGTGCTGCTGCAGGACTGCGCGCGCGCCGCAGCGCGACTGCTGCGCATATACTCCGGCTGCGCGGTCGCCACCTGCGTGCTGTGGATCGTTTTCCCTGTGCTCTACCGAATCCAGGGAATTCCATTCGAGTTCCCATTTTGGATCGGTTTGGATTACAACCAGAATAGCGTTGTGTGAGAAATACCTAACAGTATATTCATATTATTTTTATTCCGATTGAAAATGATGAAAGAATTAACTTATTTTATTAAGATTATTTCCAAAACGTGGTGAACGTTTCGGAAATATAGGTATATTTATAATATAAGTTCTTTCTGCTTGGTACCCCATCCGACCGACTTACTAGTCTATCTGTTATTCAGATTTGGCGCGGTACTGCTGTATTCGTTTTATGCCACCAACTTGGTGGCGATCGGTAACACTTCGATGGATGCTTTCATAGCCACAATCCTAGATCAGTGTAAAACCCAACTGAGGATATTGAGGTATGTTACATGGATACAATCTACTTAGGTTACTGTTTTTTTTTTCAAAATCCTGTATTACCAGGACCCACCAGGTAGGTCCTACAACAACGGTAACGGACAGATTGACTTCACTTTCTATAAAGAAACGAGGTTAGAAACGATTAAGTTGTGGCGTTCATTTTTATATTTTCAGAATGAATTTCGAGACGTTGCCGGAGCGAGCGCGCGCCGCGCACGCCGACACCGGCGCTGACTACGACTCCGCGCTGCACAAACTGTTCGTGGATTGTTTGCTGCATTACAACAGGATCACCGAGTGAGTGCCACCACGACGCATGCATAGCCCGTGAGCGTGTGCCTGTACACTGTAATACTGTGTCACTGTGTGTCTGTGTCGGTGCGTGCTGTGTGTGCAGGATGTGCACGGTGCTGCACGACGTGTTCGCCGTGCCGCTGCTGGTGCAGTTCGGCGTAGGCGGCTGGATCCTGTGCATGGCCGCCTACAAGATAGTCAGCGTGAGTGTGTGTACTGTGTGCGACACAAGCAGTGACGTCACACAGCGCTCATCTCGCCTCTCTTTTCTGTTTGCAGCTGAAAGTGTTGAGCATCGAGTTTGCATCCACCACATTGTTCATCATTTGCATTCTGACTGAGCTATTAATATTTTGTCATTACGGAAATGAAGTCACCGTGGAGGTGAGGCAAGGCTTTCGGTTGCAAGTGGTCACCGGGGCTTTTTAATTAGAAGTGAATGTTGTTTTGTTCGGTCGCCAGAGCGCGCGCGTGACGCAGTCGCTGTACAGCATGGAGTGGCGGCGCGCGCGGCTGCCGTTCCGGCGCTCGCTGGTGCTGGTCATGGAGCGCGCCAAGCGGCCGCTGCGCCCCGCCGCCGGCCGCTTGATCCCGCTCTCGCTCGACACATATGTCAAGGTAATGACAATACGGATTTCTCACCATTAACTAAGAAGATTGAATGGTGTTAGCCAGCAAACGTCTAAGCAAACATGTCAGCAAGTGAACATGCAAGCAGCTGGCATGCAAGTAGTGTAAGGGTATAATGGAAACCAGCCTGACCTATCCGATAGAGTCGGATCCGCAATAGACGATTGATTGAATGGTGATAAATGGTAGCATGCGAGTAGAAAACTTGCAAATGAAAGTCAAATCCTTTATTTCAATAAGACCATTTAAAAGGTAATTTTGACAGTCAGAATACAATAAAAATGAAAATAAAACACTAAAGTTATTCTGGTTGACCTTTCTAAAAAGTAGTTTTGTGTGGGGAAGAATGGACAAGAGTCTCCACACTTACTTATTAAAATAGTTTCTATAAATAGGTATTTTGAATACTTTATTAAGACAATAATATGTGAAGACGATGTACATACATGGAATAAAAACCACCACTACTACCAATTAGGTATCATCCACAAACTGAACTTAATAAACGATGAGAATTATTATAATATTTTAGCCTTGTTAAAATGATATAATTTGAACGTTATTGCCTTCAACTATTATTAAAAGTCATATTATTCCAAGTGTATGTCAACTAACAACTAACAACAAGAATTCAGACTCTAATTTTGCCGACTTAAAATAAAGGAAACTTGTTTGCAGATTTTAAAGTCATCCTACAGCTTCTATGCAATGCTGAGGCAAACTAAATAAGCAAACAAGGAACAAAGGAATGAAACAATAGCTGGTGCCACGCGGCACCAGGTGGAACGTGGACCTCGAACAATAGCTAGTGCCACGCGGCACCAGGTGGAACGTAGACATCGAACAATAGCTAGTGCCACGCGGCACCAGGTGGAACGTGGACATCGAACAATAGCTAGTGCCACGCGGCACCACGTGGAACGTGGACATCGTACAATAGCTAGTGCCACGCGGCACCAGGTGGAACGTGGACCTCGAGCAATAGCTAGTGCTACGCGGCACCAGGTGGAACGTAGACATCGAACAATAGCTAGTGCCACGCGGCACCACGTGGAACGTGGACATCGAACAATAGCTAGTGGCACGCGGCACCAGGTGGAACGTGGACATCGAACAATAGCTAGTGCCACGCGGCACCAGGTGGAACGTGGACATCGAACAATAGCTAGTGCCACGCGGCACCAGGTGGAACGTGGACATCGAACAATAGCTAGTGCCACGCGGCACCAGGTGGAACGTAGACATCGAACAATAGCTAGTGCCACGCGGCACCAGGTGGAACGTGGACCTCGAACAATAGCTAGTGCCACGCGGTACCAGGTGGAACGTAGACATCAAACAATAGCTAGTGCCACGCGGCACCAGGTGGAACGTGGACATCGAACAATAGCTAGTGCCACGCGGCACCACGTGGAACGTGGACATCGTACAATAGCTAGTGCCACGCGGCACCAGGTGGAACGTGGACCTCGAACAATAGCTAGTGCCACGCGGCACCAGGTGGAACGTAGACATCGAACAATAGCTAGTGCCACGCGGCACCAGGTGGAACGTAGACATCGAACAATAGCTAGTGCCACGCGGCACCACGTGGAACGTGGACATCGAACAATAGCTAGTGCCACGCGGCACCAGGTGGAACGTGGACATCGAACAATAGCTAGTGCCACGCGGCACCAGGTGGAACGTGGACATCGAACAATAGCTAGTGCCACGCGGCACCAGGTGGAACGTAGACATCGAACAATAGCTAGTGCCACGCGGCACCACGTGGAACGTGGACATCGAACAATAGCTAGTGGCACGCGGCACCAGGTGGAACGTGGACATCGAACAATAGCTAGTGCCACGCGGCACCACGTGGAACGTGGACATCGAACAATAGCTAGTGCCACGCGGCACCAGGTGGAACGTGGACATCGAACAAAATTGCGGCATCAGCGAATACGTCTGTGCTCAATCACAAATAAATGAAATAAATTAAGATATCGAAACAAATAAAGCAGGTTCAAGTTATATGCAGTTTATTTTTTATAGAAACGTTCTGTATAATGTCACCCACATTACACCGGACGTTTAATATTTCTGACCAAAAGATGTTGTAAACTTTGAATCGTTAATAACTCTAAAACTATTGATACTAGACGAAATGTTTTGAGAGAAGCAATCTGTCACTCTAAAATAGCGGGTGAAACGAGCACCCCCTCAGGTAAAACAAGTTAGGCGATCCTTTGCTAGATTGCAAGTGACGCAAGCAAGCTGCATCACTGTGCTCCTCGACTAGTTAGTAATCTAGCTTCGATCGATCTAAGCATAGGTTAGCCCACTACACTCACTCGTTTTAAGTGTTGCCTAGCTCCATTTGCTTGTTATGACAAAGCTCTTGTCATGTGAACGCGCTCATAGTTCAGTTTTGTCATTAGTTGGGCTAGAGCAAGCGTGGAGTCGTAGTGGGTCTTCATTCTTGGATTGCACTTTGACTTCTCTTTGCCAAGTAAAGAAAGGGTTACAAGCATACGAACATGAATATATTTATTTCAAGCAGAGCAGGTTCATGTTAGCAAGCTTTTGCCATCAATGTTGGGGTCGGCTTCCAGTCTAACCGGATGTAGCTGCAGGATGGATACCAGTAGTTTACATCGAGCAACTGCCTATCAGTCAACCCAGTTACTGGTGAAAACCAAGGTGTTTTAAAGATTGTGTTAAGGGTTGAAAGGCTGTCAACAAATAATATGCCTGATAGACTTACCCGGACGGTGCGGACATGTCAACCGTTCCGTCCTTCATAATATGTTTCCGGTAGCTGTTCGTCAGAATATTTTCGTCCATAATATCACAGACAAAACCTTCAGTTTTCCCAAAAAGGTCACCAAATGGTAGCCAGGATACGAACGCTTAGATATCAACATCAGGCACATGTAGAGCCCGATAGAAGCGCCCGTGAAGCTCCTTGCTTTGCTATACCTGCTTGCGGTCATTGGCAGCAAGTACGAGTACTATAGGTTTGCTCCAGTTCTGTTTAGCCATGGACAGTAGAGTGAATCTCTTGTCCACCATGATCACATCCCGATTCGTACCCTCTTCGATTTTTTAATAATCGATCCTAAGGCACACCTCGAGGTTGTGGAGTATCTTAGCATTTAAGAAGCTTTGACCACCACACTTCCGCGGGATGTACAACCTCATAACTGATAATCGTGGGTGAAGCATCCGGTTTGCAGTCAGCAGTGTACGGACCCTCCTAACTAGGGCGTCGAGTTCGGTTTGAGTATGCCGAAAGAGTACATTATAACTAGCATGACCTAACCGTTGGAGGCGCGCACCATATTTTCGCACGATAAAAGCCTCAAACCTTTTTCAGGCGGCCCAAGAACCGCTCGTTAACGATTGCTTCATGTCAGTAACATTTATGCCTAACGCTTCCGACATACCCAAATCCTTATAGTTTTCGGATGAGGAGAGGGGTCTGAGGAGTAAGGAATCCGGAGTTGAGTCAATCTCCCCAAGCTTTACATGCATGACTGCATATTTGTCCACACCAAATTCCATACTGATGCTCTGAAACTTTCAGTTATTTTTAGTAGTTCCATCAGTCGCAAATTGTTAGGGGCGAAGAGTTTTAGGTCATCCAGGTTAAAGAGGTGGGATAATAATAATAATAATAAGCTGGCAACTCTGAGCACACTACGTCGTCTGTGAATTTTCTCATTAATAAATTTCAAATTTTACCCGTTTTTAGAAGTGAATACCGCAAATTATATCAACAACAATAAGCAATAAAATAAATCAGTGAAAATAATAAAAATCAAATAAAATGCAACCTGGAAATGTGAAAAAGTATAAAAATGTAAACAGTCCGACGGGTGACACATGTCACAAATTACAATGAAAGTTCACAAAAGTAAAGACGATGATATAAGATGCTAACAAGAGCAGCAACGCGACGCGCACGCCCACCATCCCCGGACTCGCCGCTCAGCTCCGCCTCGCCGCCGCCGGACCTCGGATCACCAGTGACACCGGCGGTTGCAGCCGCGTCGAGCTCAAGCGACGAGTATTTTTCCCCACCGACGTCGCCAACACCTGTACGTCGGCAGGGGAGAGGCCGGCCACCGAAGAGCTTGGGATCCAGGGGCCAACCGGCCCCGAGCCAGGTCCCCGCTACTTGTGGTTGTGTGCAGCGCATGAGATGGACTCAGTCCATGAACGAGAACGTCATGCGCGCATATTACGGGTCTACAGAGGGGGGAACTAACCTCACTGCGTACCGTGTTAGGATGCTGTCTCTGTTTCAGGTATTGGAACCAACCGTTAACGTCTCGGCCCAACGACTGTCGGATCAGGTGCGGGTTATTCAACGTAACCACAGGTTGGATGATACCGCACTTGATAGGCTGCGTTCAGAGGTACTGAACAACCACATCATCTTGACTTCGACACAGACCGCGGTACAAACTCCAGTTATTATCGCAACACCGTCGCCGTCCAACCATGTCAGTGAAGAAGCAGATGATAGGGTTGTCACAGTAAGTAGCCAGTGCAATGATAAACTGAGGAGCGCATTGGAGGATGCGCTTCGTGAGTATAGGTCCATACCGTCCGAACTTAGACCTCGGTTACCAAGGCTGCCTATGCACAAAAAAAATAGAGCGCTGATGTGTACCTTGGATTCGATGCTTAAGGATTTATTCGAGAGCAGCGGAGACCTCGTCGATACACATTCAATCCTGTATTGCGCGGCTGTTGCGGCATGTCGTTTAGCTAACGTCAAGTTCACAAATAATGACGTAGCTATTCGACCAAAACCAGCTGTACCAGCCTGGCAAAGCAGGATTGAGCGCCGTATCGATGGGGCCAGGGTGCTCATCGGCAAACTATACTGCTTCAGGGAGGGCAATACAAGACCTCGAGTGATGCGTTTTATGAGGCGGGCATTCTCGGGGACTGGAATCAGTCCTCGCGAATACATGTCCCGCATCGTAGAGCGCATCGACTTCCTGAAGCAGAAAGTTTGTGCATGGGCGAACCGTATTCGGCGGTATAAACGGCGGGTTGACCGGTACTCACAGAATCGTATGTTCCAGCGCGATGAGAGGTGGGTATACAGAGCTTGGGAGCGACCTGAACAGGATGTGGCGGACGTGCGCCGCCCGGATGATACAACCACGAATGCATTCTGGCGTAACATCTGGTCGGTGCCCGTCTGTCACACTGAAGCTCACTGGATGCGTGACGTCGAACGCGTGTGTGAAACCATGACAGAAATGGAAAAAATAGTTATAACACCATTAGACGTGGCCACAGCAGTTCGTCCGTTACCAAATTGGAAATCACCGGGACCGGACGGACTGCATAATTTCTGCCTAAAATGGCTTGGTAGTTCACACACGCGCTTGGCATCACAATTCCAGTCATGTTTAGAGTTTGGTTCGCTACCCCAGTTTCTCACAACTGGTATTACTCACCTGCTCTATAAATCAGGTAGTACCACGGAACCCAAGAATTATAGACCGATCACATGTTTGTCGACGGTTTATAAACTTCTTACATCCATTTTGAGAGCTAAAATTTCCGAACATATTGTTGGTAATTCTATCATGTCTGCCTCTCAAAATGGATATAGGAACGGGTCCCGTGGTACTAAGGAGCTACTCCTCATAGACATGGGCATTAGCCAACAGGTTCGTCGATCCCACAAGGATTTGTCGACATGTTGGATATATTACAAGAAGGCGTACGACACTGTGCCGCATGCATGGCTTATGAGGGTGTTGGAGTTGTACAAAATAGATGCAACTCTACGCACCTTTCTTGAGTCATGTATGGGGCAATGGAGGACGGTCCTTCGATATCCAGGATGTAGGCAAACTCAAGGGAATGATGAACCTATATGGATTAAACGGGGAATATTCCAGGGCGATAGTTTGAGTCCCCTTTGGTTTTGCTTAGCCCTGAATCCGCTAAGCACATTGCTGGAGGATTCAGGTCTAGGCTATCGGTTGAGAAGAGGTGGTCAGGTCATATCCCACCTCCTTTACATGGATGACCTTAAACTCTTTGCCCCCAACAATTTACAACTGATGGAACTACTGAAAATAACTGAAAGTTTCAGTAGTACCATCAGGATGGAATTTGGTGTGGACAAATGTGCGGTCATGCATGTAAAGCGAGGGGAGATTGTGGAATCCGAGGGTATTCAACTCTCGGATTCCATACAGCTTAGATCCCTCTCCTCATCTGATAACTATAAGTATTTGGGTATGTCGGAAGCGTTAGGCATTAATGTTACTGACATGAAGCAATCGCTGAAGGAGCGCTTCTTTGGCCGCCTGAAAAAGGTTTTAAATAGCCTTTTATCGGGCGGAAATAAGGTGCGCGCCTTCAACAGTTGGGTTATGCCGGTTTTTATGTACTCTTTCGGCATACTCAAATGGACTCAGACCGAACTCGACGCCCTGGATAGGAGGGTCCGTACACTGCTGACCGCAAACCGGATGCATCACCCACGATCATCGGTAATGAGGTTGTACATCCCGCGGAAATGCGGAGGTCGAGGCTTCTTAAATGCTAAGACACTACAACCGCGAGGTGTGCAACCTCAGGGATTATTTTTTAAAAACCGAAGTGGGTATGCATCGGGATGTGGTCGCAGAGGACAAGGGACTCACCCCGCTGTCCATGGCAAAAGAGAACTGGCGCAAGCCGGTAGTGCTTACTACCGATGACCGCAAGCAGGTATGGCAAAGCAAGGAGCTTCACGGGCGCTTCTATCGGGCTCTTCATGGGCCCGATGTGGATTTCATGGCGTCCGTATCCTGGCTACGATTCGGTGACCTCTTTGGGGAAACTGAAGGTTTTGTCTGTGCGATTATGGACGAAGTTATTCTGACGAACAATTACCGGAAACATATTATGAAGGACGGGACGGTTGACATGTGTCGGGCATGCCACCGTCCGGGTGAGTCCATCAGACATATTATTTCTGGTTGTTCTCGTCTGGCTAACGGCGAATACTTGCACAGAATGGATAATCCTGGCCACTTGGTTATATAACCAAGTGGCCAGGATTATCCATCAGCAACTTGCTTTGAGGTACAAGCTTGTGGAATCTGAGGTACCGTACTACAAGTATGTGCCCGACCCAGTTCTCGAAGATGACCATGTCACATTGTACTGGGATCGGTCTATCATTACTGACAGGACTATTGTTGCCAATAAGCCTGACATAGTAGTGATAGACCGATTAGCGCGCCGCGCAATGATAGTGGATGTCACCATCCCACATGACGAGAACCTCGTGAAAGCCGAGAAAGAAAAACAGATTAAATATCTTGACTTAGCACACGAGGTTGTCGACATGTGGAATGTGGACTCAGCTGTCATTGTGCCGATCGTAGTTACGGCCTGAATGGCCTACTGGCTAAAAGCCTTGACGACCATCTGTCGAGGCTTTCGTTACACGGTTGGATCAAAGGCCTGATACAGAAGGCAGTACTCCTCGATACGGCTCGCATTGTGAGGAGGTTCCTGTCTCTGCAACCCTA
The DNA here is from genome assembly GCA_905147745.2 of Phlogophora meticulosa. Taxonomy (NCBI): domain Eukaryota; kingdom Metazoa; phylum Arthropoda; class Insecta; order Lepidoptera; family Noctuidae; genus Phlogophora; species Phlogophora meticulosa. Next base: position 20,311,129 of record LR990518.1, on the reverse strand, counting down.
ACCGCCCGCCGGTAGCTTGGACCCTGCTTCCGCCATCGGTGGACTACTATTTTTTATATTTTTAAATGTTTTTGTATTTTTTATATTTAAATATTTAAAAATGTAATTTATATGTTTATACAAAAAATAAAGAGAAAAATAATAATAATAAGTTTATTTGTTAGAATACTGTTGTTACAATAGGTGTTACACATAATATGATGTCCATAATATTCTGCTGTTTCCAGCGCACAAATATTTCAAATAGTTAAAATTAATAATTAATCATACAATGTCGAAAATAAGTAAAACGGTAACCACTATTAAATACAATGTTAGGGGTTATTAAATATAATTTCAAGAATTATTTAATACAACGAAGAGAAAAAAGAAAACAAAAATGTCAGTACAATGTCATAGAATGAATATTAGGAGGTAAGTCACCGTCTAATTTAAATTTTGAGTCAAACTTTTCATTTAAAAATTCAATCGTTGAGTAGTAACACTTTTGCAATAGAAAGTTAAATAGTTTATTTTTAAAAGTCATGAGGTTTAGACTTTGAAAAGCATTATATAGGTAATTTATTATAAATTTGAATTGCCATACAGTAAACATTATTCGAAAATAGTTTAATTCTCTGTTGGGGTGTACATAATTTGTGGATATTTCGACTTTTCCTTATTATAACATCATTGTGTACTTGAAATAAAGCTAAGTTTTTACGTACAAAGATACAGAGTTCGAATATATATAAAGATGGGAGTGGTAATATTTTTATTTTATTTTTTTACTTTAGTCATTGATCGAATACATTTCTTTTGGGCTCGAAATGCTTTCAAAATATCAACAGGTTTTCCTTATATAATGATGCCGTAGCGGAGAATTGATGCTACGTAACCATGATAAGCATAAAGTGCTGCATTGATACCAGCTATGCGAGTTATTCGGTTTAAGACAAATACAAATCTTTGCAGCTTAGTGCATAGTTTGTCAAGGTGTACTTTCCAATTGCAATATTTATCTAATGTTATCTGACCACCTCTTCTCAACTGATAGCCTGAATCCTACAGCAAGATTCAGGGCTAAGCAAAACCAAAATGTACTCAAACTATCGCTCTGAAATATTCCCCGTTTAATTCATATAGGTTCGTCATTCCCTTGGATTTGACGACATCCTGGGTAGCAAAGGACCATCCTCCATTGCAACTATCTATTAAAATAAAAAATAAAACCAATATGATTACATTTCCTTTATTCACTATAAACCTTGTAAATTAGATTTTTAAATATTTCATAATGCTCATTTAATTATCAAATATTGAAAAAAAAAACATAATTAAGTCGTTCAAAATTAGTTGCCGAAAAAACAGCTGTACTAGGAAGGTACCTACTGCACAAGCGCCCCTGGTGGAATCCATCTTAATTTTACATGGATATATATTATATAGATATACAGTCTTCTAGTTTTCGTTTTTTATTTTTATTAATTTAATTTAACGAAACTGAATTAATTAATCATTATCATTCAGTGACCTACAATCGTCGATTAAAATTTAAAAAAGAAATAACTCAAATAATGGATTTTTTCACAAGTTACAGTGTTTCCGGGGTTTCACACATGACGGACAGAAAATTTATTTTACCTATTTTGGTGTTTTTTTCCAACTATATTGCAGTAAATGAATTTAAAAAAAGTATGGAATTAATCTCCATTAAATTATCTCGACAATAGTATGCAAAATATCTTGATTCCGTGAACTAACAAGTCTTGTAAACAGGGTTTGTGTGAGGAGATAAACTAAACCCACAATATAGGTAATAACAAATATTTATTTAAACTATCGCTAACTGAAGTACAATCACAGGACGAAAACGTGAAGGAATAAGTAATACAAACACTGAGATCGTTACGTTAATAAATTATAAGGTTAAGTTCTAACAGATTTAAAAGATGGTAAGCGAATCCCTACACGCGTTGTATATTATTCGAGTGGTGTGCGGTACCGCTAACGGCGTCAACACAAACAAACGAACAATACACGCCGCTAGTTCAAGTCCAGCGAGGGGCGAGGTAATCGTGACCGACCTAAGTCGATGCGGAGAGTACACTCGAAGCGTGCCGAACTCGAACTACCGCTAGCGGTTTTTTTTTTTTTGGAATGGGCATCTCGCAGTTTATCCTTTAGGGATATTTACTGCTCAACCGAACTTTCCTGTGGGGGGCTTAATTAAAATTAAGGCCTCCAGCCAGGCATAAAAACTTATAAGCTAAGCGACTATCGCTAAGGGCACCCCCTGCGGGGTACGAACCTCGGCTTAGGACGTCGCTGAAGAGGACAGCAAGGGACAGGCTGGATCTGATTGTTCCATTATTTAGGGACATTTTAAACATTAATCGGCTCAGCTTCGCGGGCTGGCTCTAGCAAAGGGTCGGGAGGGGGGCATTGACGGGGTCGTCGCGACGGGCCTCGGCGGCGAGGACGGAATGTCCGTTTTTGTTTGCGAACGGTGCTGGTGGCCTTATCGCTCTCCTGGAGGAGAGTGATAGGATCATCTGGCTCTGTGAGTGTGTGTTTCGGTCTTCGAACTGTACTTATTCGCGAGGGAGTGTATCGGACGGCCGATGACACTAAGGGGTTAGGATGAGCGGTAGAACAGTCCATGAAGCGCTGGGTGAGTCGCTTCATGAACTGTTTCACCGTAGGTATTTTGAGATCTACATGGAGAGTCTCATTTCGGACGTAGCTACCGCTAGCAGCTTCTGAGAGTGGCTTTATAGGAGGTCGCGGCCACGGCGGGGACGCGTAGTGCGGGGAGGAGGTGATGACTCGGTGAGCCGGTCGAGCTGCGCGCGAGTAGCGGTGACGCGTTGATGTGTTCGGCGCGTTACAGTCTCCCCCTCTGGTCCCGAAGTCGCCCCGGCGAGGAGACCAGTTGATGTTGCTGTGGCTGTCTGCTGCTTCCTTGGCCTACCGCGTCTGCGCAAAGGTCTTTCTGGGTCAGGTAAGCTTAAGGCTGAGCCTTGGTATGGGCTCAGCGCGGAGGAATGGTAAATACCCAGAGGGGTTTTCTGGTCCGCCGGGTGTGCCACTTCGTAAGAGCAGGGCCCGTGACGTCGCAGGACAATGTAGGGCCCGTCGCGACGTGGAGCCAGCTTCGCTGTGTGGTAGCGAGCTGCGTTGCTCAGGACATTGGTCGCGACTAGGACGAGGTCGCCGGGCTGGTAGGCGGGAGCAGGTCGTCGACGTTCATCCATCCACTTCTTTCTTGTTTCTTCTTTATATTCTTGCACCTCTCTCGCTCTCTGCAATGTATCTGCTAAAAGAAAGAGTTTAGTGGTTATTTCGGGTATAAAATTTTCTGATAAGACTATCTGACGAAGATCGTGTTTCCTCATCATCGTAAGTCCTTAGTTCTCTGCCAAAAGAAAGGTATGCCGGTGTATGCCCTGTACTAAGGCAGTTTGATGTGTTCATGGCATATCTGATGCTCGGCAGCCTTTCTGCCCAAGTGCGGTGATCGCCTTCCACCAAAATTGCCAGTTGAGTCTTTAGGTCTCGGTTCTTTCTCTCGACTGGGTTTGCTTCTGGATGATAGACCGGGGTGAATGCATGTTGTATGTGTAGGCAGTAAGCAAGTTTTTGCATTACTGAACTAACAAATTGCGTTCCGTTGTCGCTTATCAGTCGTCGAGGGACTCCATAGCGCAAGAAGACTTCATTGAGTAATACGGTTGCACAAGCCTCGGCGGTAGCTTGCTCTAAGGCAAATAATTCAACCCATCGAGTTGCGACATCTTCGACGATAAATATCCAGGTTTTGTTATCTGAGGTCGGAGGTAGAGGTCCGAATAAGTCGAAAGATAATGTTTCCCATCTCTGATTTATTGCAGTAGTCTGTAGTAACCCTGCTGGTTTTAAGTTACTAGGTTTGTATCTTTGGCACTTAATACAGTCTTGGACGTAGTGTTCAATTTCCTTTCGTATTCCTTTCCAATAATATCTAGCGGCTATCCGGCGAAAAGTTTTGTCCGCACCATAATGGCCAGCGGTAGGATCATCATGATACTGCGAAAGTATGGTCGATCTTTCATGCTGAGGCCAATTGAGCGCTATCATTGTCACTATCTTGTATATAGCGGTGTAGCAGTCCATTATTCATGATGTAACCTTTATTCGCCCAGTAAACAGCATCTTCATCTTGAACTGGTTTCTCCAGTGCATCAATGACTGCCAATGCTTCCCGCTCTGTAGTGGAATAATTCCGTTCCGCCTTAGTCAACAACCGACTTGCATATTCCACAGGGTGCTCAGTTGTGCCCTCCCCCTGTACCAAAACAGCTCCAATGGCGTAGTCACTAGCGTCTGTTTTAATTATATATGGTTTACTCAAATCCGCTTGACATAGGATTGGTGCACTAGTTAAGCATCGTTTGAGCTCACTGAAAGCGTCTTTTTGACTAGTTCCCCACTCCCATGATGCGTCTTTTTTTGTCAATCGGGTAAGTGGTTGGGTTATCTTCGCAAAGTGCGGTACGAAACGACGATACCAGGAACAAGTCTGCAGGAAAAATTGTACTTGCCGAACATTCTGTGGTGCTGGCATATCAAGTATAGCTGACATTTTCGCAGGATCTGTGCACAGGCCTGTTTTGGTTATGATGTGTCCTAGGTAGGGAATCTGGTCTTGACAAAATCGACACTTTTGCCGGTTAATAACGACATTATTTTCTTGCAGAAGTTGAAAAAGTCTAACCAGGTCTTCCAGGTGCTGTTCAAATGATGGAGAGAGCAGGATCAAATCATCCAAATAAGCCAGTAACTTTACTCCATCTAGTTGCAGCCTTAATCTATCGATGAACCGCTGGAAAGTCGCTGGAGCGTTACGTAAACCAAACGGCATTCGCATAAATTGGTAAAGGCCGAACGGCGTGACGAAGGCAGTTTTTTCCTGATCTTCATTACGTACTTTAATTTGCCAGTACCCTGCTCTAAGGTCTAAAGATGACATGTAAGGTGTCGGTTTGGCTTCATGCAGTAAGTCATCTATCCTAGGTAAGGGATACGCATCAGCCACGGTTATACTATTTAGCTGACGGTAATCTATGCAGACCCTTATATCACCGTTCTTCTTGGGGACCATTACTACAGGTGCTGCCCACGGAGATTTCGATGGCGTGATAATACCTTCTTCTAGCATCTGATTAACCTCCTTACGCAGAATTTCTTTACGCTGAGGTGATAGTCGATATGGGGGCACAGCGATCGGTTTGTGGTTCCCAGTTTCTATACTATGCTCCACGAGGCTAGCTGGTTCTCCATTCCCAATAAAAACAGCAGAATGACGGTCCAGTACAGTATTCAGCTGGATACTCTCTTCAGTGGTTAAGGCGCCTGAATCAGATACTGCGACCATAGAAATATCGATATTAGGACCAAATAGCTGCTGGCTGTGTGGGGAGAGAGTTACTTCTGTACCATTAATAATTGTTTGCGCATCCCGGAACAACGTCCCCACAAATCTCGGCGAGTAGCCAGATAGCTCGGGTTCTGGCCGCGAGGGCGATTGCGGCGGCGTATTGAACTCGATTAATGGAGGTGGTCCGTATGAATCTGCCATGTTACATTCCTCAGGAACATGTGAAGTTGGGGACGGTGTCATGGGCAACGGGCTAAGCATCGGTTCCAGAGACGTGATTTTGGCTAACCTGGAAATCACTGACTCGGTTTTCACGAGTTCCGTCTGCACCGTGGACACGGATGCATCAACTTCTTCTTCATTGTAAAGCTCGTACTTCTTGCCAGGCTCATCCAAGAAATGGAATAATAGCTGCGGTAGGTTGAGCACGATGCCTGCATCTTGGATGAAATCTACTCCTAGGAGCGTTCGGTTGTCGTGTGATTCAGGCAACACGATAAAATTTGTGGGGATCGTCCGACCACATAATGTGACTAACACTGCCGCTGTCTGGACAAATTGTCTCCGCCGTAAACCATCAGCAAGGGTAATCGTCGCATTTTCCGTTTTGAATTGGACTCCCTTTCGCTGTAGCATACCGTACAATGACGTAGATGCGACACTTAGCTTGGCCCCAGAATCGATATGAGCTTGTCCGCTGACGCCAGCGATGCCAATCTTGACGGTTGGTCTAAGACGTGCTGTAGATGCTACGGTGGGGTTGAGGGAATAAAACCCAACGTCCACAGCGCCAACTTGGTTTCGGTTGCACTTTGGGCATTTGCTCCTGACTACGCCGGGCTCACCGCAACCGTAACAGGTGATTTTGTGACTAGGCTTTGGCGTGGATGCGGCTGTAATTCTCGCACCGCCTGTCGTTGTAGTCTTGCCTTTGTCAGCTTTCTTGCGACACTCCTGTTCGTTGTGGCCAAAAGCACGGCAAAAGGTACACCTGGGGCGTTTCCCTGATTGAGTGGCAAAGGTGTTGCTTGAGTTGGGTCCTGCTCGTGCAGCGACTGATTCTTCAATTTGACGTACCTTTGACAAGAACTCATCAAATGTCGCAACAGAATCTCTTGGGATTCTGTCTCTTATATTTATATGTAGGGAAGTATACAATAGGTCCAGGCCCTGCGATGGAGTCAGAGAAGGCTTGGGCAACTCCGCCATAAGAGCTCGCTTCTTGGCAACAAATAATTCCGTGCCTTCAGGACTCTGCTGCTTATCGCAAACGATTTCATCATATACCAGATAAGCTGGTCTCTTCGGTGCAAATGTCGTCCTTATCAAGGACACAGCTTCCTGCCAGATCGTGATTGTATCTTTCACTCCTAGCCACCAGATGGATGCCTCGTCAACCAGTAGCAATGTGAGCCCCTCAATGGCGTTGTCATTGCTTATTGCCTCTATTTTCTTATACGTGCTGATAGTTGATAGGAATGCCTCAACCACGGCCGTATTTCGAGATCCGTTGAAGCGAGCAGTGCATGACGCAAAGCTACCAGATTTTTGTGGGATCTGATCATTCCGACTGGCCAGGACCCCTAACAGGTCGCGGAACTGGTCGTCAGAGAAGCTGACGTTCGACATATTATTCCCTAAATTCCTACGGCTACGCCTGGGCAATATTTTATACAACTCAATGTTGTTGACTAATTAAAATTCTGCCTATCCTTTAAAGGGACCTAGCGTGAAGATAATAAAACAAAAGAATAGCGGCTATAAAATGCCGAAGTAAGAGGAAATAAAAAAAAAATACGAGGGTAGGTAGTTAAAACTAGTATTACTTAAATCAAAACAAAGGAAAGAAAACCTAAAAGTTACGTGGGTATCTAGTAATATAAAACTAATGATAGCCCCTACGTTGGGATGCCAGATGTAAACAGGGTTTGTGTGAGGAGATAAACTAAACCCACAATATAGGTAATAACAAATATTTATTTAAACTATCGCTAACTGAAGTACAATCACAGGACGAAAACGTGAAGGAATAAGTAATACAAACACTGAGATCGTTACGTTAATAAATTATAAGGTTAAGTTCTAACAGATTTAAAAGATGGTAAGCGAATCCCTACACGCGTTGTATATTATTCGAGTGGTGTGCGGTACCGCTAACGGCGTCAACACAAACAAACGAACAATACACGCCGCTAGTTCAAGTCCAGCGAGGGGCGAGGTAATCGTGACCCCGACCTAAGTCGATGCGGAGAGTACACTCGAAGCGTGCCGAACTCGAACTACCGCTAGCCGTTTTTTTTTTTTTTTTGGAATGGGCATCTCGCAGTTTATCCTTTAGGGATATTTACTGCTCAACCGAACTTTCCTGTGGGGGGCTTAATTAAAATTAAGGCCTCCAGCCAGGCATAAAAACTTATAAGCTAAGCGACTATCGCTAAGGGCACCCCCTGCGGGGTACGAACCTCGGCTTAGGACGTCGCTGAAGAGGACAGCAAGGGACAGGCTGGATCTGATTGTTCCATTATTTAGGGACATTTTAAACATTAATCGGCTCAGCTTCGCGGGCTGGCTCTAGCAAAGGGTCGGGAGGGGGGCATTGACGGGGTCGTCGCGACGGGCCTCGGCGGCGAGGACGGAATGTCCGTTTTTGTTTGCGAACAGTGCTGGTGGCCTTATCGCTCTCCTGGAGGAGAGTGATAGGATCATCTGGCTCTGTGAGTGTGTGTTTCGGTCTTCGAACTGTACTTATTCGCGAGGGAGTGTATCGGACGGCCGATGACACTAAGGGGTTAGGATGAGCGGTAGAACAGTCCATGAAGCGCTGGGTGAGTCGCTTCATGAACTGTTTCACCGTAGGTATTTTGAGATCTACATGGAGAGTCTCATTTCGGACGTAGCTACCGCTAGCGGCTTCTGAGAGTGGCTTTATAGGAGGTCGCGGCCACGGCGGGGACGCGTAGTGCGGGGAGGAGGTGATGACTCGGTGAGCCGGTCGAGCTGCGCGCGAGTAGCGGTGACGCGTTGATGTGTTCGGCGCGTTACAGTCTATAATAATAAAAATTGCTGCCAAAAAGAGGCGAAATAATTTTTTCGATCGTAAAGCACTCTCTGATGCTTCGCATAATGAGTCGTGCTATAATTCTTTTATATTATAGAATGGATTCTCAATTAACCACCTACGTAAAGCCCTTTTGAAGCGAACCATTGGAAGTTGTTTAATTTAGTTAGGAATCTTGTTGTAAATCTGGATACACATAGGATAACAGCTTCGCCTATATAGTTCCGTTTATATTCTAGTATTAATAAGTCTATTAGGATATCTGGTTTTGAACGTAAATTTATAAATAAATAATAAATAACGCTGGACAATCCACACAGCATCATCTAGCCACAAGATAAGCAAAGCTAGTGTTATAGGTACTAGATGACTGATATACTTAATAAAATACATTACATAGATAGATATTTTTTATTATACATAGCAAATACCCAGAACACCCGGAACAAACCTTTGTAGATCGTACAAACAGTTGTCCCAAGGCGGGAATCGAACCCGCAACCTCCTGCGTCGCAGGTGGACCTTCGCCTGCTGCGCCACATAGGTCGTCGAATTTATCTCCCAGTTTTTCAAACATCTCTGGATGGGATTTGGTAAATTTACATACTTCCTCAATATAAATACAAGTCAATGTTAGTATTCTGAGTTTTTTAAACAGTGGTTTGCAGGAGGTGAGTTGGTCTACATTGCAAATCGCTCGGAAGAGCTTTCATCGCACAAAAGTGGTGTATAACCACTTTTGTGCGATGAAAGCTCTTCCGAGATGCACCGAGTTTCCCCATACCAGTATACCATCATCAGTCATCTAGTACCCATACCACAAGCTCTGCTTAGCTTGGGGCTGTGTGGATTGACCAGCATTATTTATATATTTTATTTATTTAACAGTAAATTTCAGTTCCGTAATCATTTAAATTTATTTAATCATTTAAGTTAAATGTAAAAATAAAACTAATCCAAAATATTTAAAATGTCACAAAATTTAAGTATCATGTTCAAATAATGAAAATGTCGAAACAAAAAATTAAATGCCAAAATCAACAGTAAACAATTCCCAATAATTCATAATTTAAGTTTAAAACACGCGAAGCAAGTAGTTTCTGCCTACCCCCATGGGAAAGGGCGTGAGTTTATGTATGTATGTACTATGTATGTAGCACGAACACATTTGATTTGTGCTTTCAGTACTTCTACAACCTTTGTAGCATTACGCCAAAATGTATATAATTTAACGATGTTTGGTGAATGTGAATTCAGGCCGCGAGTAACACCGCGGAGCGCAGCTATATATACAAATAATCATTTAGGCGTCTGTTTGGAATGTCAAAATAACAGCTTTTTTGTGTTTTTGATGGGACAGTCACTAGAATATAGCAGAATTACGAATAATATCGTATTCCAAATGTGAAGTATTAGATACATCCAATACTTATAAGGAAACCTCATCATGTCAGGTCAGAGGAAGTTCTCATCTTCTCTAAGCGACACACTGATGTGTTCCGATATCTACCCGAACGAAGTCGCGGGCACGGTTAGTCTAAAATGTATTTAGTTGATGGAGGTTCACCTAAATATTACAGAATCTGAAGGAGTCTGTAACTATTACAGATTTGTATTAATTTTATTAGCAGATATCCTTAACAAGCAAACTTAGTTATGCAGACCCAAACAAAGTTACAAGAAAACATATTTTTTCCACCAAGGCCCGGAACCCTCGGTGGGCGGTTGCGACGCACACTTTGTCCTTTTCCAAACAAGCTCGAGAAGCAGCGCACTCGCCTAGTGTATCGAAGTATTTTCATACGTTTGAGTAAATTAATAATTACCAGTTAATGATATGAATATTGAAAGCCGCAATGGCGTAGTATTACGAGGAATACGGTATGCGAGTGAATCAGTGCGGCGGAGCGGCACGCGAGGGGGCGGTCGCCGGACCCTACTCTGTCATTAATCTGTTATCGCGGCGACGTTATAATTACAGCGCCCCTATAATTACCTCATTACTGAAACAGAACGCTGTCAGATTTGTCAAAGGAGTCCCAGTTAGGCGCCGCCATTGCGCCGCCATCGCGCCACCGCAGGGTTCAACACAATGTTCGCATTCTTACTCACTCTAAATGAATCTGCATTGCTTATTTATATTATTTAACAAATAAAAACTGGTCTTGGGCTGATCACAGCTTGTGACCACGTCGTTGTCTTATAAAGACAAATTTGTCGTGGCATATTTGGACCACAAAAAAGCGTTTATTTGTTATTCTAATCGTAGTTGCAGGTTCCTGTGATTTTAAAGAAATGGGAAAAAATATTTGAATAGCTAAAGAAAAGACTGCACATTGCATTCTTATTTTCATAGATTTGAAAATATCTTCTTTTTTATCATCATTAGTGAGGGTCTTCTACTGATAATAAATCATGTTCTTTTTTTAATTTGTTAAATTTACGGATTTATAGAAAATGTTTGCACAATATGCGCGTAAACTTGCGGCTTCGTCAGGAATTCACTCTCTTACGTGAATTATTTTTACAGTTTTCAAAAGCTCCGTAACTGAAAGTTCTTGCCTTGATGCGCAGGTCTCTGTCGTCAGGCAGTGTGTCCACGCACCTGCGCATCCTGCGCTGGTGCGGCTACTGCCGGCTGGCGGGCGACGCGCGCCCCGCGCCCCCCGCGCGCCCCGCGCCCCCCGCGCCCCCCGCGCCCCACGCGCCCCTCGCGCTGCGCCCCGCGCTGCACGCGTGCTACCGCGCCTTCACGCTCGCGCTCACATCGCTCTACCTGCTGCAGGAATGCGTCTACGCCTACCAGGTATCCGGCTGCATACTTACAGCGACTCTCGCGGACTCCTCCGTGCTTAGTGTGTAATAACTGTGTTTATTATCTGTTGTGGCTAGGTGCTGCAAGACATGGACAAGTTAGCACGAGTGTTATTTTTGCTTCTGTGCCACATCACATCTATCGCGAAGCAACTGGTGTTCCACATGAAAGCAGAGCGGATTGATAAGATGCTCGGCGGGCTGGACGGTGGGTACAGGGCGTGGGGTGTGGGCGCGGTACGTCCTGTGAGCCAAGAGTTCAAGCGTGGGGTTGCTTGCAGACCCGCTGTACAACCAGGGCGAGGATGTCCATAGGCAGCTGCTGCACGTGACGGCTGCGCGTGGGGCTCGCTTCGTGCGCGCTTACGCAAGCTGCGCTGTGGTCACATGTACGCTGTGGATCACCTTCCCCGTCATGTACCGCCTGCAGGGACTACCCGTCGAGTTCCCCTTTTGGATCAACGTCGACTATAGTGGGCCAAAAATGTAAGAATAAACATTTGAACAGGTATGACCTTCAAGTATAGCTGCTGAAGCCGTGGCTTCCCGCAGGTTCACCGTGGTGCTGGCGTACTCGTACTACGTGACCACGCTGGTGGGCATCGCCAACACGACGATGGATGCGTTCATGGCCACCGTGCTCAACCAGTGCAAGACCCAGCTCAGAATACTGCGGTGAGTGTGGATCACGTACAGCGCAATCTGGACCCGACTTAAGTTATATAGAAATCAAGATTTTGAGCAGTACAAAGTAAACAAAAACGTATATGCGGTAAAATCGAATGATTAATTTCGACGCTGCGAGTCCCTAATCATGTACTGAAGTCCCATATGGTATCAGCTTGTGTATGGATGTCCCTCCCACCCTGGATGTATAACCATGTCGGTCGATCGGCGATACAGCGTACAATGAATAGGAAACATAATGTTAGTCGTGTTAGCCAGTCAGCACAGTGTCAGCGGTTGTAAGTTGATGTTGAAGCGTCGCCAACGTAATGTTACAGAATAAACTTTGAATGTCTCCCACAACGCGCAGCGGAGGTCACGCTGGCGCGTCCGGAGCAGTCGTACGACGCAGTGCTCAAGCAGCTGTTCAGGGAGTGCCTGGTGCACTACGCGAAGATTACTGAGTATGACCCATTGCGAACGGCCGTGTGTAGTGTGTGTGTGTGTGTGTGTGTGTGTCGTCATGTCGTGCCAGAGGAGCTGGTTGTGTAATTACCTAAACCGTTGTTCAGGACTGCGGAGATGCTTCAAGACATATTCGGAACGGCGATTTTGATTCAGTTCGGCATCGGCGGTTGGATTCTGTGTATGGCTGCTTACAAGATAGTCAGTGTGAGTGAACTTATTCTGTTTATAAGAAGCATTGATTGATAGTGATTAATAAGCACACGTTCCCGTTACCGGCACGAATCACGAGCGCTGGCCGTGAGTTGCGTAGTAGTCGATTTTAGTATATGTAAAGAGCTATGAGTGAACTTACCCTCACTACTGCCTCCAGTGCTCGAGATCCGTGCCGCTGCTTATAGCAATGACAATCAATCGATGCTACTTCAACTTCTATTCACTAAATTTATATCTAGTTGAACGTGCTGAGCGTCGAGTTCGCGTCGATGACTCTATTCATCAGCTGCATCCTGACGGAATTGTTCCTGTACTGCTACTACGGCAACGAGGTCACCGACGAGGTAACACATCCAACAGAGGCACGATCCGCCGGCCGCTGTGCGTCGGGCTGTGCCTGACTCGTGCACTGTGTGTTGCCAGAGCGCGCGCGTGACGCAGTCGCTGTACAGCATGGAGTGGCGGCGCGCGCGGCTGCCGTTCCGGCGCTCGCTGGTGCTGGTCATGGAGCGCGCCAAGCGGCCGCTGCGCCCCGCCGCCGGCCTCGTCATCCCGCTCTCGCTCGACACCTTCGTCAAGGTAACCTGCTGTGTGCTACCTACCTTGTACCACAGCTCCCAGCCAGCGAACTACTTCTGTACTTATAAACAAGTTCCTTTTTACCTTTTTCAGATAATAAAGTCTTCATACACTTTCTACGCGGTACTTCGCCAGACAAAGTAGAACTTCAAAAATGCACAAACTCATTCAATGTTGGTTTCTTTTATTTCTAGCATATTGTTTGTATGTATTCCTGTGTTTGTATGTATTCCTGTGTTTGTATGTATTCCTGTGTTTGTATGTATTCCTGTGTTTGTATGTATTCCTGTGTTTGTATGTATTCCTGTGTTTGTATGTATTCCTGTGTTTGTATGTATTCCTGTGCTTTCCATAAAGCATAATCTTGAAACGCTCAATGTTCGACCTCAGGAAGCCTTAGTTTCGTGAATCCGCATTGCTAGAATAATAAAAAGTTTCCATTCTTTATGAAAAAGCAATCTCACCTAACTGTAACATATGCAATGTGATTGAGGATGTATGTACATTTGCTGCTAGATTGTGTCAGGAACCAGGACGAGAGGGTTGATTTGTGTCCGCGATCCCGATAAAGACAATCAAGAAATACAAAAAGAAAACGCTAACATTATTTTTTCAATCACAATCAACTGATGTGCTGTTCAGCCTTATTTGTGTATGAATAGTTGAAATCCGAAACCGGCGCGGCAGCACTACATTCTGGGAACAAGCGACCTACTAAGAAACGGAATATGATGAATTGATGTATTTTAATAATAATAATCTATGGTTAATTATATGTAGGTTGATCTAATAAAACCATATTTAGTGGCTGCGTGTTTCATAAATATAGAATTAGGATCCAAGGTTGCCCCGCGCCCCGGGGCTACACATTACTACGCAATGATTCCATTGGCGCGTCACAGAACAACGCTTAGGGTGGCAGACTGTGTTCGCGTTGTTTCATGGAATATTTTGTAGGTGTGTGTACATAACATATACGAGTATACCATACATTGATTTGTTTCTCTGCTTCGTTGATTACTCAGAGTACATGGAAAATATAACATCACTATTAGGAGCTATGGATTTCATTGTTTATTTATTGATAACAATCATAATTCCTATCTAACCCAATGATATTTGTTATGAAAGAAGTGATTTTTTACCATTTGTAAAAAAAAAAAATTTACAAGAAATGTACTAACTTGTAAAACAAAACGCTAAAAGGTGTAAAAAAACTTTAATTTTTAAAGTCTGTGGCTTTGTCTGTGGCTGTACATTTTTAACCGACTTCAAAAAAGGGTTGTTCTCAAGTTGACTGTATTTTTTTATGTTTGTTTCCTCAGAACTTTCGACTGGGTGAAACGATTTTGAAGATTATATTTTTATTTGAATGCTGAGGCTTTTCGTGTGGTCCCATTTGGTAAAGTTCTGACAGTCATTCATGCGAAAACCATATTTGTATGTTTTGTATATGTGTGTTCTTTTGTGCGCTCTAGAGACCAAACGCGTTGGCAGATTTTGATGATTATTACGTCAATCGTCTCAATGTTGCGAGTGACACTAAAGACGTGAAAGTAATCAAAATTGAATATGGCGGCAAACTGCAATGTTGTGAATATGGCGGCAAACTGCAATGTTGTGAATATGGCGGCAAACTGCAATGTTGTGAATATGGCGGCAAACTGCAATGTTGTGAATATGGCGGCAAACTGCAATGTTGTGAACAAGGAAATAGAAAAAATCGGAGCACTACACTAAGTTAGGTATCATTAAATAGGGTCATTGACCCCTGGCCAATAAAATTTTCATTTGGGTTAACTTAAAGTTAGTGTTAAGGTCAACGGTCGACATCACAGTTAATGCCACTTTCCGGGAGTGGGGATAGATATCATAATAAGGCTTTCCAAATCACTCCAAACCACTGTTCAAATAACGCTAAGGACCGTGTCTCGCTATAACCACCCCAACCGCTCTGTAGGCCACGTACTGAATCGTCACAATACACGAGATCGGGATCAATGCATCCTCGACAGGAAATGCAGAGTAACGAGTTACTTCGGCTGCACCAAGAACGATTGTAATGAATTTATTGGAACAATTTATTGGAATAGAAGAGAAGAGGAAGTATTTACTCGCCAATTAAAAGAAATGTTGTATTATATTAATAAGAAATATTTAAGATATAATGTAATATTAGGAGGATATCTTAATATAAATATCCTAGAGAAATGTTTAAAAACCAACTTGTTCTTAGATCTAATGTTAGAACATAAATTCACACAACATATTAAAGTCCCCACACGTATCTCACAAACTACCTCAACATGCTTAGACCTAATTTTTACAAATTTTAATAATAAACATAGTTTCACCACCGTAGAAGAATTAGGTTTCTCGGACCACTGTGCAACCATCTTTCACATGAAATTACATAGCGACAGCAATAAACAAACAAACTGGTTCGCGAAAAAAAGGTTATATATTACCCAAAACGTAGAAAACTTTAAATCAGAGTTAAAAAATCAAAATTGGAATGAAATAATACAATCAAATCAAAATATAGATGAGAACT
Source organism: Phlogophora meticulosa (assembly GCA_905147745.2). NCBI lineage: Eukaryota > Metazoa > Arthropoda > Insecta > Lepidoptera > Noctuidae > Phlogophora > Phlogophora meticulosa. Next base: position 20,295,379 of record LR990518.1, on the reverse strand, counting down.
ATTTTGCGTTTAATAATACTTTAAATACAATTTTAAATAAGTGCTTTCCGCTGCACCCTAAAGAAATCTGTACTGACAGCAAAAAAACTACAAAATATAAATAAAATAAAAAAGTAAAACAATAAAGTAAAAACTATGTGGAATATAATTAATGAAAGAACAAATAAATTAATAAAATCAGAAAAGAATAACATAAAACTACATAAAAATAACAACTTAATAACAGAACCTAAGCAAATAGCTAATATTTTTAATGACTTCTTTGCTTCTATTGGAGGAAACATATCACAAGCAAAAGGAGCCCCTGTTATGTGCCCCACAGAGAACACCTTGTTCCTCAGCCCTGTCGATCCCTATGAAGTTAATAGAATTATAAAGAATTTAAAAAATAAAAAGAGCTATGGAGTTGATGAACTCCCCCCATTTCTACTTAGGCAATGTGCAGACGAACTAACCTTACCCTTTTATAAATTAATCAACCAATCATTTGAGGAGGGAACCTTTCCCAAAGAACTTAAAAATTCACTTATAAAGCCTATACACAAGAAAAATTCCAAAACCGACCCTAATAACTATCGCCCTATTGCGTTGCTGCCAACTGCGTCAAAAATCTTCGAAAAGGCTATGTGTGACCGCGTTTACTCTTTTTGCGAAAAGTATAAAATACTTGACGACTGCCAAAACGGTTTCCGTAAAAACCGGTCAACAACGCTAGCTGTATATAAGTACGTACAAGAGGCCCTAACTATTATTAATAACAAAAACTACGCCGTAGGTATGCTGCTCGATATGACCAAAGCCTATGATAAGGTTCAATTTAAAATACTATTAGACAAGTTACATGGGAGAGGTATACGAGGAAAAGCTCATGAATGGTTCACATCATACCTTAAGGACAGGGAACAAGTAGTAGAAATTGAATATTTTGACAAGAACACAAATGAAATAATTAAAATGAGATCTGGCAGTAATGCAGTTAATGCACCAATTCCCCAAGGCAGTGTTATAGGCTGCCTTTTGTTCCTAATCTATATAAACGACCTTCCTAAAATTATAAACGAACCATGTGTTCTATTTGCGGACGATATCTCCCTACTCACCTCATGCAAAAACGGTTACAACATAAATGCTAAGTTAAACTCCCTTCTTTCTACAGCTTTAAATTGGATGGTTAACCATAATCTTGAAATCAACTTCGCAAAAACAAAATTAATTACTTTTAATCCCCATCAAAAATCCCCATTAAAATTAAATTTCATGTTTAATAATCATAAACTTGAACAAGTAAACGAATTTACCCTTCTCGGTGTGTCTATAGATACCCACATAAACTGGAAATCCCATGTACAGAAAATACGAGCTAAACTATCAACATTCTCATATGCCCTACGCGAACTTGAAAAAACTACCAACCTGCAAACAGCACTAGTCGCATACTATGCATATGCCCAGGCATGGCTCAGCTATGGGGTCATGCTGTGGGGTAATAGTACAGATTCACAAACCATATTTATTTTACAAAAGAAGCTAATCCGAATTATAACAAACATAGAACACACAGACAGCTGCAAACCACACTTCCTAAAACACAAAATACTCACACTCCCTTGCTTATATATCTTGGAAATATGTAAATTTGTCAGAAAACACCCAGATTTTTACACTAATTGCGAAGGAACACAAACAAGATACACCTTGCGACATAACAAAAACAAAATAAACAAACCACAATCCAGACTCAAAATGCACTCAACCAGCCCTTTAATTATGTCCATAAAAAATTATAATAAATTACCGAATAATATTAGAGAACTAAACGAAACACATATATTTATTAATAAATGTAAACAACTTCTGGAATCCAAGGTATATTATTCAGTAAAAGAGTTTTTAGATGACAAATCAATTCCAAAATAAAATTATCCCCTCTCTTAAACACCAAACATTAAAAATATATAATTATAATATTAATACATAAATAATATACCATAATTAAATAACAATATTAATATAATGATAATTTCGAACTATACTATACATTTGAATACTTAGATAAATACATAAGCTCACATATTTTTTTTCTTATATAAGAATTGTTATTTTATTTTCTATTAAATTTAATATCTTTATTTATACTAATACAAATAAAAGATCTCAATAGAATTATAAGTAACTACTAACAATATATTTTAATAAGTAGGTACATAAGTTTACAAAATTTTATAAGAATTGTGTTATTTTTAATTTTTATTTTATAAATTTTTATTTTAAGTTTAATACCATGTTGCTGTGCCCTAACAGGGTCCATAATTGTACCTTAGCTGTAAGCTTTTTGTAACATCTTTTATGCACATTATGGTACGCAAAATAAATGAATATGAATATGAATTCTGCCACAGACTGAGCCGAGGGTACGCTTGTGATACTTTTGTGTTCTCCTAACAAAGGTACAAACTGCCGCAACAGTGTTATTCACATTAGTAGGCGTTATAAGCTAACTCAGAACTTGTCTACCTCAATGCCATTCTGGTACGCTGTCATGGGATTGAGTAGGATATTTATTTAGAGCTCAGAGAACGTCAGGATTTATGGTAGTGTCCTTAGTGGTAATACGCGATCAGGTCTTACAGCATTTCAGATCGGAGGCAGACGTTGTAAAACGGCCCTGTGACACTATCGTGCGTTAGTGGTACCTTGTAAACTTAAAAAATAATGTAACTGTAAATACCAGTGTAAGCGTAATCCTGCCAACATCACCCCTCACAATATAAATTTGCAGCCCTCTTGTCTTCTTCGCTTCATAATAGATTGTTGTTTTGCTTATTGTGTTACTAACTGTGCATTCCCAACAATCAGAATCAGAATCATTTATTTGTTAAACACCAACATTAAGGATCTTATAAATAGTGAAGGTTCTTGCTATGTTATGTCGACTGACATACAAATTATAATGGAAAAAGCCAATTGAAATTACAAATAAAATTAAACCAAAGATTACAAATATAACTTATCCATTACAATATAATCACAAATAAGAAATGCCAAAAATTAAAAAATATTCATCATAAAAATTATCATTGTAATATTCATCCACGCTGTAATAGCATTTCTCACCGCTGTAATAGCAGTAGTACCCCTGAAAAATCTATTCAGAGGCAAAAACTTAATACCTTCAGGTAATTTGTGATGACATGATATTCATGTCGTATTATATTGTGTCATATTGTGACAATTTAGTAGATGGTGTAGTGACACAGTACCTGTCACAGTTACCAATTACCACGTTAGACGTCTGTTAAAGAAACAATGAAGCAACGTTACGATCTGTCAAGAAATAGGATAAGCATGTACGCTAACAGAATCTTCACTTCGACCATCGCAGCTGCGCAGATGGACCACGTCGTCTCACGCAGCGCAGATCTTCACTCGCCGCCGCCGTTGCCGAAAGGATCGCGCGAACGTGTACTAAACCACGTATGCGCGGTAAGCAGCCGCGCAGTGCGTTGCGTCTGCAGCACTTCAAGCGCCCTCTGTCCGAGGAATAGCAACGCACGCTTGTAAATATATTAGACTAAGCACTACCTTCACTAGTACCAATGTAAATATAAATAGGGGGTAATTACGAAAAATACACAGATCTGATTCAGACATCAACGAATAACTACGTGTTTCATTTACGAGCCACTACCATTCCCTAATAATGGCTTACATAAAGGTCGGGGTGGTTATTTGAACTAGTCCTACGCAAAGTATGCTAAGCTTCTATTTGAAGCAGTAGTCGTAAGTGGCCTTTTGTTGATTTATAATGAATTAGAGGTTGGCCATATAGGTAGCTGGTCTTGATTGGAATGAACTGGTTATAAAAAAGAATTGGTTAGAAAATATTGTGTTAGAATAATAAAAATTAGTGTGGTGTGACAGTTACGAGTAGAAACCGAATAATTTTAAGCAGATACACACTAACACAATAACAGACCGGTGTGTCAGTGTGTTACTGTATAATTATATTTGTAGATAAGGTGTACGTAGCGGTAGGCCGTGCTCTTTCCCTAGAACTATACGCATATGCAATACAATAGCTGCCAACTACCTACATATGCGATACAATAGCTGCCAACTACCTACATATGCGATACAAGAGCTGCCAATTGATATCTTAATCGGTCTGTGTTATATTTCGGTCCCTCTTTGTATCTGCTCTCAAGCAAAATATATTTCCATTGCGTTTTTTAAAGGGAGAGCGAGTTTAAAAATCATCAACTCTTTACGTGTAACATATGAGAGTATTGTGCTTCCTAATATTTCCATGTGACGACGTTATGTGTTGTGAAATGAAACAATGGTATAAAACTCAATTTGTTTAATAAACATTTTCAGATGATTGGTATGACAAGGGGAACGCTTACAGCTATCACAATATTATGTACAGTGCATCGAGGCGCGGGCGCTGGCTCACAGCGGGCCAGTGCGCGCGCGCGCCGCCTCGTACCTGCAACACAAGGCGCGGTGAGCGGGGAGGGCGCGGGGGCGGGGGAGCCGGCTCGCATGCGGACTATTCTAACTCACAGCTATTGGACTGGGACTTACTTAAGTTGGTAACAGCACAGATCGCTACTTTTTTTTTTTTTTTTGGAATGGGCATCTCGCAGTTTATCCTTTAGGGATATTTACTGCTCAACCGAACTTTCCTGTGGGGGGCTTAATTAAAATTAAGGCCTCCAGCCAGGCACAGATCGCTACTGTCGCCCGGACTATTAATAATGCTATCATCGCTCTCAGTAGTTGTGTAGGTTGGCGCAGAGGAGATGCAGGCCGGAGAGTACTGGCGGAGCTGTGCCACTAACATGCTACGGGTATGTACGCGCTGCCGCATGCCGCTAGCACTGCGGCCGGCCGGGCGGCCGGGTGGCACATAGTGTTGACATCATTCAATTTGTCCCCGCAGACCATGAAGTACTGAGTAGCATGGTCAGACGATAAACGCACACAAATACTTAAAAAAAAAAAAAAAAAACCGATTTATAGGTCCGTACACCGAGCTAATGAGCACGACGCGCAGCGTCAAGAAGTTATGTCAATGAGTACATCTACTTGAGCCAGTTAGTTTCTTTCGGAAACAGACAAGGAAATAAAATCGATCGCATCGATCCATCGAAACGCCTGGAAAATCTACTGGTCCATTAAGACGCTAATGAAGGGATTAGCCGATCTCCCTGAAGCGCAATCTCATGGACATGTGTGTTCTAACCAACGGTGCTCAAGCCTGGCCCGATTCGCAAAAGTTCCGCCTTGAAGTAAGCCAAAGAGCGATGGAACGCAGCATTCTGGGTGTGAAAGGACAGGATAGAATAAGAAACACCACGCTGTCCTGCATTCCAAAACGGAAATAATGGTCGTGGAAGGCTGCCACGCTCAAATAGGATTGGGCGGGTCACGTGAGCCGCATGCACTGTGACCGTTGGATAAAAGTCTTCACACAATTAGAGTCCGAAGATGGACAGCGCCGCCGAGGTCGGCCCTGAAAGTGGTGGCGAGATGACCTGGACGCATACTATGAAGGCTGGCACGAGGTGGTGCGGGAAAGGAGTACTTGGAAGGACTTGGAGAAGGCCTTTGCCCGGAAGTGGGACAGCATAGGCTAAAAAAATATACATTTATTTATACACATATTAACTATATAATTTTTTTTTTTTTTTTTTAGGGAGGGCCACTCGCAGTTCAACACTATAAGGCTGTTTACTGCTTAACCGGTCGATCCTGTGGTGACCTTACAAGAAGGCCCCCAGGCAGGGCTAACTACAAGTTACATTTTAATTTTACATGGATATATATAGATAACGAAAACTACAAGACTGTATTCTTGTAGTTTTCGTTTTTTATTAATTGTAATTAAACGACACTGAATTAATTAGCCAGTCGCATTCGGTGACCTACAATTGTCGATAAGAAAAAAAAATAAAAAAAATAACTCAAATAATTGATTTTTTCACAAGTTACAGTGTTTCCGGGGTTTCACACATGACGGACAGGATTTTTTTTGACCTATTTTGGTGTTTTTTCCCAATTATATTGCAGTAAATCAATTTTTAAAAAGTATGGAATTAATCTCCATTAAATTATCTCGACAATACTATGCAAAATATCTTGATTCCGTGAACTAACAAGGCTATCAGCTAGCTGCCAAAATGAGGCGAAAAAAAGAAAAAAGTCGGTCGCGTCGGTCGCGTCGGTCGCGTCTGTCGCTTCGGACGATTCAAGCAGTTTAAATAAAAATGACAGATCCGACTACGGATAACTGCATGCAGTTGAAAATAACGACTGCGCGCGGTTGCTGATGCGTCTGCGTGCGGTTGCTGCGGTGCAGTCCGTCTGATGGCAGCCATGGCCATTGTTGACTACCCATACAAATAGTTTGCTGCAAGTGGCTTCTGTAAGACGTTTCCGGGTGTAACTAAGTATGTACGACTTGAATTGGGTATGTAAACTAATATAGGTACGTGTATAAATTCAGTAGTAAACTTGCTCCTACTATTTAATTACTGACATCATTATTTATACAGAAAATGAGAATTTGTACATTTAGTTCAGTACTTACATACAAGTAAGCACGATAAATCTGTAGATATTCATTATATAGATATATTCAGATAATTATTATGCAGTAAGTCATAACCAGCCTACAAAGTACGAAATATCGTTTGTTGAAATTGGTCAAATAACTACATAGTTAAGCAAACAATAAACAGAAATTAACAAAAAGTAACTTTCTATAACATAAAATGAATAAATAAGTATAATAATAATATCGAGTAATTAAGAGTTATATAAGCTATTGATTCTTTAATTCTAATCTTATCCGAAACCCAAGATGTGCATAGGGAACGCCTATGCACATTTCTAGCTTCCGATAAGACGGGGCATATAAATGCATGTTAACATAGAAAGTCTAGACGCGTATAACCTTAACATATCTAACTATTTCTGTGCGTTTGTCATCTGATCTGTCAGTGCTACCTCTGTACGTTGCGGACTGCAGGGCCGCACTGAACTGGCATGACCATCTCGCGACCGGCAGGGATGTGGGCGCAGGGTGGGGGCGCGGGGAGGGGCGGAGCCGCACTCATGCAGCTAGCCAGCAATCCAGCATGCACTGTCCGTACTGCAGCGCAGTAAGTACCTAGAGTAGTCAGAAGCGCACAAGCCATGCTGGGAGTCGGGGGCCGGGGCTCTAGTAGGGGCCGTTCTATTAAGTTTATTACCGAGTCTAACGGTCTTCAATATCGTCTTCTTCTTAGAAACGGTGGCTTTATAGGAAAGAGAAAATGCTAGTTTACTATCCTGGAAACATTTTGGTACGGTACAAAGCTAAGCCCGTTTTCACGAGCACGAGGAATTATCTGTGTATCGATGTTATTGCGCTGTTGGGTTTCCAACTGTCGGCTGGGCGCTGAGCCAAGCGTGGACGGCCAACTGGAAATCCAACGCTTCTATTTATGAATTGATATAGGTGTCGCCTGGTGTTAGTGAAAATGGATAAAAATGTTAAAGTGCTAAGTACTTACATATTTTTATAAGTCAAACGAAAATATCATTATGCAAGTAGATATGATTTGATTTGAAAAATTCTGAAACAACCTACGAATTTTAGAACACTTCATGAAATATTGCAAATATGTAGTAAACAGTGGGCAAGAGTGATGGAGATCAGTAATGGCGGTGAAGAGATGTGACGGCGCGAGGACAACGCACCTGACGGTGGGCTGGGCGCCGCCGCCGTGCCGCGCGTGCTCGCGGCGCCGGCGCGAGCGGGCCGCGGGCCGCGCGCGCTCCGCCCGGCCGCGCGCCGCCGCGTCCGCGCCGCGCGCCGCCGCGGCGAGGTGCGCGGCGGGCAGGCGGTACAGCTCCGCGGCGCACGCGGCGCACGGCGACCCGCTCGACTCCGAGTCACTGTCGCGCGGCCGCCCGTACTCTGACACAAAACACATATTATCATAACATAGCCATTGTGGTACGGTCAGTCGTTCGGTCGTGGGCTCCTATTGTTCCTAGATTATATGAAAAAATTAGGAAATAGCCACTCGGAAAATGATTAAGTAAATCGGTAAAAAAGTAGTAAGTAAGTTAGTAAAGCGGCTGACATAGCTCAGGTATTTAATTAGTTTTTTGCCAACATACCAATAACCAAGACACTCCTTAGGATCGTCCCCATTTAAAGCTGAGGGTCTTTTGCTCAGTAGCGTACCTAAATATAGCCACTTATTTAGTTTCGAACATGTAACACCGCGTGATATAGTAAATGTATTTAACTCTCTTAAGTCTAAAGCACTGGTGATTACTGAGGCATATCCATTAAAGTTTTGAGTAATATAATAGTAATAAGTATAATATAATAGTTTTATAAGGATTACTAACAACAATATGAATCACGTGTGTTCGATTTAAATAAATAAATAAAATATAAATAAAATAGAGATCGTAGCCCCCTATCTTGCCATTACATTCAATAAATTCATTGATTTAGGTACTTTCCCTGACCTCATGAAAAATAGTAAAGTCATTCCACTGTTTAAATCAGGATAAATGACATTGGCAATTTCAGGCCTATTTATATTAAGGTAGAAATAGGCCTGAAATTGCCTGAAATATTTCACACACTTATAACACTCAAGCATTGGCAAGGGACATTTTAATTTAAATAGCCTCCTCCATACCGAACAGTATGGCTATACAAAAGGTCGTTCGACTACTGATAAGGATGTACTTGATATCTTGCATGCTTTGTGTGTGCATACTCATGTTTCTAACAAATAAATTAATTCTGAACTCTGATCTCTGAACTCTGTCACTTTGTTAAATCACGTATTTAATGCATGGGAGAACTCGCAAAATGCAATAGGGGTTTTCTGTGTTCTGTCAAAAGCCTTTGATTGCCCACTTCATGACACACTTAAGCCTAAATTTCGCGATTCATACTTGCTTAATAGATTTCAATTTGTAGATGTAAATGGTGCGAAATCTTCCGGGCTACCAGTCCTTTTCGGTGTACCTCAAGACTCAATACTGGGTCCATTCTTATTTTTACAATTAACATGCGAAATCTTCCGGGCTACCAGTTCTATTCGGTGTACCTCAAGATTCAATACTGGGTCCATTGTTATTTTTAAAATTGGAATTTGTCAGGGCGGCCATTTTAAAGTTTCCATGTCTTCTGGTAATTCGGTAAATTAGTTTAAGATAATATGTGTTTTAGTTGTTTTAAAGGTTACTTTGTGCCATCTTTTAAATGATGACAATAAATATTCGATATTCCCCATAGGTTGCATAATAATAGACTTGTCATGTCGTTCACCAACATTTATCAACTTATTCACCTTCTGAGTTAGTATTAGTAGGTAAACAATGTTATTTTAATGACAAACACATTATTATTATTGGATAGCAAACAGATGCAACCATAAAGTATTTTATTATTATGCTAAAATACCTACTTCTCACGCAAATCAAACACCACGAACCTATCACTTTCCTAGGGCTTTTCAAATAAAATAAAAATAGAAAATTGTTTTATTGGACCACAAACGTCTTCATACAATTTTTTTTTTCATACAGATTATTTTATTGGACCTCAGTATCCTCTTCATCTGGGTTGTCCGCGTCCAAATCTGGTTCAGTGGATGCAGAGACATTACCGACAGTTTTTATATTAATATAAAACTGTTTGAATGAATGGTCAATCAGGTCAATTATGTCCATCAAATCCTTTTTTTTCTCTGCACTGAGCCAAATCTCTAAGGAGGCTTTGCCATCCTTAGAGATTTGGCTCAACCTAAATACATCTATGGTGGTTTTTCCTCTTTTCTGAAAATTTATTGACTTGAAGGGAGGTTCGCAATCCAGGCTTTTCTTTAAATTATTTTTTCTCTGTTTTATTATACAGCAGCCACTTAATAGGTTGCCACAGAAATTTGTCCCAAGAATCGTCCAGATTTTTGACAGTAAAGGGTCCTTTCTTGGATTTTAGTTCGGAAAAATCCAAGAAATCATTTACCGTCATCACCACGACCTTGAATGGTTTCTGAACTTTGCAAGTCCGCACCAGCTGCACCCATCATATAAATGATTGATTCTCATTTGTGTTCTCTTTTTAGTTTTTCAATAATCGCGTGGTCAGAGTCACACTCCATATGTGTGTGCCCACTGAGGAGGAATTTGTTGTTTATCTTCTGCAGCGTCGGATGATTATGTAGCAAAAATATGAACATCATTGCCACGACATTGTTTTTGTTTTGGCCACCACAAGTATCGGAATAAAAAAAATAAGTTCTTTGACTTCCGATGGCAAACTGTTGCAGAAGTGCCACAAACATGAGGCAATTTGGTTTGCTCCTCGAGCACATGTAGCAGGTAGCCTCATTAGTTGCTAAATCATGTACTGTCGAATTAAAAGACCAAAGCTGTCGTTTGTAATACGAGACAGATGTTTTTAAATATGGTGACGAATCTGCTTTGACATTTTCTTTATCATCAGTCTCTCGCTGGTCATCGGTGCGGTTAGAACGTAAGGCAGCTCGTTGCATATTTGATCGACTTCGACGACCTATGTTTGGTTGTTTTCTCCTCGGCATTGTTAACAGTATATCAGATAATGTTTTCGTGCACTTATAATGGAAACAATGTATTCTTTATACTAAAAAACTAACTAGGTATATACATATTTACAAAAACAAAAAAAAAAACAAAAAACAAAAAAAAAAAGCCGACAAGGACACTCAGGCGTCAAAGTATTCCTCCGCATCGCTGTCATCTGGAAACGTGCCCAAAAGACTGGCAGCATTGCCACGTTGGATGGCAATACTAATTCTTTGGGCAAAGAATGAGCCAGCCCTCTGGTCACGCGAAGTGTCGATCAGACGTCGAGAAATTTCTTTATAAAGATGACGTGCACTCGGACCCCATGACCCGAGCGTTTCAACCCCAAACGGCTCAAAACTGTAGTTACCAATAAGGTTACAGTATTTGCGCCGTTTGAGGGTCTCAGCACCCGCCGCGGCAGCGCCAGCACAGCCTGCCGAGCTTGAAACATGAGATGGCGCAAGGGTATCGACGCAGGTTGCGTCCCACACCAAAGGCCTACCCATCTTCCAAGGCAACAAAGTCATGCCGTCTGGTCTCTTACCATCGTCTCGTACCAAGCCGTTAGGTTCTAATACCGCTGGTACGCCGGCGGTACCAAGAGCTCGACGAATAATATCATTGATGCTGGCGTGCCGTGCTATGCGTCCTGCGCTCCTGTAACAGGACAGGCCATGGTGCCCGAAGCTGTACTATAATGGTGACAGAATGACAAATCAAGTTTTAAACAAAAAATCGCTTGAACGACTGTTATGGATTCAGTGTTGCCAACTCGAAACTTAAATTTATGCTAGACCTAAATTATTAAAAAGCTAAATAATTTTTAATTACGTTTTGCCAGATACCCTGACATTCCGAGACGATTGTCACATAGTCAAGCTCTGATATTATCTTGAAACTCAAACATTCTTTCCCATTCGCGCCAATAATTTTGTTATCCATAAAAAGTAAGCACAAAATTAAATGAAACTAAGTTCATAAATGTCAAAATTAGCACTAAACTAAGTAAAGTTCGCTTTACACGATCTGAATCCATATATTATTCAGAATGCACCGAATTGCATTGCATAAAATCTATCTATTATACGCACACATTATCTTTTTAGGGCCTAAATACTCGACACAATTGGTTTTGCCGACTTTAAATATAATGTGTAAGGCAAATTTAAATCTTTAAAAGTATATTTCTGAACGTACCCAACACAACAACAAAGTGTCATTATTTTACATGTTTTAAATGTAAATACGAAATAGTCCGACTATTATGGATATTATGTTGTCGACTCGAAACCCTTATTTAATCTATATCTACATGTGTTATTGAAATTATTTTAAAATACCGAACCGATGGGCAAATGTTTGACAGGTAAGAACAGTTTGTATGGGAAAACGAAATTCTCGTTTTAAGTATTGTCCTCGCATATTTTCTATATTTTCTCACCGTTTAAACCTTCCCTGGACTTCCACGAATATTTCAAGACTAAAATTAGCCAAATAGGTTCAGCCGTTCTCGAGTTTTAGCCAGACTAACGAACAGCAATTCATTTTTATTTATATAGATTATCAGCCCGCTGAAAAGGCTCAAATTTGAGAGGTGTGCAACACGCAGCGATAAAATAAGCATCTTGAAGGTTGGTATGGGACGGTTGGCAGCAGAAGTACTAACCTGGCGCGTGCGCGAGCAGGTTGGGGCGCGGCGGCGGCGCGGCCAAGTCGAGCTCGCCGCGCCCGAACGTGCGCAGGTGCAGCGCGCAGCCCGCGCCCCCCGCGCCCCCCGCGCCCCCCGCGCCCCCCGCGCCCCCCGCGCCCGCCTCGCACGCGGCGCCCGAGCCCGCGCCCCCCGACATACTGAACGTCGCATACGGGCTGATCTCGTGCAGTTCTTCTGTCGCTACAGAACGAACGTCTCAATAAATATTCTTATTTGAACCTTCATAATAAATGAGAGGCTGTTCGTTTATCATAGAACCCAAAAATAATAGCTAGTAGCATACTTCCCTTGCGAATACAAAATACTTTGTAATTAAAAATCTTATGGGTTAGAAAGTTAGTAGTTAATTAGATTTTTAGTTTCAGTATCAGGTTGTGCATTGCTATACTAACGTACAACCCCTTCCACCCTCATATGTATATTCGTAATGACATATGTTCTTAATCGAAAAGTAAGTGTTACCGTCGGGCGGAGTGAGAGTTTTTCCGTTCCGTTTGCTGGGCTCTGTGGTGTAGAGCTGCGGGTGCGGCTGGCACACCTGGTGCAGCGAGCAGTCGCGGCGCAGGCACGACGCCGCCTGCCGCCGCCGCGCCAGCACCAGCCCTGCGGAGCAGCGGAGCGCGGTCACGTGCTGCGTGTAGAGCAGCAGCGTCGGGGACTGTCAGCGCCGTGCTTACCGGCGAGTGCGGCGAGCAACGCGGCCAGGCCGCCGCCGAGCAGCGCGGGCGCCAGGCCAGCGCGCCACAGCGCCCCCGCGCCCCCCGCGCCCCCCGCGCTGCCGCCCGCGCCCCCCGCTCCCTCCGCAACCACGCCGTGCGCCTCCGCTGGCACCTCCACCGGCTCCCCCACGCGCTCTGCATGCATTTTCACCAAAGTATTACGCACCTGCACCACACTCTAGAGCGCCACAATGAACGTGTTAACTGACTGTATCACTCAACACGTTCGTTGTTTTCGAATAATCCGTTAGATATATTACAGCCTTTACAAGTAATAAAAGCGCATTGGGAAGATTAAAATCCAAAATAGCTGCTATGAAATTTTTTATGAATGATTAATTGTGAATATAATTTTCATGTATTTGCCATCAAGTCGCACCTCCATTAAGTGTGTGCGTGGCGGCCCGGTAGAGCGCAGTAGTGTCGCCGGCGGGCGAGCGCGCCACCACGCGCACCTCGTACCACGCGCCCGGCCGCAGGCTGCCGGCCTGCACACACAGCACTGGGTGTAGGGACAGGGAGCACGGGACGTGCACAGGCGGCGAGTGCAGTGGGGGCTCACCTCGGCGGCCTCTCCGTCGGTGAGCAGCTGCTGCCAGGCGCCGCCGCCGGCTGGCCGCACGGACAGCGCCCACGCGGCCACGGGGCAGCGGCCGCCCCACGCCAGCAGGTTCAGGCGCAGCGTCGTGCTGTTCGCCCACACGAACTCCTTACCCGGTGGTGGCTTAGCCCCTACGCACAGTACACGCTTTCATAAAATTTTCGCACAGTATCGGGTATCAGCGGTTAGGGAGACTATCGAATGCATAAGGTATCGACACGGAAGTAAACGCGACGACTCACTGTCGCCTCTGGTGCGCGCTACAAGCGGTGTGGAGTGGCGCGACGCACCCACGGCGTTGTGCGCCTGCAGCGTGACGCGGTAGGGGGCGCCGCACGCCAGGCGCGCCAGCCACAGCGACGTGTCGGCGGCTGGCATGCGCCGCGCCCGCGCCCCGCCGGCCTCCGACACGTCCGACACGTCCGCACCGTCGCCGCGGGACCACCACACTGTGTATCCTGCCAAATACGTGAGCATTTTAATTTTAACGACCAACTTTTATAAAACAACGTAAAATTTCTTGTAAGTGAGCTAACCTACCGAGTATGTGGGCGCCTCCATCCAGCGGCTTGTCCCAAGAGAGGTGCAGCGCATGCACGGCAGCACTGCGCAGGCGCGGCGCGGGGGGCTCAGGCGGCGCCCGCACGCTTAGCACCACGCCCAGCGAATCCGTGCCGAGCGCGTTGCGCACCAAGCAAGTGTAGTTTCCCGCCGATGACACTTCCACCTCTGATCACAAACCGCACCATTCACCATCGACAGAGTACCAATCAAAACAACAACCAAGAAGTTATAATCATTAACTATATCCTCACTATGTATTATGAGGTCGCCATCGTCAGTCAGGGTATGCGCGCTGGGAAGCGGCGACCAGCGCCAGTGCAGCAGCGGCGCGCCCAGCGCAGAGCAACGCAGGCGCACGCGAGTGCCCCACGCCGCGAACACCACGCGACTGATCGACGATATCCTGGCCGATACTGCCGGTTTAATGGAATCGGTAACATCATTCTAATGTTTCAATGTCTTTGAAAGCTTTCCTATTAATCATATGTTGGAATATTATAACACACAATTGCCATTAGGTGCTACCGGGTAGCTTCGCATGCACAGCAGGTGGGTCTGCAAAGCATCAAACGAACAGTAGGCGGAGTCCTTGCGTTGGAGAAGATAGCGTGTGACGTACGTGCGGGAGCCGGCGCGGCGGTGACGGGGCGGCTGGGTGCGCCGGCGCCAGCAGCGGTGGCGGCGCGCACCCAGAACTCATACACGGTGCGCTCGCGCAGTCCGCGCACCTCGCGCCACACCTCCTCTTGGCCGGCCAGCGCGCCACCCTCGTCCGCTTCCGCGTCCACTCGTTGCGCCCACTCACCGCCCACCCTTCGGTACAAAAAATCAACTAAGCTATCTAGTCAGCTAACGCAAATAATGGCCAGCAGCAGAGACCGTTTAGTGGCGGTCGAGCCAGTATGCGTTCATTCATAGGTAATGTACTTCCTGGAGGGACTAAGACTTAAGTTAAGACCGTTGAAGGAGGGTTTGAGATAAACTAAGGTTTCAGATAAGGTAGAGCCATATCTGAAACCTTAGTTTATCTCAACCCCTCTCCTCTCTGTCCTGAGAGGACGTTAAACCGTTGGTCCCGGCTGTCATTTGTTAATCTTTGAGAGTCGTTACGGGTTGTCAGAAGACCGGAAGTCTCTCAACCCACCTTACCTAACAGTATTACGATACCCGGTCACTAGGTTGTTTAGGTTTGATAGCAATCACTCCATATATAATACTGGTATATAGCTGCATTTGGTTAGACTGTAATCTGAAGTAAAGGCTAGGCTCATGCGGAGCAGATGACGTACTTGCCAAGTTCCCGGGTGTAGAGCGTGTAGTGCGTGAGGCGGCCGGCGGCGGCGGCGGGCGCCAGCCAGGTGACGCGCACGGCCGCCGCGCCCGCCGCCTGCGCGCGCACCTGCTGCACCGCGTCCGGCACTGCCAACACCAACACTATCAGCGCTGAACACGCTATGGGCACAACCCAGGGCGAGCGTGGTGTGTACCAATTAATCATGAGGAAGGTCGGGGAAGGCAGCGGATTCATGTAAAATTAATTAAAATTTCACGGTTATGCGAGTGTTGTGCCAATACAAAAAATGAATCTATTTCCAAATTTAAGATACTGTCACCTGTGCAGAAGAGAATCTTATGGCTCAAAACGATTAAGAAGATGAACATAATATTTTTTTTCTTTTTTTTTTCTTTGTTTTATTGAGTGAGAGAGTGACGTCATATCCTCATTAGTTGACCATAATTTTTATACAGTGAATGCTTACATCTTTTCACTTTAGCCTTGTTATGTAGCTGCATGAGACACTAATAGTAGCAGTCAAAAGAGTTCTCCTGGGAAAAGGAAGGTTACGTTGGATTTGGCATGAAGCCGTCTAAAGAGAGACAAAACCTATTTCACAAAAGTAGATACAGATCTAAAAGTAATGTTGTGCGAATGGCGCAATGTTAACTTCGAACAACATTCATAATAGGTCTTTACCTATGAAATTGCCGTTTTGTATGAAAAAATTTAAATGAATTTTTTTCATGTATTTTTTATTTGTATTAATCGAAGTAATCACCCATGCAATCAATGCATCTTTGCCAACGCAGTGGCAGTTTATTGATGCCCTTCTTAAAGAAATCAGCTGGACGGGAGGCAACAAATTCTTCAAAGGCATTTTGTACTGCCTCTCGGGTATTGAATTTTTTTCCCGACAAGAAGTTATCCAAATTCTGGAAAAAGTAGTAGTCTGTAGGCGCAAGGTCTGGTGAGTAGGGCGGATGACGGAGAGCTTCCAACCCCAGTTCTTGCAACTTGGAGACCGTCTGCTGTGCAGTATGAGGTCGCGCGTTGTCGTGCAGGAGCAGCGGAGACGAGCGATTGACCAATGCTGGTTGGAGATGTGCCAGCTTCTCCATCATTGTGTTCAATTCTTCACAGTACACATCTGCAGTAATGCTCACCCCGTTTGGTAAGAAGCTGTGTTGAATCACACCGGCGCTAGACCACCAAACAGTGACCATCACTTTTCTTGGGGTAAGTTTTCGTTTAGGGCATTGTTTAGGTGCTGAACCAGGATCCAACCAACTTGCTGAGCGCTTGCGGTTATCAAACAGAATCCATTTTTCATCGCAGGTAACAATGCGGTTCAAAATTCCTTCATTTGTGTGTCTGTTGAGCAGTGCAAGGCACGTCTCGACGCGTACTTCGCGCTGGCGATCATTGAGTTCGTGGGGCACCCATTTGTCAAGCTTTTTTACCTTGCCAATTTGACGCAAATGGACCAATATTGTTTTGACGCTAACGTCGAAAGCTGCTGCTAATTCAGCCGTAGATTGTGTATCATCAGCTTCCACAATCGCCTTTAATTCGTCATTGTCGACCAAAGTCTTCGGACGACCGCGAGGTTCATTTTTCAGGTCGAAATTTCCAGAACGGAAGCGAGCAAACCAATAACAGGTAGTGCGTTGGTTTGTAGTGTTAGCTCCGTAAACGTCGTTGATGTTGCGTGCCGCTTGTGCCGCGTTGCTGCCACGACGGTACTCATATTCCATAATTACTCGAATTTTTAACGTATCCATGATGACGAAAAAGATTTAAATGCGATGAAAATGTAACACTAATCAATAAACAAATGACTACTTTTGGAAAAAAAAATCCATGTTTTTTAAATAAAATTAATTTGAAATTAGAATTCTTAGCCAAACAAAAAATATTTTGATTTGAAATGGCCAGTACTGCAGAACGGCAATTTCATAGGTAAAGACCTAATATTATAACATTCATATCATTCTTTCATCGCAAAAGAAGTACGCTGCCAACTCCCACGAAAACCCATAGTGACTACCACAACACTTCAGATTCCAATATTTTCCCAAACTCTGGAATCATCTGGATTTTCAGAAATTTGTGAGATCAGTTCCTGAAGATCCACAAAATCAGGAAACCAGCGAGGAAGTAACCACTTACAGACTCATCGGCTTACTGCCAATCTTACCTAAGGTCTTCGAGAAACTGTTCCTACACCGAACCCTACCCTCAATACAGAAAAATAAAGTCATCCCCAATCACCAGATTAGCTTCAGACTTCTAAATTCCAATGTGGAGCAAGTCGTAGATAAAATAAGAAATACTGAACAGTATTGCTCTTGAGTCTTCCTTGATATGCAAAAGGCTTTCGACAGAGTATGGCATAATTTAAACGACTTCTGTGCAAAATTAAGAATAGCCTCCATCACAGTTACTATCTGCTGTTTAAATCGTACCTGGCAGATTCCAGGTGATGGATGCCGGCTCCACTTCCAACTTCTACTAATTAGAGGCTGGATTGCCGCAGGGATTAGTCCTGGGACCTGTATTATATCTACATCTATACTAATATTATAAAGAGAATGATTTGTATGTAAGTTTGTATGTACGGGGTAATCTCCGGAACTAATGATACAATTCCAAAAAGAAATTCTCTGTTAGAACGCTACATTATTCTTGAGTGCTATAGGTTATAAATTATAATTACATGATGCGTTAGCCAAGCTATCCCAATGTTAGTCTAGTCTAGCAAGTCGGAAATAAGTTCCTTTAAAGTCCGAATTATTTGCATGCGCTGCCTTAATAGTTGTTTAAAATGGAAAAAAAATGTACTGTAATCTGGTTCGTCTTAACCTTTAACTACCGACCTATACGTCTCACAGACGTCATAACTTGTAATTTTTAAATATTTCTAAAATCACGCCATCTTTAGCGTCGCCCTTCCTTGTACCTTCCTCCCTCCGCGTCGCAAGCCATCAGTCGACGCTGCGCCCGCGGCGAGTGCACACGTCTCCATATTGAAGCGATCGACGTCTCACAGACGTAAGTACGGTGTTTATGTATTAAATTTCGTACGTCTCTTGGTCGTCACCTCGGTATTCATGTGTGGTAGCTTATAGTGTCTGATTGACGTCACATCGGCTTTAAAATTATACTTTTAATTGCAGAATGCCTAAAAGGAGAAATATCACGTCTAGTGAGCGGAAAATACCCGCAAATGTTGCGGAAAAAACGGTTCAGTTCCCGAGAAGCCTCCGAAACTACAAAAACAGAATAGGCGTTTAGAAGATAAAGAGATATTTGAAAAGCTCATAAACGAGAGTGACGACAACTGTAGTGATTTTGACGACGATGTAGGCGATCCTGATTTTATTTTAGAGAGCGATCACAACACGGAATCCGAACAATCCGATGAGGATGATGTTGAGGTTGCGTATCCCCATGTTGAGGAAATTTACCACGGAGAAATCAACCATAATCACGACAATGAAGAACAGGAAAGAGAAGTACGAGCTCATGGAAGCCAGGACATTACAGAACAGATCGAAGAAGAGACAATGGTCAGAGAGGAACAGCATGGCGCAGCAGAGACTAGAATTGAAGAGATCGGAGAGGAGCAGTATAGCGGAGTTATTATGTTATTTAGTTTTTGGACCCGCCGATATGCCCGAGCCTCCACCAGCAAAAACTTATCAGAATCCAGATTCAGGTATTAGAAAGACATGTGCCATCTGTCCCAGTCGGTTGAAAAGGCAAACGAAGTACTGTTGCTGCAAATGCAAGAAACCAATGCGCCTTACTTGCTGCCTACAAATATGCATTGACTGCAAACGTACGTAGTGGATGTACTAAATATTCGAGTGCTGTCATTATTTTTATTTTTTAACTAAGAAGTAAGATTTATGTTTTATTTTGATAATCGTTTATAGAAAATAACATATTTTAAGTTTATTTGTTGTTAATTACTTAATTTTAGAGAAAAACGAGACTGAAGTAAGTCCTTAAAATTTAGTGCCAAATAATAGTGATCTCTCGAATAAATGTTGATTTTACCTGAAAAATCAACTGAAAAAGCGGTTCTATTATATTAATTTGTTTTCTTACGGTTAAGAGTTATCAAACTATCAGTCTTTTACTTTCAAAAGTGAGAAGCTCGTGCGTCAGTGCGTAGTTACAGACTCACGGATCAATTAAAGGGTCAGTTACGCCTAGCGAGGTCAGTCTGTCGCCGTTGCTCTCGGATGTCATTTGTAGATCTTTGAAGTAGTTACGGTCAGAAACCCGAAGTCTAACAACCAGTCTTACAACCAAATATAAAATGTTCTCTTTGGTCTCTTGTGTCTTTCTTTGTTGGTAAAAAGTTAAAACTGTTGGATGTCGTTCTATTACATTCTTCAATATAATAAAGAGGAAATATTTTTTTGTTTGTTATGGATAAACTCAAAAACTACTTTGAGAACCTACAAGTTACGTTATCTAAGCTACTCGTACATTATCAGCGAGTAACAAAGGCTATATTTTATTTCCAAAACTACGCCTTTAAGGGGTAGAATTGATGTTAAAGTTCGAAGGGAAAGGTACGACATCCACGCGGAAGAGGTCGCGAGCGAAGTGCTAGTACTACATATACGGTTGAGCTGCCAAAAGACTAGGACTCAAAGCTAAGCAGAACTAAAGTGAACTCAAGCTGTCACCCTAGAATTATACGCCTCGCTCAATTCTTATCGACTTATTGTTCCGTTGCATTTGTCGACATCCCGGATATCGAAGAACCGTCCTCCACTGTCCACCATCAGGAACGTGCTCAGAGCTAATGTAAATAGACATACATTCAGTCAAATAAGTATAGAGAATGGATTATTAGTTTATGGTTCTAAATTCAATTTTTTGTTTTTTTTTGTAGTTATCAGATTGGCAGAACTGTTTTCCATTTTATTTTTATTCTAATATAAACGTTGCCCCATACAAGGAATTTCTCCTGTGTCGTGGGTGCGTTTACAAACATTTTAAGTCACATACACGAACAGCCAGACCCGAAACAACTACCTGTAGGCCTTACAATAGTAGCAATGTAGGTCGTGCAATATACCAATTAGGGCCCAGAGTCTCCAGAGATTGGTATTCTCACAGTGGCTTCTCAATTTATTTTTGCCAACATAATATACATTAGGCAAAATATACATAAATGTACACTAAAAACAGTGACATCCACAATTTTAATACCAGAAATAAGCACAAACTATACGCTCCTTTCCACCGGCTTCATAAGGTCCAGAGCTCATTTGTGGGGCTCGGTATCCGCTTTTATAACATGCTACCTCATTCTTTACTGGATTTACCTTTTAACGCGTTTAAAGCTAAAGTTAAATCAAACCTTTGTTCTAAAGCATATTATTCGATCAACGACTATTTAGAAGACAAGAATAGTTGGTCGCTTTGTTGAACGCAGGACAATGTTACTATGTTCTTTTACTGTTTAATAGTTCTTTATTTTGTGTATGTTTCTTCTACTGTCCTTATTTTTATGTTATTGACATGATCCTCTCATTACATTGTATGAATGAGTTGTATTGATATAATTCAGCATTGCACATGTCAGCGGGCACGCCCTTGGACTGTCTTGGAGGCTTTTTATGTATTCAGTTTAGCAATTTAGCAGGCTTTGCTTGAGTTAATTGTCGATTTTGGTATATATAACTTTTTATTTATTTATTTTGGCATATTGGTGTGTGCTAGCTAACATGTAGCAAATTATTTAATTGAATGATGTATAAAGATGATAGACATAATTATTTATTTTGTTGACATAATATGTTGTATAGCTTCTAGTTCTTCAAACCTATCAGACAGACGTGTTGCTGGGGAGTTTATTCCTCCACTTCTTCTTCCCAGCAAAAACACTAGGAAGTGGTGAAGGGTGGGCGTTTTGGGGGACTGTCTGTAATCGAACCCATGACACGCGGTGCAGCAGTCGATCGCTCAGACACTGCGCCAACTGTGTCGTCTATTGGCACGTAGTTTGAGTTTAATCTGTTATTTACATTAAATACAGAGGTGTTTTAGTTATATCATATGTTCTCGTATTACCGGCTCTTCGTGTGCAGTAGTCGACACCGGCTCTTCGTGTGCAGTAGTTTTATTATGGTTATAAATATGTATACTTAGGTTAAGGTATTTATCTATGGGTCTTTTGTTACCTGATAATAAATGATTTGATTTGATTTGATTTGATTACGGATTTCATAATGGACAAAAACATCGGACAAAGACTTTGTCTTAAATTTTGCATCACCAATGAAATTTCGTGTTCGGAGTCATTGAAAATGTTAGAGAAGGCTTACGGTGAATGGCATTTATCAAAAATACGTGCATAAGAGTAGTACAAAGCGTTCAAAAGCGGTCGAGATGTGATGGAAGATTTGCTTTGCTCCACCATAGCGAAGCCAGCCATCAACGTCTGCCACTGAAGTTAACATCGCAAAAGTAAAGAAAAAAGTGACCTGAAAATCCTCATTCACATTTGAGATAGAGCCGCCAAACTTTCTGTCTTACGATTCGAACCATTTTAAATAATCACTTGGGTATGAAACATATTGTCACTCGACTAGTCACAAAAGACCTGAATTTTCTCCAAAAACTCAATCGCAAGTCAATTAAAACCCAACATTCATGAGTCGCATTGTTACTGGTGATGGGACGTGGGTTTACGAGTTTGAAATGCAAACTAGTCAACAAGCTCTGGAGTGGCGCCTTCGAACTGAACCGAAACTGAAAAAAACACGCTAACATTGACCAAAAATCAGTCATGTTGAATGTATGCGACTATCGCGGACTATCGGAGTGCCCAACTCGATATTCTTGCCGGGAGGTCAAACGGTAAATAAAGAATATTATTTGAGTGTTATGCGGTGTTTAAGAGAGTAAATTATACGAAACAGGCTTGATTTCTGAAAAGAAAACTCTTGAAAAATACCATCGAGCAACCACCTTATTCACCAGATATGGCTCCAGCAGACTTCTACCTTTTTCATAAACTCAAATTACCACTTCGTGGCACCCGTTTTCATTAGATAGAAGACAAAGGAGAATGGGCGAGTACTGAACTCAATTCCTGAAAAAGAGTTAAAAAAATGTTTTGATGGTTCGATTATTCACTGGCGCAAGTGTATCATTTCTGAATTAGCATACTTTGAAGGTGATAAAATAAATTTGGATATCGTACACATTTATATTATCACCTTCAAAGTTTTGTGTATTATTTAAAGGACTTTCCTGTCAAATAATGACTTGGATCACCTGGATCCTTCCAGGTGCCCTTTGAACCCCAATGAATTGGCTGCTAAGCTTACAACTCGAAGCAATGTCTCATTTAAATGGTTTTAGTGCGGTTTTATTATAACGATTCCACCGTCATTCTCGAATCGTTTTCACAGGGAGAAGTGGGCGTACTGACCGTCCTCCAGGGTGGCGCAGTAGACGGGGGCCGCGGGCGGGCCCAGGCCGGTGTCCGCGCGCGCGCGCACCCACACGGAGTAGTTGGTGGCGGCGCGCAGCCCCTGCAGCGCCGCCTGGCCGCCCAGCCCCGCGCGCGCCGTCTGCGCCGCGCCCGCCTCGCTCCAGGCTGGGGCGAGCCGCACATCATCACACAGGTGCGAAACTATTTGAGCTCAAATCAAATCCAAACAACTTATCATGTTTCCCGACTTCCAATGGATGGAGTCGTGGGCTCGGCTAGCAGGTTCAGTACTCAACAAAATTAGGGATATCCATTTAAATCAATAGCAAAAATAATTTATTCAAAGTTAGTGCCCCAGCTTATAGATGCACTCATTTTTTAAAAAGAGATTTCACACAAAACACATTACAGTGTAACCAACTTTCCGATTACCGACTTCTCCGACTGATTGTCCAACAAAAGTATTTCGTAGGAACCTTGTCCCACCACAAACCACATTTGTATATGTATGTACAGGATGGTGATTTAATCATCAGCAGGTGTTAAGGAGATGAATCAGATTAGGATACTCCACCCAAATCAATAAAAAACATTACCTTCATCAATATATCGATATCACTTTCTAATGCAGACTTAAACATTCCCGCAAATCCCTAATAGAATATTGAATGATGTAAGTCGTCTAAGGCTACGTCTACACGTTCCATATTAACATGATTCGTTTGTTTACGTCACATTCAACCGATTTCCGCGTAAGTTTTTCCCTTATTTGAATTACATAATACCTTTTATTAGTCACTACCAACACGGTCTTGCCACTGTTCTGCAGACGATGCACTTGATCGTCTGCGTAGAGGAGACATTTAACATTTTAAATCTGTTATTAATGTTTAATTGTGTGTTTTAATTGTAATTAGTGTTTAATACCTACTCAGTGCTGAGCATTTTGCCGGTCCTAAGCCCGTAAAGTATAAAGGGAAAATTGAAATCGTTTTGTTGGTATGCATTCCGGTGTGCCCACGCCTAACGTCACGCGTGGCTTGCCTCCGCCCCGAGCGCGGTTTCCTAAAAATACTAAATACAACTTTAAAAACCTTTTCATATTTTATTATGCGGATAATACTCCTGCGGGTAATTAAATCGGCATCCTGTATATATATAGATAGATAAATAGATATTAGGCCACGAATCAGCACTTCCTGAACGTTGATGTTTTGGGTAATCCTGTTCTCCAATATGACTTACATGTGGCAAAGTGTAAGGGCGCGTAGTGCAGATCGTACCCGCGGAGCGCGTGCGCGTGCTCGGCAGACAGGGGCGCCCAGCGCACGCGCAGCGAGCGCGCCGACAGCGCCTCGCACGACACGCCGCCCGGTGCCTCCTCCGGTACTGCGACACAAAGCACATCGTGTACACCACGACCTGGGGCGGCCACATGTGGACATCACGCGGATAGAGACCTCCGTCAGCGGTGGTGGCGTACACGGTGGGCGAGTGCGGGCCGGCGCCGGCGCGGTTGTAGGCGCGCATGCTCAGCGCGTAGCGGGCGAAGGCGCGCAGGCCGGCCAGCGTGAGGGCGGCGCTGCTCCAGCCCGCCACGCTGGCGCGGCCGGCGCGCGCGTCGTCCGCGGCCGCGGGGGCGGGGGGGCCCAGCTCGCGCCACGTGGCCACGTAGCCGAGCAGCTCGCCGTTCCAGCTGTCCTGCGGCGGCGCCTGCGTCGCGGTTACACCTAGTTTAGTGCTGTGCGTGATAGCTGTTACCAAATGTTCACTACCCGCTAGTGTACTCACCGACCACGAGACGTATAGTTCCCCTGGGTTGGACGCTCTGACCCTGACGTTCTGGGGAGATGCAGTTGGAGCTGGTCGAATGCATAAATTTTCACAATAGTATCGTCATCGTTTTATTTGATTAAATACAACATTTATTTCTATATCCATTTCCTTTTATATTTAACATCACATTTTGCAGAATAGAATAGAATAGAATAGAATAATTATATCTTTATTTGCTTAGAATGCAGGTCCATACAAAATAGGATGGTTAATAACATAGTAAGATCCGTGTACATTCTGCCTTGTTGGCATGCAAATACAATTATTATTATTAGTTAATTATATAAAGTTAGCTATAGGGCAAATAGGTTACTGGAATATATCATCTAGGAAATCCTGTACAGAATAATAACATTTATCTACAAGTAATTCTGTAAAACATTTTTTAAATTTCATCAATGGCAAGTTTTTCATTGGATTAGGAATTTTATTAAAGATAGCAGGAGCCATACAGATCACACTTTTTTTTAATAGGCTAGTTTTAAATGTGCCTGTACATAGCAAGTTCTGATATTGTGATCTTAATGCTATATTTCGTTTCCTGGTTTCTGTTAACGTTGCAAATAAATTTCGGTTTGTTATTACAAATATTGCCAATTCGAGGATATAGAGGCGTGGGAAAGTTAATAGTTTCCGAGACTTAAATATAGGCACACAACTGTCAGTAACTTTGAGGCCAAATATAGCTCTCAAACAGCGCTTTTGAGCTTTAAAAATGCTTTCTCGTTCACTACAATAACCCCAAAATATTACTCCAAATCTTAAAATAGAAATTACAAGACCATGATAGGCCACTAATATTGTTGACAAATTTACTTTTTTGGATAGGTTATACAACATAAACGCGGCTGAGCTTAAACGTTTACAGATATCTTCAGCTTGCGGCTTCCAAGTTAACTGACTATCAATTAAGATTCCTAAAAATTTTGTGCTATTCACTTTATCGATACTTTGACCATTGTAGTTGATATCCATGTCACCAGTAGATATTCGTTGGTGAAAATGCATAGTTTTAGTTATTTGTAAATTTATAACTAGGTTATTATTGTCAAGCCATTTTATTAAACTGCTAATTGAGTTGTTGATATCATTTAGGTATAAGTCTTTATTGATACATGAAACTATTGAAGTGCTATCGTCTGCAAATAAAACCATTGGATTAGATATATGACGTGGCAGGTCATTGATATATAATAGAAATAATAAAGGTCCGAGGACACTTCCCTGTGGGACTCCATATTTTATTTCTTTAAAGGACAATAAGGATTTTTGTTCTTTTCTAGATTTTAAACACAGGCTAGATATCTCTGTACATTGTCTGCGGCCTTTAAGGTACGTTTTTATTAAATTAAGAGCATTGCCACGAATACCGTATGCGTCAAATTTGGTCAAGAGAATATCATGGTCCACGCAGTCAAAAGCTTTCGACATATCCGCATATATTGCACATACTGGTATTTTGGAATCTACTTTTGGCATTATTTCATGGAGAAAATCAAAGATGGCCATGTTTATATTTTTATTTTTTCTGAAGCCCTTTTGTTCGTCACATAGTATGTGGTATTTTGTTAGGAAGTTGTCAAGAGCTTCATAGATAATTTACTCTGTGATAAGAAGTCGGAAGAGCATATCATGGACATCATTGGGCACACCATTCGTAGTAAACACAAATATTATAATGGAAAGGAAACTACCTTCTTCAAGTGTGGTGAACATCAAGGGCTCGGAGTGTGGCGACTGGCCCACGTGGTTGGCGGCCGCCAGGCGCAGCGAGTAGGCGGCGGCCGGCCGCAGCCCGCGCAGCTCGGCCCACACGCTCAGCAGCCCGTCCGCGTCCGCTCTGTGCAAGCAAACGTCTACAGAATACCTTACGTGAACGTGTCGCGACTGCTCCCTAATTACCATACAGTTTTTTTTATAACTTTGCACCACACTAGGAATTTGTTCTATGAGTGCGTATATAACCATTTAACGTCACAGACACGAACAGACAGACCCGGAACATCTATCTGTAGGTCATACAAATATTTGTCCCGTGCGGGAATCGAACCCACGACACGTAGTGCAGCAGTCGATCGCAGACTATAATTTGTTCCGTTAACAGCTGGTCCGCGTATTAAGATAGTTAAGTATTCATTTCGGCCACTGTGCGGGCTGTGTGGGGCATGTGCGGGCTGTGCGCGCTGTGCGGGCTGTGTGGGGCCTGTGCGGGCTGTGTCGGGCCTGTGTGGGCTGTGTGGGGCCTGTGCGGGCTGTGTGGGGCCTGTGCGGGCTGTGTGGGGCCTGTGCGGGCTGTGTGGGGCCTGTGCGGGCTGTGTGGGGCCTGTGCGGGTTGTGTGGGGCCTGTGCCTGTGCCCTCAGAGCATACAAGTGTTCACCTGTCGTCGGGCGTATGCAGCGTGAGGTTCACGGCGTTACTGCGTGCCTCGGCGGCGGGCAGCGCGTGCAGCGCCGTGTACAGCGCGGTGTAGGTGAGGCGCGCGGGGGGCGCGGGCGCGGAGGCGCTCGGGGGCGCAGGTGCGAGCACTCCCCACACTAGCCGCACCCAGCGTGCGCCCACGCCGCCCAGGCGCAGCCGGCGCGGAGCCTCCGGTGGCTCTGTCGTCATATACGGTAAAGGTTCACAGATGCTAAAGTGACAAGGTTCTCTCAATGTGTATCGACATGAGTCTCTCTGTCTCGCACTGACCCTCCACGTGCAGGAACATGAGCTGCTCGCTGCGGCCGTATGAGTTGTGCGCGTGGCAGCGGTACTCGCCGGCGTCGGCGCGCTCGGCGGCGCGCAGCTGCAGCGTGGAGCGCAACCCGCCAGGCGCGCGCGCTTCCGTCACCGCCCACCTGAAGAAAGAAAAGAAAGAAAGAAAATAAATTTTAAGTAGGTACCTTTACCCTTACCATTACATATTTCCCCATTTTAGTTCATTAGTGTGTGACCACGTTGTGGTGTGTGGTGTGTGGTGTGTGGTGTGTGGTGTGTGGTGTGTGGTGTGTGACCACGGACCTGTAGGAGGCGAGGTCGAGGCGCGCACCGCGGTGCGACCAGGCCACGTGCAGCGGCGCGTCGCCCAGCGCGAGGCACGCCAGCGCCGCGGCCTGCCCGCGCACGCACGACACGTTGCCGCCCGAGCCGGAGAAGTGCGCCGGCTCTACACAATATATTCTATACTACTCATACTCATTCATATATGCAGCTTCATTGTATAAGCATTAGCTATGTATTTAGGTCACATGATGGGGTGACAAGCTACCGTTACAATTGATCTGAACGAACAAATGTGAGGGTTCGAAACGAAGCTGTGACCTCCGAATTTGTTATGGTGTTTCTCCTCAGAGTAATCGGAAGGGAAGCACCGGCCGACGCGCGACCACACCTAGTCTGAAAACATCTTTTTTGTTTCACTTGATGTGTCTTTTTCCAACCTACACAGTTAAAAATAATAAATAATCATCATTCTGCGACAAATTGTTTAATTACACATGTACGAGCCAATAATGCTCATACAGCAAAAGTACGTTTATGCGTACTAAACACTAATATTCACACAATTCAGTCGCAACAAAAACACCGTCACGCGCTAATGTGCGGCTCAGATAACTGAACTAATAACAGTAATAACTTGTAATCGGTTTCACAAATAAACGGTTAAACTTAACAGTGGTTTGGTGTAATTCAACTAACTACCTACAACTACAACCGGGGTATCCGTCAACGACGAGAAAACCCCAACAACACATGTTATCCACTCTATATGCCTAATAGGTAAAGAGATTATATATATACCGTGCACAGTGACGTTAACGTGTTTGAGCAGCGGCGGCCCCACGCCGTTGTCGGCCAGGCAGCGGTACAGTCCCTGATGCGCGCGCGCCGCCGCCTCGGCCACCAGCGAGCCGTTGTGCGCGCGCACTCCGTCCTCCGCGCCCCACTGTCCCGCAGCCACTTGCTCCCACTGCTCCGCACTGTCGCTGCCCAAAGAACTTCCTTCGTCTATTCAACATTAAACGTCACACAAATTGTAGGTATCTAATACTAAATCAAAACCAACGCAAACAGACTTAACAAATATGGGGTACTGACCAATACGTCTGTACCACGTGATGGACGGCGCAGGGTATCCCTTCGCGGCGCACTCCAGCAGCAGAGGAGCACCGAGCAGCACGGCCGCGTCCAGCGGTTCGCTGGCCCACGCCGGCGCAACTGTTGCGGACAACATTTCCAATGAGTGCCGGCTGCTCGGACGTCGCCGGCGCCGCCAGTGACGACGCACGTGGCGCACACTCACCCTTGACGCTGAGCGCGGCGGTGTAGTTGACGGCGGCGGCGTGGTTGGACACGCGGCATGTGTAGGCGCCGCTGTGCCGCGACGTCAGATCCGAGAACATCAGCAGGGAGAACTCGTTCAGGCTCTTCTCTTCAATCTACACAAGCACACATTCATCTACCTCGATTACGTTTCAGTGCACCTCGCACTTCTGTGCTCACCTACATAGTAAACGTTCACACTCAGTTGTGACACGGCCCGCAGTGGGTCGCAGTGCAAACCTGTAAGTTAGGAGGCAGCGGCGCGCCGTCCTTCAGCCACGAGAAGTACATGGGTTTGTCCCCGGATGACACGCCGCACAGCACCTGCACTGAGCTGCCCTCCGTCAGCTCCGAAGAGAATATAAACGGCGAAATTTTTGGTGGATCTACAAACAAAGCCACCACTTCTGTTAGTTGTGGGGTATGAAAAGATGTAGATCACAAATATTAGGCTATAATTGTAACATTTCATGCAGGGCGTATCGCCACTACTACTTAAACTTGTACCTTTAAATATATTTATAAACTTTACTTGTGGTTCTTTCTCTGTACTCCATAACGATACCAACATCAACAAAGTGATAGTGTACGGTGCCTACAACCATTGGCTCCTACATGTATACCTCTCCCAATATTGTATTATACATAAATGGTGCATTATAAAGTGCAGCCCTGCAGTTATGATGACTTAAGTAGAATGTATTGTACGGTGGTTAACATATGTTAGTGTGTACTGACTGCGGACTTGTATGTCGATGTCGCGGCGAGCGGCCGGGCCGGCGGGCGCGGCCACGGCGCAGGCGTAGTGTCCGGCGTCGGCCGCCAGCGCCGGCGCCAGGCGCAGCTCCGCCCCCCGCGCGCTCACTCGCCCCGCGCCCCCCACCGCCACGCTCGCGCCCCGCCGCCACCACGATATCGAGCTGATGCAGATCATGAAACATCACATAGGTCATTATAGGCCTTTTGGTATTTGCTACGAGACTTTTGCGCTGACATTTATATTATCTAGAGTGTATGTAAGCGGGTATCCATGGCTATTCTTCACTTATCTTTGAGCTTTTTCGGTCACATGCCATTCAGATTCCATTCACATCGTTATAAAGGTCTGTTCAGATACTGGTCAGTAACAGGACATTTATTTTCTCACATGTCAATGTAATAGAAAGACTTCCTCGCATCGTGAACATAATTAGGGACTATTTTATTATACAATGTGTCCAGAGCCTATCGCTAGTGTATTAGAGGAATGATCCTAACAAAATGCACCTCTATGGACCTGATCGGATATCCAGCGTAGGGGCAGTAGATGGTGGCGTTGGCTCCGGCCACCACGCGCACCGGGCCCAGCGCGCGGATCGACGGCGGACCTGCGCACAACACCGAACACTAAGTGTCTGCTACAAGTAACCGGCGCCAGGGGAGGTCGCCAGCCACACGTTTTACATGAACTGACATAAAGGACAGCGAGGGGCGCTGGCGCACTGCGGAAGTAAGGAACCGTACCGTAGATATTGAGCCTGGCGGAGTGCTGCGCGTGGCCAAGCGCGTTGTGGGCGCGGCACGTGTAGCGGCCACCGTCCGTCGCCACCACCGAGCTAATATTCAGCGTCGACACCACATCGCCGTTCACCGACGTCTCTTCATTTATGAAGTACCTGTGGCGAGGGCAATATTGAGTAAGGCGACTGGGCTGGGCCGTGGCCTGCACAGTATGCACGGACCTGTGCTGCGCGCGGTAGTGGTCGAGCGGCTGCTCGTCCAGCAGCCAGGCGAGGCGCGGCGGCGGCGCGGCGGACGCGGCGCAGCGCAGCGACACGGCGCCGCCTGCGCGCAGCGCCTGCTCGATGAACGTGTAGTGCAGCTCCGGCGCCGACTCTACACAATATCATTTGTTTTTGGGTGTGCTTCATGTTATCTACTTATGACTAGCACTTTGCTCGCGACTTCGTCCGCTTAGATCTCTTACTTTTTCCCATCGAACATTAACATTTTTGTCACCCCCTTTAAAGCATAGTTTTGAAAATAAAATATAACCTATGTTACTTGCTGATTAGCTTTCATAGAATATAGCAAAATTGAAAGAATTTATAAATCGTTTCTTTATGTAGTTTTTGAGTTTATCCTATTTTAGTATATTATATTGTAACCGGATGAATTTAAAAGAACGACATCCAAACATTTTAACTTCTTACCAATGTAGAAAGACACAACAGAGCAAAGAGAATCATTGGTATTTTGTTTTATTTTTCTATTATAAATTACTTCAAAACAACTCGTTTTTTTATTGTAACTTCAGTATGCTCGAGATTATTTTAAAATAACTAGACATACATACATACATCAGACAGAATTACGTATTTACGAACAGGAGAACAAAGTTTTGACAACTGATTGAATTGAACGAATCATCTGCCTAGCCTCGTCTAGTTGGGGTCGGCTTCCCGCCTGACTTGATGTAGCTGAATACGATTGATTAGGATCGATTGCCTATCTAACTTCCACTACTAAGTTCTGGCAACACGACTCCCCTACGTAAGACCGGTTGTCAGACTTTCGGATTCCTGACTACCCGTAACTACTGTCGAAGATCAACAAATGACAGCCGGGACCAAAACGGTTTAAAGTGCCTGAGGCACGGCGGAGTCACAATAAGTAATGAACCATCCACAGAGTGACCTCGCCAAGCGTAGCTGAACCTTCAATGGACCCGAGCGGCTCACTATTGAAATTAAAAGACTGATAGTCTGATAACTGTTAACCGTAAAATCAAATTAATATACTAGAACCACCGCGATTCCAGAACTATTCATTATCTTAGCAAAAGGGAAATAATAAATCAAGAGCGTCATCAATCTGCGGAAATTCTTAACACCGCGATTCAGAAAATTATGTATGAGCACAACGCCGCCTATGGGTACATAGCTAGAACGTCCGCACTGCACGCCCTATGCGGTATGAAAGTTTAAAAAAAAAATTTATAGTATCTCTAAACTGTAGGACCAATTGACATACTGTAAAGGGCAAATCTTATCTTCGTGATGTCTTTGTGACAGTGACATTATTTATTTTGATAATGATTGTTACTTTGTTGTTGAAATTGTGCAGCTTATAGGTATACTAATAAACTACAGAAGTTAAGTATTTAGAACATGCTTATTAATAATAATATTCAGAATTAGAAAAAATAAAGTTTCTTTACAGCTTGTTCATTTACATTTTTTCAGACCATGTATGCGGATTGTAGGGGTATTTAGAGTACCCTTAGTTGGATCTCGACCCTGTCTATTGGAGGGCATCCTTCAAATTCGCATGTACGGTCTACACTATCACTTAAGTCACAGCCAATTCTTAATACATACAATTTCTTTAATCTTCTAAAGATAAACAACATCTAATGAGTATTCACGCTCTGATCTATTACTGATATTAAAGTTATGAAGTAGCTCAATGCTCCATATGAATGATAGATATAGCTAGTAAATAATGTCATGGCAGGACGTTGCTAACTACTCAGCAGGAAGTAGCACAAGCCCACGCTGTGCGGATCGTGCTCCTTAATATATCTCAGTAATAAGGTCCCGTGCGCATCCTTTGGATACGGCATCCTAAAAACAGAAGGAATTTCTTAAAATAATCTATCAAATAAATTGCTTACTCTTACTTACTTATCAATGTAAACAATTTTTTTTGTAAATATTGGTAAAACTCCGGCCAAGAATGAAGTAAAGGAGTTTTCCCTAGCTGTCTCAAAAAAGTAGTTGTTAAAGCTAAACGTAGAGAACCTTTAAATACGGAAACAAATAATTAGTCAATACTTGTACGACAACGACTTACAGTACAATACGTAACCGAGGCAAATTGTCACTCGAGTGCAAATAGCGCATCTATGTCTCAGCTATCTGTCCCGTTATGACGTATGCCATTTTTAGGTCAATTTCTGTACAATAGAGTTAATAGAAAACTTGGTATCTATAAATTAAAATAATTATTTTAGATGTAAAAATTGTACTCAGATGTTTACTAATCATAGATTATTACATAGAAACATAATACTCATCACACATACACTGTCACAATGCTCACTCATTCTTTCACTCTTCATTTATGGACTTCATACTCGTACTGAAAACTGACTTGTCGGGGTCCTGGTGTTTGAGGAAGAGAAATAAATGTATTTTTTTTGTTCCGCACAGACAGAAGATCTACTTGTTGTCTGCAAATTAAACCGCTAACAAGCTATTTTACTTTTATTTACCTATGTTTTAATTTAGTTATTACTTTATACTTACACATTGTCTATTATTAAAATAACGATGTTGCACTTTCTAGCCTGAAACACAGGTTCAACCTAGTTCAAGCAAATAAGCGACTGTGCTCTATTTCAACTGTCACGGTATCTAGTTATATGTGCCTCTATGTAAAATAAACAATATTTCGTGACGACTCTTTATAAAAAAGGCACATGTTGTACACCAT
This sequence comes from Phlogophora meticulosa, assembly GCA_905147745.2. NCBI lineage: Eukaryota > Metazoa > Arthropoda > Insecta > Lepidoptera > Noctuidae > Phlogophora > Phlogophora meticulosa. Next base: position 20,261,793 of record LR990518.1, on the reverse strand, counting down.
ATAGGATAACTTTCAATGAAACGATACACACACACACACACACGCACGCCTACCTCTTCTACATAATGACACGCTTATCTCTGTCATGTTTATGAAAAAATCATAAAATGACATATACATAAGTGTTAGCTTATTGCCTAATGACTTTGGGTTTTGGGCTCGCGTTGTGGAAGTAATTGGTGCTTATACCTTATACCACAGCAGATTCCTAGTGGAAGCCTAATTGCTAATCGTTTATTGGAATCGAAATTGTTTCTCTCTATTGTGGTAACACTATGTAGGTTGAGTATTAGTTTCAATGAATATTATTAAAGTCTGTCCTCCGTTACGTATAAATACGATATCATTGTGACCTGACTCATGTTTCATACTATAACGCATTAGTGCTTTAATTACATCGGATCCGGCAATTGGTACGGATGCAAAAAGAATCGCAAGCTGACGACGTTCTGGCACAACTACCAGTAGGCGCGATGATATGCAGGGTCTGACGGCCTGCTTGGAGTACGACACTAGACATGGTGAACTGGATTCATATTATCGGTAAGCAGTGTGAGTAACTTTGATTTTTTAACAAACGCAGCCCATCAAACAAAGTGTATTGTCATAATTACACTGCACGAAACCCATTTCTTTAAAATATGACCACCTACCATGTATGTATCTATACATGGGCACAGCCAACAAAATTTTGTTTCCTGACACTTACGCGGACCTCTGGAGTAGCTTGAACTAAATAAACAAATATCTGTCAGTGGTTTTTCTAGACTTGCGTATTTTCATTTTTCAAGTAAACACAATTGTGTGTTGTGTTTAATGATGATGATTTTCCTCAGACATGCCATTGGATAGAGATGCTTTAATATCACCTCCCCCTGCGCCCGCGCCCCGCGCCCCGAACCCTGCGCCCCCCCTGTGGCCGCGTCTCATTGTGTGTGGCTCCCCGGGCGCACACAATGGCTGCGAGGACGTTTCTATAAATGTCGATCGCTGATTGATTCCGACTTCAGTCAGACGAAACTACATTGAGATTGATTGTGTTCCTATCTTCACAGCCCCTTCGTTTGTGGTGAAAGGGGTGGGGTGGCGGGGAGGGGTCGTTTTGCAGAGTTCTACGTCACTCTGTCATGACATTTACGTTTTGGCTCTTTTGGGTTCACTTTACAGCCCAAGTTGTCCAACTTTCGAAGATAGGTTTTCTTCTTTTATCCATAAAATCTCGCCTGTATTCCCCAAAGGGTTGGCTGTTCCTTAAGTACACCCACATTCACACTGGATGATTGGTGTCGTGAAATCCCCATAATATGCTGCTTATTAAGCAAAGAATTTGAGGTGTTGGAACGCTGGACGGGATGCTTTGAAAGTTTATTTAGCTGTCAGGATAGTGTACAAGGAGTGGGTGACTGGGCAGAAGGCAGTTGTGAAGACCCAAACCCAGATGTAGACTGTGTGGAGAGAATGTCATAGAAATTAATGATATTGTAGAAGCGGTAAAAGAAAATGACTAATTAAGGTTTTATTTTTGTGCTCTCTTGAATTAATTAATATTCATTCTCTCAAAGGAGTTACTTAAGGAACTTTATTGTATATTAACGGGGCCATGTATATGACACGTCTTGTTCCTAGAAATGTTGTTTCGGCGGGTGGAGAGTGATTGCACCCACAGTCTGTACTTGTCACGTCTATTTCCACTTGTCCTATTATTAATCAGAAGGGGAAACAACAAATATATGTATGTGTTGTACGGGAATCGACCCCGCGAGAGGCAACGCAGCAGCCGATTGCTCAGCCTCTGCGCCAACGGTGCCGACAATTTGTGAATTTGTGAAGAAATTACTAATCAAAATTCATTTACATTCGGCATGTAGCGACATCTATTTCGCCTCAAACGAACTAAATCTGATGTATCCTACATCGCGATATTCAAGTTATTCGCGCGATTGAACATATATAAACAAAACCCGACAACAACCGTCGGGCGTCGGGCAGTAGCCCACTAGACACAACACCCGTCTGGTCGGAGGATTTACCTTTTCTATGGATTATGAGGAACTTCGCACCCCGTTCCTCATATCGACGAAAATATTTATGAAACCATTATGAAATACTGCGGTTTTGCCCCAAAAATATGTTTTTACTTTCTTTCCTTTTGTGGAAACACCTTTTGGCCAAAATTAACCAAATTATCCACAGTACCTACTACTACCTACTCTGTCATTCTATACATTTAATTGGCAAAGGACGATCCAGTGTCGTAACAAGTCAACACTATACATCCGTTTTAATGGCCGCCGCGACTGAGGTCCATCACTGAGAGGTTGACCAGAAAAATCGTAGCAGACTCTGAAGTGCCACGCTTGACCAATGCGGTAATGCAGGGTGCACTTCCCGACCTCAGATCGCCCATACATTATTTTTCCTTTAATTTTGTTCTATTCTCATCCTTTTCCAATGGGTTTCACCCTCGCATATATTTTTTTGGTTTCAAGGATTGTCGACCCTGGTCTGGAAGCCAGGAAAGTTGTTTAAATAATATAAATCTATAAGATCATTCAATTTTATATTTTTTTTAATTCATCAATCATCATGTCGATAATTCGTTATCAGCTCAAACTATGGATACTAAATAACAGACAAAAGGCTTTATCACCTTCGAACCGTAATTTAGTTATTGTCACATTGAGGTATTGGCCTAATAAATAAATGTTTACAATCGGTCTGATAATATATGTATAAGTGCATGTTGGCTGACCTCCGAGTCGCAGCTCGGCGGCGGCCTGCGCGGAGTCGTGCGCGCGGCGTGCCACGCACTGGTACACCCCGCGGTGCGCGCGCGACACGGCGCGCAGCGTGAGCGCCGCGCCCGCGCCGGCCGCCGCGCCGTCGTGCAGCCAGGACAGCGCCGCGCGCGCGTCCGACGCGCTGCAGTTGAAGCGCACCGTGCTGCCCGTGTCCGCCACCTGTGCACAACGACATTACTACGACTATCTAACTGGAGGTATCATGAGTCCAACGTAAAATGTATGCCTATTTAGTAGATCTTGAACGGTTACCGACTCTAACACCCTTCGGTTCCTACCACTACCATGAGCCGGAGACCTGTGAGAAACTCTTACATTTGCATGCATATGATCTGACAACAATCAGAGCTGGAACAGTGTGGCACAGGCAGGCAGCAAAATCACGGCGGGGATGTTGATCCCTCCAAGCTTCGCTTGAATGGAGCTCTGTAAGTTCGTGTGACGTAAAGTGTACTCACAAGGACGGTGGGCATGATGGTGACGCTGAGCGAGTCTTGCACGTGCAGCGTAGTATGCGCGGTGGCGTCGCCAAAAACGTTGTAAGCCTTGCAGATCCACAGGCCGGCAGCGGCGGGCGAGGCGCGCCGCACGCACAGCGCCGCGCCGCCGCCCCACGCCCAGCCGTCCGCCGGCTCCACCGGCTGCAGGCGCCCCGCGCGCTCGCGGTACCATCTGCGCAAATGCTGTACTGTAGGAGATACTAACGTTCTATCAAATGACAGGTGGTCAGAAATACAAACGACAAAGATTAGAAACTGGACTAGATGAATCTGGTATAAAACAAAGGCTATCACAGACACCAAAGATGGAGCTGATAAAGCTAAGCAGTTAGCTAATTTCTCTAACATAAAAATTATGGAAAAAGCCAATTAAAATTACAAATAAAGTAAAAGATTACAGATATAATGATTCATCATCATCATCCTCCTGCCCTTATCCCAATCTATTTGGGGTCGGCGCAGCATGTTTTCTTCTTCCATACCTACATCTCTATTTGCCGTCATCTTAAGAGTCACCTCTTTTCTTGCAATATCATCTTTCACACAATCCATCCATCTTTACTTTGGTCTTCCTCTACTCATGTAACCCTTCACATTCATACTCAAAACTTTCCTCACAACATGGTCCTCATTTATACAGATACTAGCAAACCCGGCGAACTCCGTTTCGCCACCAGATGGCTTCGTTTTATGTAACATTTCGTTTGGTGATTAAAAGAAGAAGAATTTTTTTTTTGTTTTATATTTGAAAAGGAAAAATTTTATTTCATTTCACAACAGTAATGAATTCATTTCGATTACAAAAATGAAGTGTTATTTAGTTGAACTTCTCTAAGTAAATGAAAGTGAATCCAAAATAAATACTGAATCGAAGCGTTATACGTGTCCGCAAATTATCCGTTTCATTGAAGTGCTCTTTGGTAAACTACGTTTTTTGTTTTTTGGTTTGACGTTAACACAAACAAAGCGGATGGTTTCCCAACTCGTGAACACGCAACGTATAACTGCCCATGTGAAAAACAATGATTTTCTAAATTTATCCCGCAAACACTAAGCGATTGGCCTTGCGACTTGTTAATTGTCATTGCGAACGCAAGGCGAACTGGAAATTGCACTCGTTTGAAGTCAAACGGAAGATCAGTCGGAATCATTGGTATTCGAGGAATACATACATTTTCACCTGCGTACTTTCCGTTAATAATGGTTGCCTCAATCAAATTCGGCATAAGTCTTTTTACCGAAAGTCGAGTACCGTTGCAAAGTCGCGGTGGATTCAAATTACGCAATATCATAATAACTGTACCAACTTTGAGTTGCAAGTTATGTGGTGGAAGTCCTGGTAACTCCAGAGAGTTCAAAAACTCCGTTGGATAATTTACTACATCATCGGGATTTGTTATGGAATCAACGGATTTGTATGTCACCAAATCGCCAGCAATTTTTGATTGAATGGTGAAATTCAGTGCGTGTACATCATTATTCTTTGCTGCAAGAATTGCTCGTTGACTTAACCAAGAATAATTTTGATAATTCTCACTAATGTTTGGGAAAACATTTTCAATAAGAGCTAATTGAGAGTCTACAAATCGGCAAAAGTCGTTGGTAAGAGTAATTAATCCAGATGTCGCATCAACTGGGACTTTTCCATTTCCAACAGCTAACAATTGTTTGGAAAATTGTGCAGCACTTTGATCATTTTGAAGTTGAACTCTCATATTAGTGGTTAGCGATAGTGTTTTTACGTTATTCCATAAAGGTGATGCCTTCAGGCAAGCATTCAATTCATCTGCAGGCGTTCCACGGGGAATTACTGGCAACGTCTGCCTGAAATCGCCTGCCAACAATATCATCAAGCCGCCAAAGATGTTGTTATTTCGCCGAAGATCCTTCAGTGTGAAGTTAAGTGCTTCAAGTGATTTCTTATGTGCCATTGTGCACTCATCCCAAACAATGAGCTTGCATTGCATCAACAATTTTCCCATTGCACTGGATCGGGAAATATTGCATGTTGGAGTATCAATTGTGTTTAAATTGAGTGGCAACTTAAGCGCAGAATGTGCAGTACGACCGCCATCTAGAAGAGTCGCCGCAATTCCAGATGATGCTAACGCCAAAGCTATGTCACATCTTGATCGAATAGTGGCCAAAATCAATGAAATGACAAATGTTTTCCCTGATCCTCCAGGTGCGTCCAGGAAGAATAGACCACCAGTATTATTGTCCACCGCTTGCATTAATGTTTCGTATACTTGTTTTTGCTGTTCATTCAGCAACGGCACATTATTTCGAATGAATTCCTGCAATGTATTGCAGCTCTCGATTTAATTCTTGGTTGAATGCATCGTGAATCGATCGATTTGGCGCAATCATTCCTACTTCAATCAGTAGCTTGTTTGCAATAGTCAAGCATTGATCCTCAATCAGAATCAATCCTTCATTGTAGATTTCATCGGTTATTTGGATGTCAGGATTATTCGTTTGAATGCGCAAGCGATGCAAGATATCTTCACATATTTCGTCTTTGTATTTGTTCCATAACTGAATTGGTTGTGAAGGAAAACATGTGGTGATGATAATTGCGAACAGCGTTCGTATTTGGTACGCATTTGATGAAACAACTGAATCCGCAAGTGTTAAATCCCAATGAGAATCGTTCTCCAGCAAACCCAATAGTTGACATGCTTCTCGATATGTTTGGCATTGGTGGCCATTCAGTTTTCAAATACGCAAATGATTTTGGTCCACGTACATTTACCAACAGCAGTCGCAAATAAAAACATTCATCATTTCTAGGATGAACAGTATACATGCGACCTAGTGCATCAGTGGAAAACACCTGTGGCCAATCTGGAACTGGGGTTCCTTGTTTGCGACGTTGGAATTTCTTTGTTGATTGATTCCAAGTGTAATACTTGGGCATTTCAACGTACATCAGCGTCGCTGCGAATGGATCTGCTTCACACATTGCAAAGAAGCTAGTCAATGTTGTCGATGGTGGTCTCTCAGCTCGTTGTGCCGCATTAGCCTCAGTGAAGTAAACTCTTTGGCCATTTTCCAAATGCACTGCTAAATGTACAACTGTGGGATATCTTTCATGAATTTGAAATGACAATAATTGCCACAGTGCTTCATTAGTACTGACGTATCTGCCCATTTGGAAGTTGCTGGTTTCGTCATTCGCATTTTCCGACGCAATACCAAACACAGCCATGTCGCTGCCTTTTGTGACGTACTTGCACAAATATTTGATTGATTTGGCCGAATGACAACTCTCAACGTTTGCATGTGTTTCGAAAATTCGTGATAGCAGCAGGCAATATGGTACAATGAATTCATTTCCGATCTCAATCTCTTGATTTTGAACTTTAACTTTGATAGTTCGACCATTATCTTCTTTTGAACGCCGACGATAAACTGGATATCCATCGTTCCCTGTGACTGTTTCAGCAACTAACGGTCGCTGATATCGTTTTGTGAAAAGACAAATGCCTGCTGTTGAAATTGAATAAAAATTTGCACAATACACGTGATTGATTTGATGGTTTCCAATTGAAATGTTAGGAAACGAATAACTTATTTTTTTTACTTTTTTTTCACAATTTCACTGTAAACACAATACCGGTTTGTCACATGAAATTAACTGAGCAGAGAACAATGAGTAGCTGTCAAACAATGTATCACGCATCTGCGCCATCTACTTAAAATATTGGTTTGTAGTGCATACTATGTATCAGAGATGGCACTGTATGTGAAAAAAGATTTTCAAATTTGCACAATACACATGATTGATTTGATGGTTTCCAATTGAAATGTTAGGAAACGAATAACTTTTTTTTTTTACTTTTTTTTCACAATTTCACAGTGAACACAATACCGGTTTGTCACATGAAATTAACTGAGCAGAGTACAATGAGTAGCTGTCAAACAATGTATCACGCACCGGCGCCATCTACTTAAAATATTGGTTTGTACATGCTATGAAAAAAGATTTTCACGCTTTTCTGTTGAAATTTTTCCTGAATTTTCTTTGCTATAAACCACAAGGAGCCCGAGACCTTTCCAACGAATGCAAAACCGTGGAAATCGGTTTGTGCGTTATGGAGTTATAGCGTCAGGAAGGAAAACCCGACTTATTTTTATATAGTAGATAATGATTATATAATTAATCATGAATAATTGTTTACCCGGTGCCAGTTTTAGCCAATTAATCAGAAAAATTAAATTGACAAAACTAAAACCCAGTTCTACTGTTATATTACTATATGGGGATAGTGTCGCTGTAAGAAAAAAGGACTTGATTGAATGTGTCCATTTGATGTTTCATTGAAAAGAGACCATTAACTGTAAATTTATTTTCTGTGCCTTGCCTTATTCGCATTTGTCTGATGAGCAAAATAGGCACATTTATAGTTGAAATATGCTAGTGTATAATAGGAACTTTCGTTATAGTGACTGTATTTTATATTTTGATAGTAATCAGTTTATTACTGATTACAAATTGACAAAAAATACAATGTATTTGCCACCTAGTTGTAGGCGACGAATTGCTAATCTTTTAGCATATAATATACACAATGACACTGGTATGTGTAGTGTACCAATGTTAAGTGTTAGTACTGGTACTAAAACTAGTATTATTGAGTCCCCTAGTTAGTCCCGTAGTTTAAACTATGAGGTGCGACAACGGGTAAGCCGCATATTTTGAATGTTGTTCATCAAAATATGCAGGGGCTGTCGGGCAAAGAACTAGAGTTAAGTTTATTTATAGAGAATTATGATGTTCAGGTGTTATGATGAACTGAACATTGGTTGAAAGAACATGAAGTAGTGTTTGTCAATGATGATAATTTTACCGTACAAAGTGCGTTCGTAAGAAAAAACGCTATACGCGGCGGATCCTTAGTTCTTGTTTCAAACAAGTTAAAATGTAAACAACGACGTTTAGATTTAGTTAATCTTTCTATCGAGCGCACTATTGAGTTGTCTTGTGTTGAACTCAAGCGTAACGTTATACTATGCGTATACCGACCCCCTTCTGGTGATTTTATGCGTTTCGAATCGATAATGGAGGATTCACTAAATAGGTTAAAATCGAATAGTAAACTTATTGATTTTAATCTTAATGCCACCTCCGTTGGATTCAACCGATGGGCTACTCCTGGTATTTATAAAAGTAGAGCGAGACTATACGAGTTATATGGTTTAAAAAGATACAGGTTTGATACTCCCTTTCTAGAGTATGTCAAAAATTATTTAAAAAGATATGAAAGAAGTTATTTAAAAAGATATGAAGAAATCTAAATTTTAAACAATAAAACAATTAAAAAATCTAATAAAAAAGTAAAAGCCACTTGGAAAGTTATTAACAATGAAACAGGTAAAACGGTAAAACAAGTAAATCAACTTGAGATTTTTATCGACAGTAAATTAGTTAGTAAAGCGGCTGACGCCCTGGCCTTACATATAATAATAATAATAATATTTTTTTATTTACCAAAAAAGAACACAAGTTTAACATTTTTAGGATCATGGCTATTTGGGCCAGAGCATAAGGACCCTGACTTCTAAACTAGGAAAAAACCTGTATCTTAGAAGTCAGTGCACCTTCGAAATTGTACTAAAGAAAAAGCCAATACAATTACGATTACCTGGACAGGACCATGGTAACAATAAGAAAAAGCAAAAATAAAAAATAAAAGTTACAGATCAAAGTAAGCTAATCCAGGGCAAAAATTATTGATAGCGGAAACATAATAAAGAGAGAGAAAAAATAATAATAATAAAACAAAAATAATAAAATAAAAAAGTAATAATGGTTCTGTGTGGTGGGTGTGTGTGAGGGTGTGTGTGATAGATGGTGAGAGTGTAGATTAAGTGGGGGTGTGTTTATATATAAGAATGATTGTGAGCGTAATATATAACAGCTAAAATATGGATTATATATATTTATACATTTATTTTATTTCATTTTTTTATTTTAACCGTCCATAACGAAATTCAGTCCTTCAGATTGAAATAGCTTCCCATCAAAAGATTCTCCGTCTTGCGATGATCGAGTTTCAAAAGATACTCTCGTAAGGCAGATTTGAACTGATACTTAGTTGAATGAAAAAAAATTAATTCTTTATTAAGCTGGTTGTAAATTTTTGAACTGTTGAAATGGTAGCACCTTTTAGCGATATAATCACGACTCGCTCCTTAAATTCGTCCCCGTCTGAAGCTGAGAATCTTTTGCACACTAGCGTACCTAAATATAGCCGCTTATTTAGTTTCGAACATGTAATATAATGAATGTATTTAACTCTCTTAAGTCTAAAAACAATGGGGCATCTCCATTAAAGTTTTGAGTAATAAAATAGACATCGTAGCCCCATAAGTTGCTATTACTGATGATGCCACTGTTGTATTCTCCAGTAAAGAATTGTTTAAGCTAAAAGAAGTGGAAAATACATTGCACACTATTATAGAATGGCTGACATCACGTAAATTAAAAATAAACTTAACAAAAAACAAATATCGATGTTTATTTCCAAAGCCAGAAGATTGAGCAAATTAATACAACAAAATTCTTAGGCTTACATATAGACTATAACCTAAACTGGAAGTCACATTTGGAAAGCTTGTGTCTCAAATTAAGTCAGCAGTCCTATGCGTTATATATGCTTGCAAAAACGGTCAGTACCAGTGCGGTCTTAGCATCTTACCATGGTTACGTAGGGTCCTCGTTGCGATATGGTATTATGTTTTGGGGATATTCTACAGAAAAGAAAGCTGTATTTAAAATGCAAAAGAGATGAATCCGGGCAATATGTAGTTTAAAACCAATAGATAGTTGCAAGCCCTTTTTTCAAAGTTTAAATTTTTAACACTGCCATGATTATATATATTGGAAGTCCTAGTCTTTGTGAAACGCAACTTGTATTATTTCAAAAAACATAGAAGTCAACGCAACAATAGAAAAAAAAATCCCTGACAGCAGCTGCAGTAAAACTACTTTATTTAGCAGTAGTATTTTTTGGATGGCACCTCGACCAAAATGTATTATATACATAATTAAATAGTATGGACATATTTGTTGTGTTGAAATGTTATTGGCATATTAATGTTATTTTAATGTTATTGGAAAAATCTTATTATAGTGTTAATGAATATTTGTGTGACAAACTCTAAATAATGTTTAATAATTAATTTGACGTAAATTTAGTGACGTGGATTTTACAATTACTAATTCTTGACATTTAGCATCATTATGCTATTATGTTATAATTAATGTAATTAAGTAATGTTATAATTAATGTTCATAATTATGTTATAATCATAATTATGTCAAAGTTAATCCATTGATTAACTTTGACATAATTTACTTTGATTATAATTGACTATTTAATTTAATTTCATTAACATGTAATTATGAACATAATGTATTTAAATTTTTAATTTAGGGACTAACAACTTTCCCAACAAAATGTTGTATGTCAAGAGCAGAATATGGTGACACCTACAGATTTCTTGTTCTTCATAAACCCACCTGTAAAACTACCTATATTTGCAATAAATGAATTTGAATTGCATTCAATAAATGCAGTGATTTGGGAACTTTCCTGACCCTCATGAAAAATAGTAAACTCATTTCACTGTTTAAATCAGGTAACAGAAATAACATTGGCAATTTCAAGCCTATTTCTATCTTACCTGCCTTCAGCACAATATTTGAAAAATTAATACTCAAGCAGTTGCTAAGACATTGGTATTTAAATTGCCTCCTCCGTACCGAACAGTATGGCTTAACGAAAGGTCGTTCGACTACTGATGCGGTTGTCGCTTTGTTGAAACGTATTTAATGCATGGGAGAACTCGCAAAATGCAATAGGAACCCCTATTGCATTTTTGCATCGCATATATTCTGTGATCTGTCAAAAGCTTTTGATTGCGTACTTCATGACACACTTAAGCGTAAACTAGTTCATTACGGTGTCCAAAACGAAGCTCTTAACATAAATAGATTCATATTTATTCATTGAAGTCTATTAGACTTCAATGTGTAGATGTAAATGATGTGAAATCTTCCGGGCTACCAGTTCTATTATGTGTACCTCAGGGTTCAATACTGAGTCCATTCTATTTTAACGACTTACCTGGTTTGATTTATTTAAACGGTATCTGTGATGTTGTATTGTTTGCAGATGATACCTCTCTTATATTTAAAGTATAAAGGAATAGACAAGATTTTGATGATGTAAACTGTTCACTTTCAATGCTCAGTTTTCGACAAATAACCTAGTTCTTAATGCCAAAAAAACAAAATGTATAAAGTTCGCCTTACCTAATGTTAGAAATCTTGGACCGAATATAATCATTAGTAATGAGGTGCTTGATACGGTAGACTCTGCAGTCTTTCTGGGCATAACAGTAGATGCCAAACTACAGTGGGACCCACATATATCAACTAGCAGGGAGACTCAGCTCTGCCGCCTACGCTGTCAGGAAAGTAAGACAATACACTGACGTTGACACTATTAACTTTAATTTGCAATAAAAAATATTAAGGTCAATAATCGAAACAAAAACTATCCTACCTTTTAAATTTGACCAAAACACACTGTGTGCAACATTTTATTAAAATTGGTTCAGTAGTTTAGGAGTCAATGATAGCGGACAAACAACGTGACACGTAACTTATATAATATATTAAGATGATGCAAATTAGCCAAGCTATCGCAATGTTAGTCTAGCAAGTCGGAAATAAATACCTCTAAAACAGAATTATTTTCATGCGCATCCTTAAGCTATCTTTTATATTTTACATTGCTTTTTTATGTTTTATAAAGTTTTTTTTCGATATACATACTTTTGGATGATTATTTAAACAACAAGGTTTCAATCCTTATCAAAATAAGTTATTCATTAACACAATAACATCATGGAGATAAGATTTACCACTTACAGTGCGTTAATTGGTCGCATAGTTTCGGAGATAATATAAAATTTTAAAAACTATCATACCGTTCGCGCATAGGGCGTGCAGTGCGGACGTTCTAGCTATGTACCCATAGGCGGCGTTGTGCTCATACATAATTTTCTGAAGCGCGGTGTTAAGAATTTCCGCGCATTGATGACGCTCTCGATTTATCATTTCCCTTTTGGTTAGAGTGATGGATAGTTTTGAATTTCGTTGGGATTCTTATATAATAATTGGTTTTTACGGTTAAGAGTTATTAGACAATCAGTCTTTTAATTCAAAAAGTGAGGGGCTCGTGCGTCAATGCGTGGTTATAGCCGCACGGATCAATTCAAGGTTAGCTACGCTTAGCAAGGTCAGTCTGCGGATGGGTGACTGTTCGATATCGGCTCTTTAAGCCGTTGGTCCCGGCTGTCATTTGTACATCTTTGAAATAGTAGATAGACGGGTATTCAGAAGCCCGAAAGTCTGACAACCAGTCTTACAACGGGGTATCGCGTTGCCCAGTAACTGGGTTGTGGAGGTCCAATAAGCAGTCGCTCCATGTAAATTACTGGTATTCAGACTGGCTTCCAGTTAGACTGGAAGCCGACCCTAATATTGTTAGGAAAAAGGTAGTGATTGCTAACCCAGTTAGGGTTGTGAAGGTCAGCTTCACAACCCTAACTGGGTTGTTTAAACTTTGTTCCCCTCTTCTTCGTAAATTCGTATTTCTGTCTGTTGTATGTATTTTTGCTTATAAATAATCTCAAGTACACTCAAGTTGCAATAAAAATCAAGTTGTTTTGAAATAATGAGTAATAGAAAAAATAAAACAAAATATCAATTTTATTGTTCTCTTCGTTCTGTTGTGTCTTTGGATGTTGTTCATTAATATCATCCGGTTGCAATTTAATAAAGAGTAAAGATTATATTGTTTGTATAGTAATACTCAAAAACTACTTTAAGAACCTACAAGCTACATTATCTAGGCTACATAATATTTACATTATTATATTATTATTCATATTTACATTTTAATCCGTGCATCTGTGAGATCTTACAGCCGTAAATGTTTCAGAAAGGGTGGGTACATTGCCGGATGGAACAAGCATGTCGCAGGTGCTCACAGAGAGGCTAGGCTGGCGTTTCAGTTATGGGTGATGGCTGGTAGACCACCTAATGGTACTGTTTATGAACAAATGTGCGAGAGTCGGAGGGATTTTAAGTCCAAGCTGAAGTGGTGTCAGAACAGGCAAGAACAAATTAAGATGGATATTCTTGCCTCAAATCTTTCAGCGGGGGATTTTTCATCCTTCTGGAAGAACACAAACAAGCTGAACCCTAAGCCAAGTGTACCTGTGAGCATCGGCGGCATCAGTGATTCTAAAAGTATTGCCAATGATTTTAAAGACCACTTCATGGTAAAATCTCCCTTCAGGCCAACGATGACCGATACAGGCGGTGCTGGGGCCGGTATGCCCGGGAGAAAAACACGCTTTTCAGCCAAAGACGTTGCTGCGGCAATTCAGAGGATGAAGAGGGGTAAGTCTCTAGGGTATGACGGGCTCAGCATCGAGCATTTTAGGCATGCTGGTGTGCATCTTCCGCGTGTATTGGCTATGTTTTTTACACTGTGTGTCGGTCACTCATACTTACCGGAGTCGCTGATGAAAACCTTGGTTGTGCCCATTCTTAAAAATAGGACAGGTGATGTGTCGGATAGGGCAAATTATCGGCCCATCTCACTTGCTACAACAACTGCTAAGATACTCGACAGTTTGCTTAACCAGAGTCTCAGTGGGTACTTGCATTTACATGACGCACAATTCGGTTTCAGGGCGGGACTATCCACTGAAAGTGCTATTCTGTGCCTTAAGCATACTGTCGGGTATTATACGGAGAGAAAGACGCCGATATATGCCTGTTTCCTCGATTTGTCAAAAGCTTTTGACACAGTGGCATATGACATACTGTGGCGAAGGCTGGAGGAAACGGGTATACCAACGGAATATACCAGTATTCTCAAATTCTGGTATAAGAATCAAATTAACCGGGTGAGATGGGGGGATACCCTATCTGATGAATATAGGTTAGAATGCGGTGTGAGACAAGGCGGCCTCACTTCAACCGGCCTCTTCAGCCTGTATATAAACCAGTTGATAGAGGAGCTCAGCAGGACACATGTCGGATGCTACATTGACGGAACATGTGTCAACAACATAAGCTATGCTGATGATATGGTTCTGTTGGCCCCCTCGGTCAACGCTCTGAGGACGCTGGTCAAAATTTGTGAGCGCTACGCATCCGGGCATGGTCTGAGGTACAACTCACAGAAAAGTGAGGTACTGATTTTTAAGGCGGGAAACCAGAGGCCTAGTACAGTGCCTCCGATCATGCTCGATGGGACGCCTTTGAAGGTTGTGCAGAACTTTAGGTATCTGGGTCATCTGGTCACGGAGGACTTAAAGGATGATCCAGATATTGAAAGAGAGCGCAGGGCGTTGGCGGTTAGGAGCAATATGCTGGCCCGTAGGTTCGCTCGTTGTACTAAGGGAGTAAAATTAACTCTTTTTAGGGCATATTGCCAATCTTTTTACTCGAGCGGCCTGTGGGTTCGGTATACGCAACGATCCTACAACGTCCTGCGTATTCAGTACAACAATGCTTTCAGAATGCTGTTGGGGTTGCCGCGGCATTGTAGTGCGTCACAAATGTTCGCGAATGCGCGTGTTGACGGTTTTCACGCCATAATGCGGAAGAAAGTGGCGTCATTATTTCAAAGACTGCGCGGTAGCAGCAACAGCATTCTGCAAATGGTTGCGTCCCGTTACGACTGTCCCATACAGGCACACTGGGTGGGAATCGTTACGGGTAAGTTGTAAACATGCCCCTGTATAGTGTATAATGTACTAACATAGATTTTAAGAAAAATTGTTACTAACACACACCCTGTAGGTATTAATACTAACATAGATTTTAAGGATATTGTTTCTAACACATACTATATGGATTATGTCCGAAATAAATGGTTAATAATAATAATAATAATATAAAATATAGCCTATATTTTAGTTTAAAAACTACGCTATAAAAGGGGGGAGGTGATGTAAAAGATCGGCAAAAGTACGAAGTCCTCGTGGGCGAAGTGCTAGTTCTTCATAAAAGTACGAAGTCCTCGCGTGAGAAGTGCTAGTTCTTCATAAAAGTACGAAGTCCTCGCGGGCGAAGTGCTAGTTCTTCATAAAAGTACGAAGTCCTCGCGGGCGAAGTGCTAGTTCTTCATAAAAGTACGAAGTCCTCGCGGGCGAAGTGCTCGTTCTTCATAAAAGTACGAAGTCCTCGCGGGCGAAGTGCTCGTTCTTCATAAAAGTACGAAGTCCTCGCGGGCGAAGTGCTCGTTCTTCATAAAAGTACGAAGTCCTCGCGGGCGAAGTGCTCGTTCTTCATAAAAGTACGAAGTCCTCGCGGGCGAAGTGCTCGTTCTTCATAAAAGTACGAAGTCCTCGCGGGCGAAGTGCTCGTTCTTCATAAAAGTACGAAGTCCTCGCGGGCGAAGTGCTACTTCTTCATAAAAAGCGGTTCGATGATGACTTTTCTTAGACTAGTTGGGAACAAACACAGAAATCTTAATAATAAGCTTTGTGTCGAAAGTTCTACATCAGATTGTGAATACGAACAATCTGCTCATAATGTCTCTGACATGGGAGTGTGTCTCTTTAGTAGAATGATCGCAATATAATGTTAGATAGTGTGCATGTTTACTATACGGACCTTGTAGAAACTCAATCAAAGACCCTATCAGTGTTAATTTTAATTCGTGGTGCCAGGCAAGTGGGCTTTACCCGGTTGTAAACATCCCTTTTGTGCCTGTTGACCTAAATCGTTTCCGTCTCTTGCTTGATATGGAGGGAAGTTTAAAATAAGTGTGTATTTTTCGAACTCCTCCGCTGTTCTTATCTGATTCATTTCGTTGCGGTGTCCAAGACAGTAAAATCGTTCTCGGGGACTCGTTGCTTGCTTTCGGAAAGCACCGTTTATTGAATGGAAACTGATGATGGATGACCACGGATAGCAACTGGAACTACTCAATAATATCTAAGTGTTTTACGGGTCTTTTACGGACTTTACTTTTACTTAAATATTATGGTTGTAAGGCAATTTATTCTCGTCACTGAAGTACCAGGAGGACTGCTCGACAGTTACCTTCCCTGTATATTCGGGAATAACAACATTTTGTTAAAGGTTATGAGCAGTTGACACTAGGCTATTGTATCTTATATATAAACTAGCAGACCCGGCAAATGTTGTTTTGCCATTTTAAACTTTTGATTATTCTAATTTTTGGGGTGGACCAACCTTATAACTTAGGGGTATAAAAATGTTGATGTTTGACGATTCTTATACCTACCCGATATACACACCCAATTTTCATACAAATAGATCCAGTTGTTTCGGAGGAGTTTGGTATCAAACACGAGAATTTTATATATTAGGTCTTTACCTATGAAATTGCCGTTCTGCAGTACTGGCCATTTCAAATCAAAATATTTTTTGTTTGGCTAAGAATTCTAATGTCAAATTAATTTTATTTTAAAAACATGGATTTTTTTTTCCAAAAGTAGTCATTTGTTTATTGATTAGTGTTACATTTTCATCGCATTTAAATCTTTTTCGTCATCATGGATACGTTAAAAATTCGAGTAATTATGGAATATGAGTACCGTCGTGGCAGCAACGCGGCACAAGCGGCACGCAACATC
Organism: Phlogophora meticulosa; assembly: GCA_905147745.2. Lineage (NCBI taxonomy): Eukaryota > Metazoa > Arthropoda > Insecta > Lepidoptera > Noctuidae > Phlogophora > Phlogophora meticulosa. Next base: position 20,244,791 of record LR990518.1, on the reverse strand, counting down.
AACGACGTTTACGGAGCTAACACTACAAACCAACGCACTACCTGTTATTGGTTTGCTCGCTTCCGTTCTGGAAATTTCGACCTGAAAAATGAACCTCGCGGTCGTCCGAAGACTTTGGTCGACAATGACGAATTAAAGGCGATTGTGGAAGCTGATGATACACAATCTACGGCTGAATTAGCAGCAGCTTTCGACGTTAGCGTCAAAACAATATTGGTCCATTTGCGTCAAATTGGCAAGGTAAAAAAGCTTGACAAATGGGTGCCCCACGAACTCAATGATCGCCAGCGCGAAGTACGCGTCGAGACGTGCCTTGCACTGCTCAACAGACACACAAATGAAGGAATTTTGAACCGCATTGTTACCTGCGATGAAAAATGGATTCTGTTTGATAACCGCAAGCGCTCAGCAAGTTGGTTGGATCCTGGTTCAGCACCTAAACAATGCCCTAAACGAAAACTTACCCCAAGAAAAGTGATGGTCACTGTTTGGTGGTCTAGCGCCGGTGTGATTCAACACAGCTTCTTACCAAACGGGGTGAGCATTACTGCAGATGTGTACTGTGAAGAATTGAACACAATGATGGAGAAGCTGGCACATCTCCAACCAGCATTGGTCAATCGCTCGTCTCCGCTGCTCCTGCACGACAACGCGCGACCTCATACTGCACAGCAGACGGTCTCCAAGTTGCAAGAACTGGGGTTGGAAGCTCTCCGTCATCCGCCCTACTCACCAGACCTTGCGCCTACAGACTACTACTTTTTCCAGAATTTGGATAACTTCTTGGCGGGAAAAAAATTCAATACAAATTCTTCAAAGGCATTTTGTACTGCCTCTCGGGGCAGTACAAAATGCCTTTGAAGAATTTGTTGCCTCCCGTCCAGCTGATTTCTTTAAGAAGGGCATCAATAAACTGCCACTGCGTTGGCAAAGATGCATTGATTGCATGGGTGATTACTTCGATTAATACAAATAAAAAATACATGAAAAAAATTCATTTAAATTTTTTCATACAAAACGGCAATTTCATAGGTAAAGACCTATTATTAGAAGATATCAAACCGACCCACTAAAAAGTGAAAAATAAAAATGCGAATCTATTGATCTTTTTAGCTAGCTTTTGTAGCTTTTGTTTTTTATAAATTTTATAAATTCGAACCTACCGCTACGCTCTTTGATTCGTTCCAAATTTTAGCAGCTAAGCAGTATGCACAGTTACGATTTTTTTTTATATCATTGTTCCATACATTCTGTGGCGAGAGCTAACGCCGACTGGCATCTCAGAGGACTGGTAGTGTTCCTTGCGTCTCGACGAACTTCTATAATTTATTTAGGTAAGGTTTTAGGTTACGGTTTGCTTCCGCATTGTTCCCTGTCACATCAGGCAGGCGTTATTAAATCGCTGAGTGCTCAGTTATGTTTTCAAATATAACATTATAATAAGTAAAAAATGTACTTAGCCATCAAAAACCTTTCAATGTGCAACGAGTAGAAATGGAAAGTTAACATAAGACACAATTATGATTAATTAGCAATGTTAATTACGTGTACTGCGGCGCGGGGTGGTCCGAGGCGACGCAGGGCAGGCACACAGGCTGGCCGGCTGGCACGCTGAGCTCGCCGCCCGCCGCCACCAGCCTCGGAGCCGACGACGAGCTCGAGGCTGCACACACACACGCACACATTAGCGTGACACACGCACACACGCGCACACACGCGCACGCCGCGGCTACACTGACCTGTGACGGAGAGCGCGGCGGGGCGCGCGCGCTTGGTGGCGGCGGTGAGTGCGTGCCGCGCCAGGCAGCTGTAGGCGCCGGAGTCGCGCGCGCTCACTCCCAGGATCAGCAGCGTATTGCCCGCCACCAAGTAGCGCGATTCTGTCACCGCACACCGACATAGCTCACTGTTACACACTCTACTACATTCTGCATTACAAGCTATCGGCAGTCCCGTATGAATATAATAATATCCTCGAGCGTTTCCAACAACCGATAATATTGTATCGATATACTATACAGGCTGGTTATACATGTCTTCTTTGTCTCAAGAACAGGACTTACACATTCAGGTTCCATTGTACAGTTGTGGTTACACTTACACAGTTACCAGTGTAAAGTTTAACATGAAAACAGGCTTCAACTTAACTTTTTATAACAACTTTTTATGAATTTTCGTAACAGGCAGCGGTTTTAACAGTCAACAACCAACGCGAAGATTTTACTCTTAGTGAATCATTAGATCGGTTCCATATTTTGCAATGTTTACAACAATGTTAAGTTTTCTGTACCTTGGTATCTGGTTTGAATGTAGGAGTAAGGAATTCTGCAAATTACAAAGTTAATTTAAGAGTGCACTGAAAATAACATAGCTATATAAAAACCTTATTCCTATGTAGTAACGCGTACGATCCCAGGAAGTCGGCATTATTTAATAAAGAGATGTTAAATAAAGCGGAAAGGGCGATGTGAAGTGGGGGGAGAGGGGTGGTGGGTGCGCGGGGTGCGCGGGGTGCGTGGGGTTCGCGGGGTCGCGGGGTGCGCGGGGTGCGCGGGCGGCGCGATCATACAGTTATCTGCGCGGGCCGCTCTCCGGCGCGACGTTTGTCCGTTGTAAGAGCGGTGGGCACGATTTATGTGCGTCGATAATTTATCTCTTTTATTAAAAGGAAATGCTCCCCTAACACCGGACGCGCTACACTGTAACATTCACGTTTCCATTTCTGTAAAGAGTACGTTTATTAATCCTTGCTTATATGAATCTTATGCTTCATCTATAAATTAGTTTTAATGTTTTTAGTACCATTTTTTATGTCTTGTCTTTGGATACCGCGATGGCCTGGTAAGGCCTTGCCTCACAGACACGAGGTCCTCGGCTTTCAATCCGAGAAGTAATACTCAAACGTCACTAAACGCAAAGAAGGTACTTACGTGATTATAATTCGCACATGTTTTATGTGGATAAAATGAAGTTGTAATTGTTTTGACGTGATTCCCTGTGGCCGAATGCTATACGCTTCCGAAAGCTTATGTTGCTCGGGTCAAAGGCCGCTCAATAATAGTTTTGGATGATAACGTCGGAAATGCAAGATATTTTGTGTTATTTAACTGAGTCGGTGAAAAGGTCACTAGATAGTTTTACAAGTTTATGTAATACTGCAACGTAGTGGCGGACAGGACACTTCTGCCTCATGATTTGCATTGTCTTGGTATGATTCATGGTAATTTTGAGTACACTGGGAAATGAGCTGGCCAAACATCCTCGGACATTCTCAAGGGGCGCCCGAGCGATGGAGTAGCCTTACTATGGCCAAAGGGGATATTTAGATCTATTTTAGTTGTCAATTGTAACAGTGTTAGATTATTGTGCATAAAAGGCTGGTTAGAAAACCGGCCTATAATGTAGTTAAGTGTGTATGTGTAAGTGTGTATGTGTGTATGCTGACAGACTGAATGGTCAAGTTTGTTCAATTTACGAACTGTGTGAGCATTTTACTCACACAGTACTCGTAGGGCAACTGTGGGAAAAATAATTATTTGTTTTACCGACATCATTACTTTCAGGTTTCACCAAGAGTGTTGCGCATCATTGTTGTCTTACTTAGTGAATCCCGCGTCAAACTGTAATCAGTTTCCGCGGGCAAGGGACGCAAGGGACGCAAGGGACGCAAGGGTTTCGCGTCCAGTAGCGCGAGCGCAGTGCGTGCGGCGCATACCTGGCGCGGGCGGGTCGATGTGCAGCACGGTGTCGCCGCGGTACCACAGCGCGGGCCGCACCAGCGCGGAGTCGGCGGCGCCGCACGTCACGGCCGCCACGCCGCCCGCCGCCGCCGCGCCGGCCTGCGCCTGCGCCTGCCAGCCCGCCTCCGCCACTGCCAGGCACGAGCACGCACACATCATCCGCCGAGCACACCGCACAGCGAGCCGCGCTCGGTGTGCTCGGTGTGCTCGGAGTGCTCGGAGTGCTCGTGCGGACGATACCTGGTATGAGGGCGACGTCCCGCGACAGCGCCACGCCGTGCGCGTTGGCGGCGCGGCACCGCACCGTCGTCGCCGCCGCCTCGTACGCGCTCGACGGCAACATTTCAAGCGTGCCATTGCTATGTATTCGCCTATATAACACCCAACAGACAACAACTCATAAATAAAGATTGGCTTTCGACTAGGATAGTGATGAAACGGAATACTGAAACGGGAAGTATAGAATGGAAGAATATTAATGAGCAAACAAAAATAATGAGAACAAATTTGAAAAGCGGAGTGATAATACAATTAAAAGATTCAGCGAGGAGCGTTACAGAGCCGCGGTTCACAGACAAGGAGAGCGCGCCGCGGCTTGAGCCGAGTAATGAGACCGTTTTGTGGAGGAGGCCTCGCAACAGTCCAATGTTATCATCACCCTCATTTCACGTAATTGTCGTCCAGGGGGGAAGAACTCTTCGACTACTTACAGCGCCACAAAGTTTTATTTCGTATCTGTGTGCGACAATATTGGTCCCATTAATAAGGACACGTGGAACTTATTTTTGCAAGCGTAGTGTTGTTGTGGGTACCACGAACATAATTGGTTAGTGGTTGTGATTCATGTCGGATGTGAGTATGGGCAGCATTTTGTGGAAATGTGTGTTAGCGCGTACCGGAGGCCTGGCTGGTCGCGCAGCGCGGTGCCGTCGTCCGCCAGCCAGCTGACGAGCGGCGCGGGGTGGCCGCGCGCCTGGCAGCGCACGCGCACGCCGGCGCCCGCGGCGTACTGCACGCGCGGCGGCGGCTCCTCCGCCAGCGCCGGGCCCAGCATCGACAGCTCACCGCGCGACACTGACGCACACACACACACACTATAAGTAGTATGCACTACATTTACTTTAGTATCATTTCAATGGAGGATTACCTTAATACAAACTAATGTAAAAGTAGAAAACATCTACTTCTTTACCTGAAACCATAAGTGAGTTATCTCTATATTAAGGTGCACGAGATGACTCTTATTTCAAACTAGATTGAGCGGTATTTTATGTAAAATGTTCATCAAAAGTTGCATAAATTTGTACACCAGAAATGGTAGAATATAAGAAACTTAATATTATAACGTCAACATCTATTGTACTATATTCTGACAAAAAATCTTTCTTTCTTTCTTTCATAAAATAAAGAGCTTAACAAATCATTTTTAAATCTTATTATCCTCTTTTATATCTTAATACTATAGAAAAGCTGTAGACGTGAAGATTATATACATTGAAAATCATAAAAATAAATAGCCAGAGTGTTAAAGGGTAATATAATATCACACTGAAACACAAAAAAAAATACCGAAAAATTAAGAAAAACCCGACGAATGATTTCAAAGCTGCTGGGTGTAGAATCAGGTAAGTAGGTACCTACTGAGCTCATAGTATGTGTGTGTGCGTCGGTATCCCTGCCAACCTGTATAGTATGTGTGTGTGCGTCGGTGTCCCTGCCAACCTGTATAGTATGTGTGTGTGCGTCGGTGTCCCTGCCAACCTGTATAACTCGATATTATGTGTGTGTGCGTCGGACGTCGGTATCCCTGCCAACCTGTATAGTATGTGTGTGTGAGTCGGTATCCCTGCCAACCTGTATAGTATGTGTGTGTGCGTCGGACGTCGGTGTCCCTGCCAACCTGTATAACTCGATATTATGTGTGTGTGCGTCGGTGTCCCTGCCAACCTGTATAGTATGTGTGTGTGAGTCGGTATCCCTGCCAACCTGTATAGTATGTGTGTGTGCGTCGGACGTCGGTGTCCCTGCCAACCTGTATAACTCGATATTATGTGTGTGTGCGTCGGTGTCCCTGCCAACCTGTATAACTCGATATTATGTGTGTGTGCGTCGGTGTCCCTGCCAACCTGTATAGTATGTGTGTGTGCGTCGGTATCCCTGCCAACCTGTATAGTATGTGTGTGTGCGTCGGACGTCGGTGTCCCTGCCAACCTGTATAACTCGATATTATGTGTGTGTGCGTCGGTGTCCCTGCCAACCTGTATAACTCGATATTATTTGATAGTTTGTTAAATGACAAAAGACCCTCCTCCTGACTCCTATCATATGTTTTGCTAATGTTAAGTATAAGTTTACAGAATGCTTTGTTTATTATTTTGGTTGTGGTGCCCCGAGTGGCGCTACGTCTATTTAAAATCAAGACGTAGGTCAAGAACATTATCAATCAATTTACAAAATATTGAATCTTTTATTCAAAGTTGTTTTGAAGTCTACATAGCCTTCGTAGAGCCTTCGTATTTTGATAGTATTAATCAGTGCTCGATAGATGGCGTTGTGTATTTGAAGTCACCAGAGCGTTAATATTGCCTAGGAGCCGGGATCCGGCCGGGATCACATGTTTTGGCAATATCTTCAGGCTTTCCTACTACGAACATCACCAGGCTAAGTTGGACGGTTTAGTTTTCCAACATCCACACGCACAAAGTCGCGGGCACAGGTAGTATTGAATATAATTATTACACAAACCAATATACTTTTAGTAACACACTTATCACATAACTTTACATGACTTTGTAGTAAAAAATTGTGCTCTGCATTTGGTACGAAGAAAAAAAGCATTAAAAGTTTTTTTTCCTAGCTGCCGAACTCCTGGCAACAGTCACAAATGTATCCCAAGATGCGAGTCGGCACGCGGCCGGCGCGCGGCGCGTGGCGGCGGCGGCGGCGGCGCGCACAAACAAAGACTAACTTTAAGCCACTTAAAAGTATAACGGTGTAACTTTAGTTTTAAAACCGTTTGACCTAAAAAAATGTCGTCGTTCCGGCGGACGGCAGCGACCGGCTGCGGCGCGCCGCACTGTGTTGCGCGCGCTTGTGACGTCACGCGGCACGCCACAATCTACTACGGACACATTTTGCGAATGACCGTTAGAATATCAGACACTCACTATACTATGCGATCATATCTTATAGCAATTGTTTATTTTACTCGTAAAATAAAATTACTTAATCATGTAACTATCATCAGTGGATGCCGAATGGTCAGACGAGTCTGAGTGCAAACGATTGACATAATTGGAACTTGACTCTGCTACCGTGTGTGGTTTGTATTCAATTGATGCATTGCGATTTTTTCTAATGACGACATTCCGCCTTGACATTCCACAATCTTGCTTCCTAAAACGAAATAAATGCAGAGGATGCAAGGTCGAAGCTGTGCGGAGCCAACGGACTGGTAGCAGTCACGTGGCTGTCGTTGCGTGGATCTGTTGTCGCTTACGGCGCCACAGGTTCGGTCAATTTAGTTTATGTACTCATAAATAGTAATAACTACGTACATTGTGTCTGTCAAATTGAAAACACGTTTTTTTTTCACATGTTTCAATAAAGTAAAAAGTGTAATATTTAACCAATCAAATAAAGTATACACCGTCAGAAGAATCCCTACATTTTTTTTTGGAATTGGGCGGGCCCTTAGATGAGTTCTTGTGAAGCAGCCGCTCCACAGGGAAGAGAACGTGGTTTTCAAACTTATGCTTGACGTTATTACCTACGTGGTTGAGCTGATTAAAATAAGACTTTCTAAAGCCCACATTTTGACTTGACTTTGTGACGGCTAGACCAGACGGACGCGACACTGTGTGCGTCTGGGTGGCCACACCGTCACACCGGACCAGGACCAGGATTCAGTTAAGTTTGTTGCCATTTGTTTTTTAAAGTAAGTTTCGGTTGTAGTTTGACAGAAGCTGCCGCGGCCGGCGGCCGGCACGCGCGCTAGCTTGCAGCCTGGTGTCCACTAATAATGAGGTCATTCTTTTCAGTTAACACGTGTTATCTTATCACCGAACGTCGACACAGTTGCTGTCGTGTGACAATCGCGGGAAACAGGCAAATTAACCGTTATGTTACAATATAATGAATTGTGTGGAACGCTCACATCGGCACAATACCAATCTGGGACAATGGAGAAATGTGTAAATCTCGGCGAAAAGAGCTTTCGTCTGAAAAGGGAATAATATCGTAAAAGGATGCTCGCCGGGATAGAAAAGTGGTGCGGAGTGTGGGCCGGTGACGGCACGACGACACAGCCACGCAACACGAGCATCCGTATATGCACTTCGAGGCACATTGAATATTAGCGTAACCGTGACGTAATATTGCATGTAGGTAGTCACTGTGCATGGACACAGTTCAGTTGTTTAACTCGCTGTGGGAACTAGTTATTGTAAAAATGCAATTTGTCCGTTAATGCATGTTAACTTTTGTCTTTACTGTCTTACATAAATGGAAAGCAATTACAGAGCAGTCACGTTTTAAAAAAGGGGCGTGTACTGTGGGCGCTCCTCCTCAATTACAGTGATTAAAAGAGTGCAAAGTGATCATGCGACTTTCCTCGTGACGCTGGGCGCACCGACATCACGCCCAGCGTCATACAGATCCGTACAGACTCACTCACTTTAAAATCATTAAAGTCATTAAATATGTTCTGTACATCAACAATGATAGCGATGTTTCTTTCTCTGCTAATTAGCACGTAAGTAATAGAGTGGCAGCTGCGCTCCATCACACTTACCCAACATCTACATCACACATCAAACATGTACACTTACGAGTTGCAAGGAGAGGCGCCAGCAGCAGCGGCAACGGCCACATGTTGCCAACGGCTGCTCTCTGCACCGCTCCGCTCCGCTCCGCTCCGCAACGTACCGCCTCGCCGCCTACTAAAAAAAACAAAATCTGATGAGTAAAACAATTTTTAATTATTTATCACCATCGCAAAACCTTAATATGTTGTGTTATTGTGACATCTTTGCCCGTTCTATTTATCAGACCAATGGTAATCCAAAATTAATGGTATACCGGACGTATTCGAGAAAACCGTCACAAAGACCGAGTAATTTGCGTAAACCGGAGGTGGCGGCGAAGTTTAGTTTTATTTCTTTACGTACGCACGTAACACAGGTCTCGCAAATAACACCATAGCCTCGTCTGAATTCGTGAAGTCGTACATTCAGTACATTCAGGCCTGTTCACGCACTGTACATTCAGTACATTCAGGCCTGGCCACCCACTGTACATTGTGTGCAGTGCCCGTATTTATAAAATATTTAGTTTGAATGTTTTTGAGCAAATCATTGGTTTCCTAAGGGTTCTTTCATGTAATACCAGAAGTTCGTCACCACTGGTGATGTCATTATTTTTGTTTTTAATAAGTAACAACACTGAAAGTGTGCGCCATTTATGAAACATGTGATGTTTTGTCTTATTTGATCGTGGAGAATGTGATCGTGGAGAATGTGATCGTGGAGAATGTGACCGGAGAAACATTACCACTCCTCGTTCTATATTCTTCATAATAAGATCAGGGAAAGATCATTGGGCACCTTAATATGGAAATCATACCCATGGCGGACACAAACGAAATATAGCAGTGTGTAATGATGTAGCGCTCTGATTTACTATGGCATTAGTCGCATTAATGTGAGCCACGGGAATCTCGAAAAAACAAGTGTTATAAACTGATATGCTGAATTTAAATAAAATGCTAGTTCATTAAAATCATTTTTATTCAATTTGATCCAAATCAATCATAAGACCATTTAAAAAGGCAGCAGGTGCGTCTGTTGCTTCCTGATGTCAGGCATAAGACAGATAATACACTATGCTAGCGATATGGGCGCAGCTCCCTACAGTGCGGCGGCCGTGTATACACGAGCAGTAGTACTCTTAGCGTATACATGCCTCTGAATATTGGTTCATCCGTACACTATGCCGTATAGCATCGAAATTCTTTTTATGTCTTTATAATATGGAATAAAATCCTTTGTATTTTTTTTTTAATTGGTCCTATACATTTTTCTCCATTGATTTTTAATTAAATAACTATATTCAGTGAAAGGTCATATTATTCCCCTTAGTTTGAAAGTACTTTGATTAATGTCCGCCACTCTTCACAAAGCGGGTCAGATATGCCCAATGACCTTTACATGTAAATCGAAAAAAGTGCATTTCCCGGTTGCCTACGATCATACCTGACGTGGGAATTGAGGTTTCTCAAAAGACAGTTCAGAGACGGTCAGTTGAAGAGAACTTGATTGATTGTCGGCCAATCAAACAACCACGCCTCTCCCAAACCGTAAAGAAGAAGCGACTGCAATGGGGCAGATGGCAACGAAATAGAACGTTGCAGATTGTAGTCGAGTAAATACAACACTTTAGAATAGTGCATTTCATTAATAATTGGTGTTTATAATCATTCATCAGTACCGTGTGAGCGCCCTCTAGCGCAGCACGCATTCGCCTATAATATATTCCCGCCAACCGTTCTACAATTCCATAAACTCATAAACATATTTCTTGTGTTTCATTCGTGATGAAGACGTGTGCAAATTGTAATGAGCAATTTATTGATGTTTAATGTGCGAGCTGCAAAAACCTCAAAGCATATCTGAAGGGGGCTGGAGGAAGTTGGGTGCACAACGAACAGCACAATGGAAATGCCCTGCGTGTAGATTATCGTCGCCGGCTTTGCATTCTCCACAACCTACTGCCTCACTGGATACAGTACTGAGTGAGATTCGTGAAATGAAGCAGCAACGATTAGACTTACCAACTGTAGCTAACAACTTAAAATCGATTAAAGATGAGTTGACCGAGTTTAAGAAAAACTTCTTTCTAGTGGCCGGCTCGATGAATTTTGGATTGAGAGATTAATAGCACGGTTGGCGCAGTGGCTGCGCTGAGTGTCACGAGTTCGATTTCCTCTTATAAATATAATTTTTATGGCCTACAGGTAATTGTTTCGGGTCCGGCTGTTTGTGTTTGTGACTTTTGTAAATGCACCCACGATACAGGAGAAATTCCTTGTCTGGGGCAACGTTTTTAAATATACATAATATATGTGTATATATATAAATGTAGTTTTGCATCCTCGTCAAATTCAAGGAAGTATACTCGTATATGCTAATGATTCTCGACCCGAATCAATAGTAAACTGGGTTGGGTTTTTTCTTATTTACGAATAGTGGTTAGTGTAATCCAGCCTTATGAAAACTCAGCGGGTCTGTTACTAGCTCTATCACACACACAAATAAACACAAACGATTATTCAACATCTTTTCACTCCCTAAAATTCACAAAAGCCCGTGAACAGTGCATCACTAGCCAGAACTATTAAGGAAAAATATAAATATCTTGAGAAAAATAAGTGTTATGGCAATTAATCCGATGAATTAACTTTCAAATATCTGCGTGTAAGAGTTAAGACGATGGAAGCCTTGCGCCGACTGTAACCTCAATCAAACGGAAAAATCGATCAGAAATAAACCCAAGCACTTTTGAACCTTTGTTGAAAATCGCTATAATTCTAATGTTATTCCTAATACACTAAATTACAATAATGTATTATTACTCACTGGTGATACTATTTGTGAGGCTTTTTTTCTTATTTTCTGTCCACCTTCATTAGCTCCACCTCAACTAGAAATCTCAATTCAGCATTTATTTCTTCGTCTGTTACTACTACACCCCCCGTCTGATATTTGTTATATAGAAGTAAACATCGACGTTGTGACCAATTTCCTCCGTTAGTTATCCAACTTACGGAGTAAATTGGTCACAGCGTCGACTAGTGTGACGTCAGCTAACAACCTAACTAATAAAATAGCCACTGAACCATAAAATCGTTCGAATATTAGCTTTTCAATTTTATTATTTGTTTTTCTTAAATTGTAAACCAAATAGTTTAAATAGTTTGTTTTTAATTTTTATTTTACTAGTCTTAGAAAAATATGTTACCTTGTAACAACACTCTGTACTGTTGTGTTACCTTGTAACAACACTATGTACTGTTGTGTTACCTTGTAACAACACTATGTACACGATGTACTGTAACAACACTATGTACTGTTGTATGCTCACTTTAGAATTTCCAGTCTATTTCTGTGAGGACTTGTAATTGGCTTCCTGTCGACTAAGTTTAACTTCTTATTTAGTTTTTAAGCTGTAAATCTTCCAGGATTCTATTATTAAATAAATTAATCAACATTTAAAATGTTAGTCAAAATAACTTAATTCTTCCGGCGACGACCTGTATAGTGTATTACAGTTTTAACAGGACTGCTTTGTTGAGGGGACTAAACATCCGGTTAGTATCACGGTTTATGACATGAACATGGGGCGCCTCGACATTGTAGCCGGTACCACGAGGCAACAGCAGTACATGCGAGTACTTGAAACTGGGCTACTGCCACAGGTCGGAAAATGGTTCCCTGTGATGAATAATTGTATGCAGAATTCGGCACCATACCATAAAGCCAGCAGTATGGTATACATTCATGGTTGAATAAAATACAGCTTTGCCCTGGCCGGGGATCTCACCTGACATGAACCCTATAAAGAACATGTGGGCACAAACGAGCGACAGGCAAGTCATCTCCACCAGTTGATAGTAACTCTCATTAAATAAAGCCATCACTATATGAATTCAAAACAAATTCAAAATACTGTATAAAGAGCATGTCACGACGCATAGAAGCTATAATTGCAGCAAAGGGTGGAATTACTAAAAATTCAGATAATTTTTATTAGATTACGAGTTTACTTAAGGAACTTGGTGATTTTATGATGTTAATAATACACTCTTATACATAAAATAAATGCAAGATACTTTAAACCAATGTTTAGCTAACACATGCAGTTAAAGTAGAAAACATAAAAATCAGAGTACTGTTCCTAATAACTTGGCCAACCATGGTCAATACCATAGAAATCAACGAACAGGGATTGTGGTGTTAACAACTGATAATAACAGAAATACTTTATCTAAGTAGAAAGAGAGAGGTTCGTAATTTGCTTTTTGTTTTATTAAAACAAGGAACAACAAACTACAAAGTCTTGGCAAAAAAATGTTCGGTAATTATTCAACTAACAAAACACGCAACTTTGACTTAGGGATCTAAAAATCCCTGGACATGCTTTTTATTGGCATGTTTTCAGTCACTGAATAATAATGCCCGTGAAATAGGGCCCGGCCAAGTAGGGCACGCCACAATAGCGGCGTGCGTCGATAAACCCGATCTGAAAGAGTGGCTGGAGAGGGCATGGCGCCCTTCCCTCTGTCACAGGTACGGGTACTTCGGAAACCTGTGCCTGTGCGGTTCCTGCCATTATGGTAATGGCCTCGACGACAGGTGCAGCACACTCTGGAGGAGTGCCCACGCCGGGCAAGGCAGCGCCGAGACCTTATGGCGGTGCGAGGTGCTGCGGGTACTCGCTCGCGTCTGGACGTGACTCAGTACATGGTCGGGGTGTGTGACGTCGTCGCTTCATTGTGCGAGGGACTGATAGTCACAAAAAAGGCAAAGTAAAGGGAAGCTCCCTCTCTTTACACAGCAGACGCACCGGGTGCTAATGATGCAATGATGTCTAGCCGCCGCGCGCCGCAGGGTGTGGTCTGCGGGTGCACTCGCAGGCCCGACACGGCAGTGCGCCAGATTGCGTACCTCTCAGAGAGAAATGCGGCCGTACAGGCACATGGAAGTCATACGAGCTTACAACCGGGCCAAAAGAGCGCGGGTTAAGGGTAAGGGGCCCTGGCCGAAGTGAATGACACAATTTGAGGGCGCTCTAAACCAGCAATAACATATTGGAGCAAAATTAATAAGTTTGTGTAAAATGAAGCTCATTTATTTTCGTTAAGTCAAATTGTTTCATCAGAGGCTTTCAAGACGACCTACTTTTTGCGTCGACCAGAGAGCAGAAAAATCTCAAGTTGGCTTTAAAATATCTGTTCCGGGACCAAGTTTACGAAGCACAGGCGTATACTAGAAAAAGTGGTACACTTTCAGGGATGAACACAATTTTCAGAGAATTATGTTATGTTTTGTAATCATTTGGTTCCTCAACAATTTCCGATAGCATTAGATGGCCCGACACGTGAAGGTTCCGCTCGGATGGCCGGCGCAGCGCAACGCGGCGCGGCTAGAAGAGACGTGTTCAATTTGCGAGATAATGTGCGAGGGAAGTTAAAAAGGCAAGTTTCTGCGAGTGAAAAGATATGTATTGTAACGTTGTACAGTAATTAACACTGATTGTTATAAAAAAAAAAACAAGGTAGCTATAAACTAATTGCTACAATAGTCAAGTCATTGTAATATAGTTCCAACCCGTTCACTCCGCCTACTGCGCCTGTACTGTTGTCTCACTCGCTCGCGTGATTAGAAACTGGTTTAGCTCCCACTCGATACGTCGATGCGCGAACGCAGCCCAGGATCACGGCCCGCGCTCAGCGCACATTCGACAGAATCGTGAGTGGAGACGCACGTTCACCAACATTACTTTTGCGTGACGTCACACGTGCAGTCCCCAAAAAATATATCATTCTCTGGACTAACTGTTTTTAACAAACCCAGATTTTTAAATTCAATTTTACTGATAATCGTGTTCAGTGTTCTCCCCATATTGGGGTCCAAGGATCCGGGTAATTGCCCAGGAATACTACTGCCGCGTCATCCGGCGGTCAGCGCACGAGACCACCATCTACCCAATCATCTCAGCCCTTCGGTTCGTTCGTCACCCAGGGACATCTCCTGAGTTTCACCGGCATCGCCAGCGGCGCGTAAAGCCAAGCCAGGACAGTACTTATTTCGCGCCTACCTCCTTAGACCAGAATTATTAAAGTGACGGCATCAGGACCTACGACCTGTTATTAAATTTTTTTATGAAAGTGTTCAGTGAGTTTTTCTTATTAACCTTTTTTATTTAATAACGCTTTAGCTCACACGCTTCATTGGCGCCCTTATCGTGGTTTTTTTTTAATGGTCATTTTTATTTCTGTTTCTATGGAGGTAGTGGTACTTTTGGTGTTTTGTGTGTTTTGTGTTATGTTTCTTTTATTTTTTTTGTGAAACGTTTTTTTTTTAATTTTTGGTTGCATAGTAACTATGGTGTACGTTACAAGAAAAAATATATATATATTTAAGAATTTGTTTACATCCTTAAGTACAGTCATGTTCACGCAATTGTAGCAATTTTGATGTACAGTCAGAGCATGGTAAAAGTTGCAAATTGTTTTTTTAATTTCTTTTTGTCATTTCACCGTTACGATTCTTTTTTAGTCATTTCAGATTTAAAGTACAGTCAGCAACATAATTGCTACACATTTTTTTTGAAAATTTAATTATGTATTTTTATTTCAACTTGTATCGAGTTTCGTTTAGTTGTGCGTACACATTAGTTGCATTTTTTTTTTTATTTTTTTTAGTTGCTTTATTTTTTTATTTTGCTTTTGTTTTTTTTTGGTGTTTTCTTTATTTCTTCTTATAGTGGAATAACAACCAAGACGTTACTTAGCTTTTAATTTAAAATTGTAACAGACGGAGTATTTGCTACTTGTTTTTGTTTCACTTTCTGAAATTGTTCAACACTTACCCTACTTTTTAATTTATTTTAACTCTCTTTGGTAATTTTTTTTTTTTTTTTTTTTTTTTTTTTTTATTTTTGTTTACCCGACTTTTAAAATTCTTAGAATGGCTTATCCCGTGAAGTTTATGTCACTTCAAAAGTCTGAGCTTGAGTATGAAGTTGCTATTAGGGGTGAATCACCAGCTGCCACAGTGCAGGAGTTGCGCAAACAAATAGCTAAATTTGGCCCATTATTTCCTTCAGAGGATATTCTTACTAGCCCTTTTGAACCAACGGACGACTTGAATGGTGTGCTAGATGTTCTTGAAAAGGTTAACGTCACTTTAGAATCAACGTCATTAGATAAGAACACATTGCTTCGAACCCAAAATTTACTTAATCATCTATACCATCGGCTTAACCGCATTACTTGTGATGACAAATTAAGGGAAGACTATGAACAATGTGTTAGCCTTTTCAAGAAGGCCACAATAAGGCTTACGTCACTTAGTGATTCAGCTATAGACCCACTAGCAACTACTAATAATGATTGCTTATCGGCTACTCTTCCGACACCGGTTAACGTCACCGTTACCTGTGATGGCAACAATAATAAATTTTCAAAATTAAAATTTGACGGCAAGTCCTGCGTCCGGGCGTTCATTCAACGTTGTGAGGAAATTTGTGTCACTAGAAATATCTCACACGATAAAATTCTGTCAAACGCTACCGACATATTTACCGGTGACGCATTGCACTGGTACAGGAGTATTAGGGATACGGTTGCGGGTTGGAGCGATCTTATAGTGTCATTGAAACGTGATTTCGATCAGTCTGACTACGATTACAGATTGCTTGCAGAAATTCGTTCTCGCACACAGGGAGAAACGGAAAATATTGTCATTTACCTTTCCATTATGTCTGGACTTTTTTCACGTCTCACGAAAAAATTATCAGAGGAAGATAAATTGGAAATTATTCTCCACAACATCCGCCCAATCTATGCTAACACCCTTTCTTCCGTATCGAACATCACATCTATTGATGAATTGCGAACCTTGTGCCGAAATTATGAGGCTATTCAATCACGATTTTCTCAATTCAGGGAACCTCCAAAACCGTGTTCGAATACACTAGCCCCTGAATTTGCATATTCAGGACAGAGTAATAGTAAAACTTACTCTAAATATAATAATAACTATAACTCATACAATAAAAACTATTCTAAAAACAATAATAATCAAAATAAACTGAATTCTAATAACAATACGGAACCTACCTTGGTTGATGCAGTTGATAACGCTAAGTCTAATACGAAACAGCGTTACTGCCCACGTTGTCGTATCAATACACACAATCTGAGACAGTGTACTGCTAGCAAAGATGAGGTGGTATGTTTTAGATGCGGCCACAAAGGTGTAAAGGCACCAGATTGCCCAAATTGTCGTAAAACCCAACAAAGTAACTCAAAAAATTAATTAATGAAAATTGTGCGAATAAAAACTTTGATAGCGAAGACTGGAAAGACTGGTTACAAACTATCAAACTATTTTTTAGGTCGTATAACATCTGCACAATTCTCGATGATAAAGGCGATCTCGATGAAAGACCTTACGTTTCTGTTAAAATTAACGATCTCACTGTTTCCGGACTTTTAGATTCTGGCTCTGCTGTCACTATTTTGGGGAACGGTGTTCATGCTGTGCTAAGTGCGCATGGCTTGCCACTTATCGAATCTGATCGTATAGAAGTAACAGCTGCGGGAGGTCAGAATATAAAGAGTTTAGGTTATATTAATATTCCAGTTTATTTCGAAAATCAGTTTCATATTTTAAAAGCTTTTGTTATTCCGGAGATTAAACGTAATCTTATTTTAGGTTTGGATTTTTGGCGTAAGTTTAAATTATGCCCAAAATTTATTGGCAGCATTGCCATGGCCAAGCCTAATAATTGTTCATTCACCCACACATCTCATTCAACCTTCATACAAGGATATGATAACCTTGATCAATCTCAAAGACAACTGGCTGATAATATCATTAAGCAGTTCGAAGACATTGCATATCAGAACAAGGGCTTGGGCGTAACTAGTCTTATCACGCATCGCATCGACACAGGTGACTCGGACCCAATTCGCCAACGGTACTATCGCTTATCGCCGGAAAAACAGCGTATATTGGTGGATCAAGTCGACGAGATGCTTTCTCTTGACGTGGTCGAGCCTTGCGAGAGTGCGTGGTCATCTCCTGTTCTGATCGTGACCAAGAAGAACGGACAACCTCGTTTTTGCCTGGACAGTCGTAAACTTAATTCTGTCACTAAACGAGATGCTTACAATCTTCCTTACATATCCGAGATCTTAGATAACTTACGTGACGCGCGCTATCTGACCAGTATCGATCTTTCTAAAGCATTTTGGCAAATTCCAATTGCTCCTGAGGATCGCGATAAGACTGCATTCTATGTTCCCGGCAGAGGCACATTTCGTTTTAAACGGACTGCTTTTGGTCTTACCAATGCACCAGCCACTCAGCAGCGATTGGTTGACTTGCTCTTTTCAAAATTTGATCTCAAGGTGTTTGCTTACTTGGATGACATCATTATCGTATCCGAAGACTTTAATAGTCACGTGACCCTACTATTACGTGTACTCGACAAGTTGAAACAAGCCAACCTAACAATAAATCTTGAGAAATCCAAATTTTTCAGCTCTCAGCTTAAGTATTTAGGGTATGTCGTTGATGGCTCTGGCTTACGTACGGATCCAGCCAAGGTTGAGGCCATACTCAATTATCCAACACCTAAATGTCGTAAGGACCTCAAACGTTTTTTAGGAACTGCCACGTGGTACAGACGTTTTGTTCCTAACTTTAGCACTATCGCTGGTCCCCTAAATAAGTTAACTTCATCCAAGAAAGGCACCCCTTCTTTTAAATGGACCCCTGAAGCTGACGCTGCGTTTCAAAACTTAAAAGAATGTTTAATCTCCGCACCAGTTCTATCCTGTCCAGACTACACTAAACCCTTCGAAGTGCATACGGATGCCAGCAGTTACGGCGTTGGTGCAATGCTTACTCAGTCGATAGATGGAATGGAGCACCCAATTGCATACATGAGTAGGTCACTAACCGCTGCTGAGAAGAATTACAGCATAACCGAACGCGAAACCTTAGCTGTTATTACAGCACTTGAACATTGGCGTTGTTACATTGAGAACGGCCAACAGTTCACTGTCTACACGGATCACAGCGCTCTTAAGTGGTTCTTGTCCTTAAGTAACCCTACTGGTCGACTAGCTCGATGGGGCGTACGTCTTTCATCCTTTAATTTCGTCATAAAACACAGACGAGGCGTTGATAATGTTATTCCTGACGCGCTGTCCCGAATTGTTCCGGTTAGTGCCATCAATATTGCAAACTCATATACAGTTTCCAAAGACTGCTGGTATAAAAATTTATATTACGGTTGTTTAAATGATCCTTCCAAATTTCCAAATTTTATTATTAAAAATAATTCATTATATAGGTTATCGAAAAATAAACACCAACTAACTTCAGAATTCTCGTGGAAAGAGGTCGTACCTATCGAACACCGCGAGGCAATAATGACTGAAAATCATTCTGAGCCTACAGCTGGACATATGGGTATTTTCAAAACTTACCGACGTCTTGCCTTGCGTTTCTACTGGCCTGGTATGTACCAAGATGTCGTAGAATTTGTTGGTTCTTGCGAAAAATGTTTAGCTTACAAGTCCCAAAATCATCAAATTTTAGGGGAAATGGGTCGTCCTAAACATTGTTCACGACCATTCCAAATGATCTCAATTGATCTCATGGGACCTCTTCCTACTTCAAAAAAGCAAAACAACTATATATTAGTAGTAACTTGCTGTTTTTCTAAATTTTGTTTAATTTTTCCAATTAAAAAGGCTACTGCCGACATAATTACTAAAATTTTAGAAGATTCGGTATTCTTAATTCACGGCATACCTCAAACCGTGTTAATGGATAATGGAACTCAGTTTACTGGCAAGGTGACAGAGGCATTTTTTAAGAAATATAATATTCCTAATGTTTATTACACACCTAAATATACCCCTCAGGTAAACTTAGTAGAGCGCTATAACAGAACCATTATCACTTGCATTTCTACCTTCGTGGATAATGATCATAGGTCATGGGACATATTCATTCCCAAAGTGCAGTTTGCTATTAATAACTCTGTAAATGAGGCTACAGGATTTTCACCTTCTTTTTTAGTTTTCGGCCGTGAGCTTGTTACTTGTGGGTCACATTATACTGACAACGATCTCGGTGACGAGATACTATTCCTGCCACGCGACGTTTATGCAGAAAACTTAGGTGTTTTGTCTTCTGTCTTCAATGATGTACAAGCCAAGTTATGGCAGGCCCATGTTAAGAATACATCACATTATAATTTAAGACGCAAGTTAGCCGAATTTGATATTGGAGACGTAGTCATGAAACGAGCGTATTTTCTAAGTGATAAAGAGAGCAGATTCTCAAAGAAGCTGGCTCCTAAATTTATAAAAGCCAAGATAATTGAGAAAAGGTCCCCTCTCGTCTATGTTTTACAAGACATGTCTGGCAAAAACTTAGGTTCATGGCACATTAAAGATTTAAAACTAGTAGGTAAAAATAAATAGTATCAAAATAAAATTCTATATTAACACAGCTTTCATACACTAAAACGCACATTTTGTTATAATTTTCCTTAACAATTTATGACTTACAATACCTCTTGCATATGTATATTCCACCTTCTATTTTAACGTCTATTGGCAAGGTATCCGGTTAAGAAAAACAGGTTACCTATATATATTTTATGATATTGTGCGTCAGTTATGTTTTGTATCAGAGATATGTATACAATAACTGCTGCTAGTTCATGTTTGCGAGAAGTATGAAAGATGATTTATAAAAGGTTAAACTAATAGTCTAGCCCTAGTTCGTAATGCGGATTTTCCTTCATTAAAAGGTCATGACGAAAATCCTTGTTGCGCGCGGGGGGTATTGTAACGTTGTACAGTAATTAACACTGATTGTTATAAAAAAAAAAACAAGGTAGCTATAAACTAATTGCTACAATAGTCAAGTCATTGTAATATAGTTCCAACCCGTTCACTCCGCCTACTGCGCCTGTACTGTTGTCTCACTCGCTCGCGTGATTAGAAACTGGTTTAGCTCCCACTCGATACGTCGATGCGCGAACGCAGCCCAGGATCACGGCCCGCGCTCAGCGCACATTCGACAGAATCGTGAGTGGAGACGCACGTTCACCAACATTACTTTTGCGTGACGTCACACGTGCAGTCCCCAAAAAATATATCATTCTCTGGACTAACTGTTTTTAACAAACCCAGATTTTTAAATTCAATTTTACTGATAATCGTGTTCAGTGTTCTCCCCATATTGGGGTCCAAGGATCCGGGTAATTGCCCAGGAATACTACTGCCGCGTCATCCGGCGGTCAGCGCACGAGACCACCATCTACCCAATCATCTCAGCCCTTCGGTTCGTTCGTCACCCAGGGACATCTCCTGAGTTTCACCGGCATCGCCAGCGGCGCGTAAAGCCAAGCCAGGACAGTACTTATTTCGCGCCTACCTCCTTAGACCAGAATTATTAAAGTGACGGCATCAGGACCTACGACCTGTTATTAAATTTTTTTATGAAAGTGTTCAGTGAGTTTTTCTTATTAACCTTTTTTATTTAATAACGCTTTAGCTCACACGCTTCAGTATGTATATATTTTTTGAAAAGTTACACTCTGAGGTATCCCCGTTGTCACCAAGTTAGGATTTGACAATGGGATCCTGGAAAAATCGAAGATATTCTTCAAGATTTTTATATTAAAAAAAAATATCAGACAAAAATGACCCAAATTGCCGTTCATATGTTTTTTGGGAAAAACGTGCCAAATCGCTATGGAATGGGTCTGCCTGGATCAAAATTATAATCTTATATCATAGTTTAAGAATTAAAGAGGAAGCCATCCCGACTACTCCCGACCCACGTGCTCGCGGAAAATAAATCTATGATAGTCCCACACTCGGAATACAGCGGGTACTCTCGTAGTGAGGAGCAGTGCATGGAGCGGAGCGCGCGTGTTGACGGAGCACTCGGAAGATGGATACGAGCACGTGATTGCCTTCTAATTGAGTACAGACGAGTGTTCGCCACGGCTTGAGTGTGGAGTGAGGGCTGCCGCATTTTGATTGGTTTTGAAACTGTTCGATACAAATGTTTAGTAAAAAATCGGTCAAGTGCGAGATGAACCAGCAAACGAAAGGTCCCGTACCATAACGAACAAAACACGCCAAATAAAATACGTCACGATCATTTCACTGCATATGTGAGTTGGTAATGGAAAAATAATCTCGTCTTATGTGATTAAACTACAAATTCTCATTACTTGTGCTAGGAGAGCTTGCTTCCAGGCCGACGGGACGTGCTCCATAGGTTTTGGTTTTCTTGTAGTAGCAAGGTTTTGGTTTGGTTGGTGGCAATTTATGCGACTGTATGTCGCATAATAAGCTGTATTTTTTATAGCCTGATGATGTTGAACTACCGCAGACTTACGTTCTTGATAATGGTTATTTTTTTCCCAATTTGATACGGATTCCTAAAAGTATTAAGTAAGTATATTATTGTGTAGGGTATCGGTGGCGTTTTGGGGGACTGTCTTTTGTAAACGTTCAAAAAATGCTGATTCTCAGCCTGATTTGAATAAATGAATTTTAATTTAATTAAAAAAGAAAAGAAAAATAAAGGAATTAGGTTCTAGAATGTTATAAAATCATTGTTTCAAGTTCAGGCATGTGTAGTGTTTGTGAGTGTGTGTGTGTGTGTGAGAGGTGGATGTGCAGGTTGTGTGGGTGTGAATAGGTGTGTGTGTGTGTTACTGATTGATCGGTTGATGTATGTTAAGGTTGGGTACAGAATCTACTTTAGCATATTCTCGTTAATAAACGTTCAACAAAACGGACCGCAAACACAACAAAACGGAAACTTCATCCTCAGAACATTCATTAAACCATTCAAGGCAAGGCAGTTTTGAATGGTCAAGGAGTCAGACACTCGGAAAGATGAAACTAGTTGTCCATTCCAAAGTGTAGGTTCCTGTGAAGAGATACGGCCAGACAAAAATATTGTTACACAAACATTGGTCCTCATTTATGTTGAGATTTTACAAAATATGAGAGAACGATGTCGCAGAACATGCTCTTCGATGAGACCAGACTAAAAAGAAAGAGGCAGTCATGGGAACTGCTGACTGAAGTGAACACTTACAACTTTGATGATAAACTGCCGCTACTAAAAATCGATCAACGCTGCTAAAGAAGCTTTCACTTCAAAAGATAATTCAAAAATAAAATAACTAAAAAGACCTGTGACAGCTTGGAGCTGAGCACTTCGCACAGTCGCGATGTCCGACGCTGCGGGCGGCGGCGGCGGAGGTAGGTAAAGCGCGATGTTCGATCGGATGCCACAAAGTACATCGTACTGCTTATTCTTTGCAGTCGGATTTTTTGATAGTTTCAATTTTACTGTTGCGTTTTGGTACGAAACTCTAAGAGAATTGAATTCAGATGCCCCTCAATAAAGATAGTTTCGTACCGAAAAGAATAGGAGAGAAACTATAATAATAGTTACTTTAAATGCGATTGACAAAATGGTGAATGGTTTTTGCGCTAGTGGTTACTATGCTACGTTCATGTGAATTTGATGAGTATACTACAACGGAGACAACGGAGACAAAGCAGTTTCAAACTCAGCAAAAACAGATAAATTAATTATGTTGACAGTTACGGCTGCGTTTCGTGCCTCTCGGAGTTTTTTTTTTAACTTGTTGGGTTTAATGGTTCTGATCGTGGCCCTGCGCGTGTTCAAATTTAAAATGGTAATATTACGGGTTAATCGTAACATAACTGACATAAAAAGAAAATGTTTTTTTTTTTAATTAGGCTGAGAACTAGCACTTTTTGAACGTCAAAACGTTGTCTTCCTAGGTTTGTTTGCGGGGAAGATGTAGTGGCGCAACAAACTCCCCAGAAAAACGTCTGTCTGATAGGTTTGAAGAACTTGAATCTATACAACATACATAATATGTCAAAAAAATATAGTTAAATAAATCGTCTTTATAAATCATTTAATTAAATAATTTGCCACATGTTAACTAACCACACGTGAGCATGACGAACTTGCTGTCGGTTGCTCAGACAAAATAAAGTAAATTACCCTGGTCGCTAAGTAACCACATAATGCAATACAATTCATTATAACACAATATAATGAGAGGATCATGTCAATAACATAAAATATGGATGGTAAAAGAAACTTTGGAGACAAAAATAAAGAACTACTAAAAATGTCAGTAGGCTAAATATTAAGTAAAATAACATAATAACACTGTCCTGCGTTCAACAAAGCGACCAACTATTCTCGTCCTCTAAATAATTATTGTTGATCGAATATGTCTTAGAACAAACGTTTTATTGAACTTTACTTTTAAACGCGTTAAAATGTAAATCCAGCAAATAATGTGGTAGCATGTTATAAAGTGGATGCCGAGCCCCACAAATGAGCTCTGGACCTTTTGTTGCCGGTGGAAAGGAGCATATAGTTTGTGCTTATTTCTGGTATCAAAATAGTGCATATCACTGTTCTTAGTGAACATATGCATATTTTACCTAAGATATATGTACATATATATCGTGGATAACGATATGATTGTAATAAAAGTTGCTCTATTGATTAATGTAGTAGTGGGGCAAACGGCGTAAATGTAATGTAAATGTAATGGCGGCACGTGGACAGAGTCGTTTTGGAAAGTGGGGATTGTCGAACGGACACTTCGCATCCAGACTCGGACCAAGTTACTTCTCCAGAACGAAACTGTCGGTTTGCCTAGGTAAATTATGATCAGTTGTTATTTTCTACTTAGTTTATCCCATAAAAGTGAGGTTATATTTACACTTTCTGTTTTAATTCAACG
The DNA here is from genome assembly GCA_905147745.2 of Phlogophora meticulosa. NCBI lineage: Eukaryota > Metazoa > Arthropoda > Insecta > Lepidoptera > Noctuidae > Phlogophora > Phlogophora meticulosa. Next base: position 20,220,411 of record LR990518.1, on the reverse strand, counting down.
TTACCTACGAAATGGACTCTAGACCACCGACCCAAGATGGTAACAACCCTATCGCTCCGCCGACGTCGCCATACATTATGTTGGCAAAAATGAATTGAGAAGCTACTGTGAGAATACCAATCTCTTTAAATAGATGCCATAAGGAAAGTCTGGACCCTAGCTGGTATATTGCACGAAAAGCTCGTTTTTGCAGCACAAATATATTTGGAATGTTTGCAGCTTTTCCCCTAAACAGCATACCGTAAGACATAACGCTGTGAAAATAACTAAAATAAACTAACTGAGCTGTCTCGAAAACGGTGAAGAAAGACATCATGAGGCAACCCGGACTTATACCTAATATAGGTAATTAATAATAAGTAAATAAATAGTAATAACCACTTGGCCACGAATCTGGCACATTTTTATTTTGTATGTACCTTTACAATAAATAATGAAATTACTTATGTATTTTTAATAAACCTTAAGTAAGGGAATTATTCGAATTGTTTATGTAAAGAATAATTAAAACATTACATCCATGTTTTGTTCTCCAGAGTGTTATGATGCAGATAACGTCAGTCGACTCTTCTTCGACTTCCAACTGTTTATGATAACACCAAAGGAAACACGGATAGCGGTCTACTTGTACAAGTTGTTGCTATTTTTAATATTGTACATATAACTGCACTTAAGGAAAATCTTCTGAGTACTATGGAAACCAAAATGGATTTAAAAGAATGGCGCGTGTATCCCGTGCGCGAGCGGTGAGCGGTGAGCGGTGAGTGGTGAGCTGGTGAGGATACTTGGGGGTGTGTAGGAATAGCATTCTGCATCCATTTCACTTTTGAGCAAACAAGCGACTCATACAAGAACTGAAGTGTTTTTCCTCTTATTTCTGAAGTGAATGAAATAATATGTTTAGGTAACCACATGCACTTGACGCCGGTCTTAAGCACGCACAGGTATGTTTAATGCCATAGGTATTTTCTACCAGGTAACCTTTGGATGATGCAGAGATGAACAGTGGTAAATGCTGTTCCGCAAGAAACCATAATAGAAAAAAAAATCGTTTAAATATCACAAACTCAAAAATATTTGTGTTTTTTTTTTAATTATAACCAAGGTAATACCAAAAGAGGTTGAAAGCCTTATGTGGAACATAATAATACGGAAAGCGTAGAATTATGACGCTGCAACTCGAGTGTGCAATAGCAGTTAAGAAGTTGTTCAGTGAGCGCGCTGCCGGCCACTCTACGTACGCTACGAAATACTACGTGACGCCGTAGACGTAGCGCTGCGTAGCAATGTGGACGCTCGTAGCACTCCGTAATGAAAGTAGTACAGTGTGATTTACAAAATGGTGGCGTTAAAAGATTCACACCTACTTTCGAGAAGTTTGATCATACTGACAAACACATGGTGGTAACCAAATTATTATTATTAATATTATACTTATTATAATTATTACAAATAATCAAATCGATATTATACTTTTACGTCAAGTTAAATTCAATAGGTTTATGGACCCTGGAGGTCTCTGGCGATGGGACCGAAGTGGCGAGGTATTGAAGTGGAACGTGCAGTAAACACGAATGATACACGTATTAAGTTAGAGTCTAATAAAATTTATTACAATTAGACCTGTTTAAAAGGCACTTTTAAATTTTTACTTTTCATGTAAAATAAGATGTAGAAATTCTAGTTGCCCCTCTAAAAAATATTTTTTTCGTATATAAAAGAATGGGCGAGAAACTCCACGCTTAGTGTTTCAAAATAGTTGTAAAAATACTTGTTTATATTAATCACATAATTATTTATGTAAAGATGATCATCATCATCATCATTCCCCAACTGTGTTGGGGTCGACTTCCAGTCTAACCAGATGCAACTGAATACCACTGCCTATCTGACCTCCACAACCCAGGCACTGGGCATCACGATACCCCTTGGTAAGACTGGTTGTCAGACTTTCGAACTTCTGACTACCCGTAAAGATTGTCAAATATCTACTAATGATACCCGGGACGGCTTTACGTGCTTTCCGAGTCTCGGTGGAGTCTCGATACGTGTTACGAACGGTCACCCATCCACAGACTGACCTCGGCAAGCGTAAGTTCATCTTCGATAAACACGTGCGGCCGATTAAATTTTGCCACGATCTAAATACAACCAAAAAGTAAGGTACGGTTTAAAAGATAATTGTACTTTGACTGATCTGATAGATGGGGTGCATAGTGTTATTATTGAAGTATACACCCGATACATGGAGCCCACTGTGAATGGCAGTAACCATGGAAAAATAGAAAATGTTTATAATCGATGTTTATTTCGATCTAGTCTCGTATGATGTGCTCTGGAGGAAGATGGGAGACAGGGGTATACCTGCGGAGATATGTCAGCTTTTCCAGTATTGGTATGGCAACCAAACCAATCAGGTGAAATGGGACGGTACACTCTCTGAGCCGTATGGGTTGGAGTGCGGGGTGAGGCAGGGAGGTTTGACGTCTCCCAGGCTCTTTGACCTCTACGTGGATGAGCTCATGGCGGAACTCAGCAGCATGCGTGTCGGATGCAGCGTTGATGGGGTTAGCATTAACAACATCAGCTATGCGGATGACATGGTGCTGCTAGGTCCGTCGGCGGGGGCAATCAGAGAGCTTATTAAAACTTGTGAAGCCTACGCTGCCGCACATGGCTTAATATATAATATTAAGAAATGTGAATACATGGTCTTAAAGGTCGGCGGCAAGTGCCGTGAGGACGGACCCGAGTTGGTCATGAACGGATACCTGGGCCATGTTCTTGCCGACGACCTTAAAGACGATGTAGATATTGAGAGGGAGCGTAGGGCTCTATCGGTCCGGAGCAATATGCTGGCCCGTAGATTTGCTCAGTGTACGGTCCTAGTAAAAATTACACTTTTCAAGGCTTATTGCCAGAGTCTGTACACGGGCAATCTATGGGTCGGATATACCAAAAGATCGCTGGATGTCCTGCGCGTCCAATACAATAATGCTTTCAGGATGTTGTTGGGACTGCCTCGCTACTGTAGTGCCTCGGGAATGTTTGCGCAAGCTCGTACGGACGGATTCCATGCCGTTCTACGCAAAAAAACAGCTTCACTTCTGAGGAGGGTGCGGGGCAGTCACAACAGCATCCTGAGGACTGTAGGAGAGAGCTTCAGCTCTCAGATAATGAAGCAGTTTGTGGGGAGGGTGATAGGTACTAACACTAGATAGTAAGCTTTTGTATGTTACTAACACTATATGGATTCTTTGGTCCGAAATAAAAGTATTATTATTATATTATAACTATTGACACTATGCACCCTACGCTTTTTTCCATTAATATACATTTTTTTCTTATTTACACTTTTCTTAATCCAAATTTATTAAAAAAAAAATCTGTTTTTTAGTTGGATTTTCTATAAAAGCGTGTTTTTTTTTAATATAAAAGCGTGTTTTTTAATTTTCTAAACTATTTTTTTTAATTATTGCATTGTCATCGGTCTTTGACAGGTGTGCAAAATTTTAATAAAAACTGACCGTTTAAAGTGGGTCAAAATAGCGTCCAAAGGAGTCGGTTACAAACATACAAACATACAAGTGAAGGTAATATAAAGCGTGTAAAAAGAATTAGATTGTTTCTTATAAATCCTAATGATTGTCTTCTCGTAAGGGCCATATTCACGACTTGCAAAAACTGAAATCATAAGTACCTAAGTATGCAGCGACGTCGCGCGTCGCACAGACAGGTATTTGGTCCTAAAAGTTGGCCAAAAATATTTGGTACGCCTAATGGCTGTCAAACGATGTTTTATTTTAGTTTTAGCTTGGAAAAGGTAAAAAAAAAGCGTATGTAATATATACAAGCATTTATTCTTCATTTTCGTCGTCTTCATCAAAACTTAAATTTAAAATGTCACTTTCTAGTAACAGATTTAAAACATCAGGCGAAAGTGACAGATTTTTTTTATTCTTCCTCTTCCTCATGCCCGTCAGGACAGGGTCGGAAGTTAAGAGGAGCCTGTTAAAAACATCTGCGTTGCAATCAACCCGGGAAAACTTTCGGGCGTAGTTGAGCCGGAACATCCTAATGTGTTTGTTGCGGGCTTCTGCCGCTTCTTCGGACAGTTGTCCAATGGGAAGAATTGCTTCCCTTACCACTGAAGCCCCATGACGCAACACTTTATGCAATGTCGGAGACATAGGGTAAAACTTATACAAAGAAACGTACAACTTTGCCGTTTCTTGGCAATATCTTTCAAACATCTCGCAGTTTATTTTTAAACCACAGCATAATGTGTCCAAAATCACTTTTAATCTATAAATTAAATTTACGTCTATCCCCGTAATTGTCGCTGATACTTCGAAATTTTCAAAAAAACGTCTGCTAGTGTTTCCGTCATTGGTATTTCCAAAGTTGGCTTTTGGTATATCCACCAACAGACCGAGTTTCTCCCGGAACTTATCTTGGATTTCTTTTTTTTTATTTTCCACTGCTTGCTTTTCCTCGGCAGTAAGGCGAACGTTCCATTTTTTTACGGGCAATCTATAGGCCACATGTAAAATGCTCTCAAAAAATCTTATCCGAGCATTTTTGTTTAAATTGATGTCTGATGATCGATAGTTTTTGCTTTACATCAGCAATATTTTGGTCATTTTCTGCATATTGATTGAGCAGTTCCCGCTCCATACATTGCAACTTTTCATCAAAAGTTGAGGTATTTGAGCGTTCCATATATTAAACAAATCATTTCGAGTCATAACTCGCATTCCAGAAGAGCCTATAACAAAAATACACCAAATATAAGTAAAACTTCAATTACTGAGTATCGAGCGTGTCTAGGGAAAAAAATCACCAAAAATAGAGGGGCACTTTGGGGCGGCTATTTCGTACTTAATTACATCCTTAAAGGTCTATTCTAAAGCTAATCATTACAATTTTGGCTTAGAAATGATGAGAAATATATTAAAACTCCCTTTGATCTTCCAAAATGTGTTTTTTAAAAGCAGTTTCTTGGGGCTTACTTCTCAAGGGTATAAATTAAGAAAAGCTATAGATTACTTGTTAAAAGTAAGTGCCAAATAAAATACATACCTGGTTGTGCACAATCCATAATGAAAACCAACACAAAATCGTTCAGTTACAAGATGGCAAATATTTTAAAACAACGAAATCTGAGCGCATCGAACAATCACACGAACACTTTTGGCGAACGGTAACTTTCGACTGAGCCCACGACGTACTGGAAGGGGCTAGCACTTTGTGTTTTTTGCTATTGTTTGGAGCGGTTATCCTTGTTTTAGGAAACAATGGCTTAGAGGGAGTAGAACTAATATAAAAAAAAACGATTTTGGCCAGCTTTTAGGGTCAAATACCTGTCTGTGCGTCGGTGCGATCCATGTGCAGTTAGACGTAATCATGTTACGACTTGCAACTAACAAGTTACTCATGTTCCAGAGAATGCGGCTGGCGGCCAGGGTGAGGGCTGAGGGCTGAGAGGCGGGGAGGATACGATATTATAATGGAATACCCTCAAATACTCAACTCTCAAAATTGATTCTGTCGCTTTATCCTCTCAACTAACGTAAACCCCCACATATTATATAGTATGTCGTGTCACATGTATTATATCTTTTAAGTTAATTTGGAACGCAAACAATTACAAACACATTGTTTAGGACGATGAGGTCTTTATCTGTTTGTTTGGATAATTGAAACACTGACTACGTGTTCTCGCCTAGAATTTTTATTTTGAACTAAACTTAATAGCTATATGAGTGGACTGTATGAACATATGTTGAATGTGTGAGTGTAGTATGTCTGTGTGCGTTAACGGTTTTCCAGCAATTAAGGGACTTGAATGTACATGTCTATATAATTATGTTTTATTTCTTTAAAACGATACAACTATTAATATATGACGAAATTAAATAAAATAAATAATCACAGGGCATCGAAAAATTCGTCCGCATCGCTGTCAACGGGAAAAGTTCCCAGAAGGCTGGCACCATTACCACGTTGAATGGCAATGCTGATCCTTTGGCCAAAAAAAGACCAGCCCGGTCACGTGAAGAGCCGACCAAAGGCTTCGCGATTTCTCGATAAACGATATGGGCGCACGGACCCCACGGCCCTAGTGTTTCAAGCACTGGGTTCTAAAATAGCTGGAACCCCGGCGGTGGCAAGAGCACGACGGATGATGTCATTAATACTGGCGTGACGGGCTATACGACCTGCGCTCTTACTGCACGATAGGCCATGGTGCTCGAGGCAATCGACTGCTTCAGCGCATTGACAGCGATGTGGAGCTCCTAGCTCCGATGGCAAGAGCCCCAGCCTGCACTTTAAACTGAACGGAACGGTATAACAATGCCCGCGACTTTACATAGAATTTCGTTTGAGCATTTGGCCACTATGAGCGCTTGTTAAAAATCCGCGTTTCCTTGATTTATTAGATTGATACGCTTTAGTTTCCGCAAGATGTCAGGACAAAAGATTTTTCCTCGGAATAAGAACGTAGTAAGTGCTGGAAGCGTTTTATTGAAATAAATAAAAAAACACACTAAATGATGTTCTGTCTCTGAATCACCCTAAGGTACACTGATAGAAAATGCTTAAGGTGTTAATTCCCCCTTACTCGGCTTTTTTACTTGTGCATAGAATTTTAATAAAAATATATAAACGAAACACTGATGATGAACACCACAGATGGCCACGGGAACTTCTTAATAATAAGTTTTTCACTTGCTGCGATTCGATTACTTTAAAACGGTTGCTTTGCTAAGCAATTGCTCGTCATAATGCATACGATCATCTTTATGATGAAGTGAACCTAGTGATAGTGAAGCACTAGCAGAATTCTTCAACAATTAACGTCCCCTGCGTCGGGAAACTATATTTTTAAAAAGATGATGAACAGTTGACATTAGGCTATTGTATCTTAGATAAATTATTACGTACCGATCCACTAAGAAGCGTAAAATGAAACAACTTTTTACAATAATATTCAAACGTCTCCTAATAAACACTAACATGTGTAAAATAATGATAGTTTCAAAAGTCAGTATCATAAAGTCAACCAAACGAAACAGTTGAAGCTTCCGACTTTTATTATGACGATTATAATTCTTTTTCACCTTTTAGTGTTTTTTAGAGTCGTTGTTTATTTTTTCAAAAAAAAATTTAATTACAAAATTACATTTGTTTTACCAACTTACTTATATTTTCGTCCGAGAAATGTTCGTTGCTTTCATAGTTTATGAACCACAATCGGTAATGTTAATGATTTTTATAAAAGTAGCTGTACCTACAATTTGTAGGAGTTAGACTATATTCAGTATTTTTTAAAAGTTTCTTCATAATATTGAATTACAACAAGAACTAAACTTAAGTACGTACCACAAGAGCAATCCAATCCAGAAAGCAACCGATCACATGGCACGCACAAGGAGCGGTCACAACAAACTATGAATACGACACAAGAAACTTGTCGTAAACTCGTGGCCGAGAGCAACAGCCGCGCGGGAAGTGGCGCGAGTGGCGCGCGGTGTGTGACACGACGCGCGCGCTCGGGGGCCCAGCGCCGAGTGCGCCCCGCCGGCCGGCCCCCACACCAGCGACGAGCTGTCTCACAACGGTAATTACCTACCAATTGTATCGCGATATTGGTCGTTAAATGATTTAATTAAGGCGAAATCACTGTCTGCAGATATCTGCTGAACAAAGACCGCTACGAAATTACTACGCTACGACGTTGCTACGCTGCTACGTGAGTCGTGTACGGCAGTTTTTTGTTGTAGAACCCAATACGGGCTAAGACGTTTTGTCTTAGCCCGTATTGGGTTATTCTCATTGGCTCATTAGAAATAATAGTGTAATCATTTATTTTTTAATTTAGATTTGTGTCAGCACTGATTCCATACTTTATTGTTTATCTCACAAGTCAAATTGTATAAGTCGTAGGCCGTCACTGATTTCATTTATAGTGCATTTACAGGAACTCAAAGTGGCACTGGGCGGCCTATGCCTAGCTGTGAGCTGCTAAGCTCAATTCTGATAATGATGATGACTCATCGTCTTTCTGAAAGATGAATCCGGAATCAGGTTTACAAAGTATAAACCACTTGATTCGAAACCGCAAATCGCCAAAGGCTCGATAGGATCCTGCCAGGGCAGGTAGAGCAACAGTCTTCGCAGGTTTACTAGCAGTAGCTGGTTGAGAGTAGCTGAGGATTGAGTATAATAGCGATGCCAAGGCCTACTCGTACATGTTCAGCAGTGGCCCGCTAAATGGAGACAATCTATTGCGATATGAAAGAATGTAAGTGAATTGAATGCAGATGACGTGTGATTGTAACACAGTCTAAAGTCAATTCCAGAAAGGCTGATAATTATTTCTAATAATAGCAAAGTATTCGTGAAATCATCAATGGAACAGAATGAGTCCATATGTAGCAGTGCGTGTACCTCGCTCGTGACCTTCCCGCACACTGTCTTACGTCGCCGACACAGCCAGCCCCTCTCGTTCAACCTCCAGCTAGTAGCTGTATCAAATATCCAGTTCCGATTATTATAAGTATTGTTTTAATAATCATCAAGCACATTTCATTAGTCACACCAACTTTTCAATTACTAATATTGTTCGTGATGTATTCAATTATAAATTCTAATAAAATGAACCTCGTAAATAAGCGTTATAAATATTTAAATTGGAAAACATTCTGCGTCTTCGGGAAAGAGCCCGCGGGCGCAGGCAGGCAAGCGGGCAAGCGGGCAAGCGGGCAAGCGGGCAGGCGGGCAGGCGAGCAGACGGTCGAGCAGGGCGCTGGCGATAGCTTCAAGTGTTCTCTCGTTTCACTGTAGCACTAACAAACTTGAAAAAAACGTAAAACGTAATCAAAATGAGAAGGGAGACGCAGACTAGGGCGGGGGCAAGTGCGGGGGCAGGCAAGGGGCGGGCGCGAGGGCGCGGGGGCGCGGGGTGGCTTCACGCGGAGACGTCGTCCCTCGAGCGTGAAGATACCTGATGAAAAGAAAATGAAACCGAGATGATACAGCACAGACACTGCACGAAATGACGGCCGCCCGCGACTCAGACACAACACCATTCTTTTTAAAGATTTTTATTTTGCATAAAAGCTCTGCGGTCTTTATATTTTATCATTTTAACGAGCCGCCCCTGCAGCCTGAATAGTATGCAGTCTCCATAGAAACACAAGGGCTAGTGGGGGGTGCGGGGGCGCGAGGCGCGGCAGGCTCTATAGAAAATGTTGCGACTGCAGGGATTCTCTCTCCTCTCTAGTTCATTCGAACATTCACGAAAATTAAAACTATATAGAAAGTAAATGCTCACCATAACTGTCAGGCATTAAAGTCATGTGTTGTTGGAACTAGTTCCTGGACAGTATTACTGTGAAACCTCCTCGCATTGTAAACGTTCGCTTAGGTTTCTTGAGCGGACTTGCAAGAACTTTAGTTCTTAAATGCTTTGAACAACGCGATGGTAAACTTTGGCCGCGCGGTTCCTCAAATGCCTTACTAGGCATTTGACTGTACTACTGTACAGTACGATAAAGTTGGCAGAGCACTGATGGTGGAACTACGTGGATAAAGTGATTATGACCGGGTATCGCGTACAACATACTGAACTGCTTGCGAGAACTTTATCTACTTTCCACAGAGTAACTCCCGATAGTCCGATGTGGACGAGCGTCAGCTGTTATAATAGGTGAGCTCCACCTTCACAACAGATCCAAACAATTATATTCTTCTTCTACGTGTTGACGGGAATCTAGTATCTATATTATGTCAGTTCACAACTTGGCTGATGCTGATCAAATCCTGCAGCGTGCAGGTACTAGGAAACGCAGGACACGATATCAGGTGTCCCATTGTTTACACATGCCTTGCAAACCTGCTTGCATAATCGATTCCATTCCCGGTATACATCACCAGGCGGATGATGATGTCTACCGGAACCTCACGGCGACTCTCTTGGCATTCAAGAGACTTATTGAAATTGAACCCAGCCAGCCACAAATCCCTGGATTTACGCTTATCGCCAAGAATTAGCAGCCGAAGCACGGTGGCGCAGTGTTTGCTGCTCCTAGCGTAACTTTACCTTCCATGATGATCTATAAATTACGTTACGTTAAGTTGGTAACAGCACCTGCACTACCATGTATGAGAACACTTACAATAATATGCGATTACTTATATACGCCAGATATATAAATTGTTTTTCCTCCAGCCTCCTCGGCGCCCCATGTTGTGCTGCGTCGCGATGAATTCCGTCTTTGTGACGTGGTCACCGCGCTACTCCGCGGAGTGACACCACAATATAACACAGCCCAAAGTTCATTCCTTCCAACACAAAAGGAAAGTAATCACGAGCGGGCTCCGCGCTAAACATCGCTGTGTCTGCGGCGCACGAAGACGTACAGTCGCCGCTCCGCGACTACTGCCACTATAACATTCCGCACATATTGTAACGCATTTCTTCCACATGGAAAAGGAAGATGGCGTGATTGGACCCACATTATTTATAAATGAACGAAGTGTCATTCACTTCAAGTTAATATTATAATTACAAGTTTGTAAGAGGATTATAAAAAAAATATTAACTCACTAGGTGATGGTAATTGTAAGTTAGATTTATTTTTATTTTATTAAAACTTAAGTTAGTATGCGGTTTTGAACCGGAAGAATTTAATGGAATGACGTCCAACAATTTTAACTCTTTACCAATATAATATGTAGAATGATACAACAGAGCAAGAGAACATTTGATATATTTTTTATATTTTTATATTTAAAATTACTTTAAAACAACTCGATTTTTATTGCAAATTGAGTGTACTTGAGATTATTTATAAACAAAAATACATACAACAGACAGAATTACGAATTTACGAAGAAGAGGAGAACAAAGCCTTAACCACGAATTAATTTGAACGACTCATCTGCCCAGCCAATTCCCAATCCTTTTCCAGTCTAATCGGTTGCAGCTGAATACCAGTATTTTACATGGAGCGATTGCTTATCTGACCTCCACAACCCAGTTACTGGGCAATACGGTACCCCTATGTAAGACTTGTTGTCAGACTTTCGGGCTTCTGATTACACGTAACTACTTCAAAGATCTACAAATGACAGCCGGGACCAACGGCTTAAACTTTTTTAAGAGGCACGGAGGAGTCTCGATATATAACGAACAGACCCATCCACAGACTGACCTCGCTACGTGTAGCTGAACCTTTAATTGATCCGTGCGGCTGTAACCATGCACTGACGCACGAGCTTCTCACTTTTGAAATTAAAAGACTGATAACACTTAACCGTAAAAAAAAAACAAATTAATATATCTAATAGAACCGCAACGATATACAGAACTTTTCATCACCTTCATAAAAGGGGAATCAATATAATTATGTAATATACATCGAGAGCGTCATCAATCCACGAAAATGATGTCCTTGCATAACGCCAACATTAAGGTATGGATTTGGTTTAAGAAAAAAATTGGAATTGAAAATTTTACCTCTTTGTAATATTAATTTATTATTATATAATTATTATAGATTATACATTACACATGATACATCATACATTATGTATATTTTACATCATTCTCTAACTATTTATTTGTATCGAAAGCAAGATTCTTCAGGGAGTTGAAAAGCGCGATGCGAGGCGGTGCGGCGCGGCGCGGTGCTGCACGGTGCAGAGCGGTTTGGCGTGGTGTTGTTGGTTTAATAACGCGATAAGTAATGAGCCGGGCGGCTGCTGCCTGAACGTCCGACAACGCTGCACTCACCAAATATTCACGACGTGGACCCGCGACTGCACCGAGAAGAAACTGCTCTGAGCTCTCAAGAGACGCATAGACGACATGGTATATTGAAATATTCAGCCGTTAGTGCAAGGACTAAGTTTGGTCTGTTCTTATGTTTTTTAATCTTAATATGATAAAGTGATACGCAAGCTGGTGGACGGCGGCGGTCGAAGGGATTTGGTTAAATCTAATCTCGTCTAGTCAATCTTCTTTTGCCCACTACGAGGTTTAGATATAGGACCTTTTTATGTTCTGTATCTTTTTTAAACCAAGGATATGCCGAGAGTACCTGAGTACATGTACATGTAACAATATTATGTACGCATACACAAACATACATTATGTACCTGCAAACTGATAGTATTGGGTGGATGTGTGAGGCGCGTGCGCTCAGCAGCACGAGCTTCCGCTCACTGCTCTGCTGGCGACGAGAGCAATCGTATTTCGTCTCAACATTCATGTTGAATCATTTATTCCGGTCGACACTCTCTCCGCGTCGTTAAGTAAAAGCATTTGACCAAAAAATACCAATTCAGAGCGAGAGCGCACCACTCCCGTACACTTACTAATTTTATTTGGTTACGTATATAAATTGGTGTCCGTATTCTTAATGAAACCGCCCATAAGCGGCGCCGCGCTGCAAGCGGAGCGGGAGCGGCCGGGCCTCGTAATGTTATTTAGCCGCGGAGTGGCGCGCGCTCGGCGAGTGCCGCTTGTCTATGCCTGCCAAGCTACTACCTGTTGTGTACGTAAGGTTAGTCGTCGGCTCTTTGTGGTCGGAAATGTAAGAAATGCTCGCAAAATTACGAGTAACGTGCTGAGTGGAGCGGGTTCAAATTTGACGGCACGGTTGGCGCAGTGGCTGAACGATTGGCTGCTGCAATGCGTGTCGCGGGTTCGATCCCCTCGCGATAGAATTACTTGTATGACCTACATGTAATGGTTCCGGCTCTGGATGTTCGTGTTTGTGAATTTAAATGTATGTGAACGCACCCACGATACAGGCGAAATTCCTAGTGTGGGGCAAAAAGAAGGAAAATGGACATCCCCGCGGATTTAAATAAACACCACGTAGGACGCGGCGAAACTCGCCCCCTATACCACTTTAGGGGTTTTACAGGTTAAAGTAGACGGAAGAAGAGCTTCTGAAAGTGTTTAGCTCTAGCAGCAAAGCGAAGTGTTTGTAACACGGGGTTATTTGCAAACAACATACGGGAACACATGAATGGAAGGTAAACTACAAATACCTGTTGAAATTGCAGTGGAATATCTCGCTCACAGATGAATACAGCACGTAGGGTATTTAACATTATTATGTTTTAACTAACGTTTTATATGTGCCCACTAAATATTAGTTTTTTACAATAGATTTTGTATGTAAGGAACAGATTTTTCGAAATACATTAATCCACGCTCAACCTGCATTTGCGTCTCATTTATAGCCATGCTACAAAACCTAACAAAATCAATACTTAGTATCTTCAAGGCAGCACACCGTCGGCGTCGTGTTGTATTCCGTGGAACAGACACGTGTGTCGCCTGCGGCTGTTGTCGGCAAGCGAGCCTAAGCCACACCGCGCCGCGCGCCGCGGGCCCTCAGCTTCGTACAAACTGGACTACTTTACTGGCGCTTAAACCAACTTGCTATACTTATCTCATTATTTTATCTAACTCAGTACGACAGCCTCTGAGCTATAGGTACAAATAAGGCTATTTACGTCATAGTGTCTTCCATCTGAACATGAAACACAATCTTAGCGAACGTGAAGCTTACGTGTTGTTATGCGGATGACTGAAGAGTACTTTGATAGCGAGGATAAACTAAATTATTTTCTAGTTCCAGTACTTTACGGGGCCTGCCTTAATATATTTTCTTTGGTTTTGTTCGTCGAGTCCATGAGCTCCTTAACTTCTGAGTTAAACTACACAACTACCTACTGCTACACTGAAACATGCGACCATATATTTGTGTGTGGTTATTTCCACAAAAGTCCATCTCAGACATGAATCTGCATGGTCCTACATGATCTGACCAAAATAATAAAATAAATTATAACGTCCGACCTCTTTTACTTTTGTTCTTTTTTGTCTTTGTGTAGTTCTAACAAAGACGTTTGTAAAAACTATACAGAAATCATTTTCGTATATATTTTTTCATGTAGGTATTATTATCCTGTTCCTAAGAAAAAACGGGTCTAGAAAAAAGGACTTGCGAACAACGAAGTGATCCTACATACTACTTTTCAGATACGAAACCCATGAAATGGTCGAAAAAACACCAACACCTAGTCTGTGTTATCTGTGTGTGTTATGCGGTGTGTAAGGTGTTATGTATAGAGAATCTTCAAATGTGTCAATTGTCGCTGCAATTCCTACCTTCTACCATAATTATTTCATTTTGATCCTGGCCAGTGCCGTTAGAATCAGCTCTTTCTCTGTGTACTTATTTAAAAAAAGCTGTGCCCGACAGGGTTCATGATTGTTTATTTGACGACCGGTGTGGCGCGGCGGGCGAAGGTCCGCCTGCGACGCAAGAGGTTGCGGGTTCGATTCCCGCCTTGGGACAAATGTTTGTACGATCTACAAATATTTGTTCCGGGTGTTCTGGGTATTTGCTATGTATAATAAAAATATCTATCTATGTAATGTATTATATTAAGTATATCAGTCATCTAGTACACAAGCTCTGCTTAGCTTGGGGCTAGATGATGCTGTGTGGATTGTCCAGCATTATTTATTTATATTATTTATTTATTTATTAATATTTTACCATCTGTAAGTGTACATCATGGATTGCAATAAATGATTTGGTTTGATTTGAATTACGAAACATGTCTTGTGCTCCAGGATTTTTCATAATTCATGCGGGTTCCAGATCCACGCGAACGAATTTGCGGGACAAAGCTATTGTTTACTAAAATACTCCACGAAATGACACCGTATTTGAGCCATGCTTACTCATACACGTATACGTCACTACGTGCAAATGGAAAATAAACTAAAGCTGAACAAGTTTACACAAAAATACATCTGCAGCTGTGCGAGACCAAATAGACAGCATAGGTGCGATATTTAAAAACAATAAACAAATAAGACAGAACTGATATACATCAATGTGTAGTTTCTTTAATCTCGCGGAGGGCGCGGGGACCATCGGAAGTTTCGCTATTAACTTTTGAATTGCGTTTTCCATTTTGTGCGTGAGTCCACGTCTAGGCGTGGAGAGTCATGTTATAGCCAACCTGTTTAATCCAAATAACTATGTTATGCTTAGACACAAGTACTTACTACTAGACTACTCGTATAACCTGTCTGAAACGTTTACCTAAGGGTAGTTATATGTTTTCCGTTTCACCTTCACTAAAGCACAAAGTCATCTCGAATGGAACACGCAGCGATTCTTATGAATATTGTTTACGTAATGAGCAGTACAAGCAGTTAAAGTTGAACGAGTCTCGCTTACTAACATAGGAAGTGCAGAACACCGCGAAGCTTCCGGCCGCCACGCGCCGGCTGACTGATATACTACCAATTAGTCGCAAATGTGTGTAAAAGCTTAAGAATGACAAGTTTCAGAAATATGTTATTCTACGCGTACGCGTATTTAAATGCACATAGTAATATTTCCACCTCCCGAGCCTCCTTGAAACCAGTATATCGATGATGGTTCAATGATCACTACGATGCTAGTGCAGTGTACAAGTTTTCCCGATATGTTGCACGTGTCAGATTATTTCTCGCACCGCAAGGAGTCAGCTTTTGTATGAATTATCATGCAACAATTGTGTTCAGGGTACACGAGAGATATCTAACTCCGTACATGTCAATCACGCCAACTAATAGACATTCGACCTGTGAGTCATCTGGACGAGGTGAAGCTTGTCGCTACTTCCTTCTCACTTGTTTACTTACAGTGTTTCCTGTGTCTGATATTTATTTCAAATATTTACTCTCTACTAATGTTTGTCTTCAAAAACAAAAACTCTTTACCGTTATGTACAGTGTTAATGCTTTTGCCGGGTGACAAAACAAACTTCTTGCAGGTAACGTGGACGGTTACACATACGATCCAACAATCGGGTCTAAAGTTCGAGCGACAACGTTCTATCGTAGGTTGCTCAGACAACTACACCGCACCAACCAGGTTGGTTATGTGGAGGGTAAAGAACGTCTTCCTTACACGCACTTTGGGTACTTTTTGTTCGTAACTCGTGCACTCGTTTTCAAATACAAAGTTAAGTTTGTCCTTCAGCTTGGCCTCGGGCCTTGGCTTTCATAGTGTACGAACCTCAGTCGGCAATGTTAATTATTGTGATGAAATTAGGTTTAAAATTAGCTAACGTTTGTACAGAACCTCGGTGCCCGAGGCAGTGTCGCACTTGTCCGGTTTTAATCAATACGTTTTCACTTTACGTTTTAAAACGTAAAGTGAAAACTTCGTATCCCTTTTTAAGAATGTGACGCGCACGGATAGTATAGCTGAAGTGTATACGGAGATGAAACAAGTCGGAGTTCGTCCACCGAGCAGCCTCTGGTTACATCAGTTTTGTGTGATCCTACATATCGGTGGGTATCACGTAACATTACATGAAAGTTGTATATTAGCAAACCGCCGCGCGCCGCGCCGTGCGCCGACACTGAACTCGCAGCTCAATCCAGCGGTGAGCGGCGCTTTACTGAAGCGCTCGCGAATGTTTGATCTAACTTTATTAGTTACTAAGTAAAGTACGAGTTTATCAGCGATTAAACTGCCCGTCCGATTCACTTCTGAAAGCGAGTAATTTATAGCATACTCAGCTTTAGAGCGCTTGAAACTACTCGGAGGTTCTGATTACACAAGAAGGGATACAGTAAGCTAATCAAGTACTTCCAGAAACCAGTTCAATAAAACAACTGAACACTGGTACTTTCCAAAGTAGAAGATGTGGGTTAGCTAACTGGCTGTTGGGTAGCTATTACATATATTATTCGTTTTCATACAACACGTGGTTAAGCAAAAAGGTGACGAAGCCGCGCCGTCGTTGGTTCCGTACCATAACGAAAAAACCGGACAAGTGCGAGTCTGACCCCAAGGGTTCCGTACAAACGTTAGGTACTTGTTCAACTACTCGTACCATGCAGGTTGTTCAAGAACATTGTAACTGCAGGCATGTTTGACCTCACAGGCGCACAAATATTTGAATGTCATGCAGAACATTTGAAACTAAATAAATTGATTTGGAGAGGACATCGATGCAAAAACTGATAGCAGGAGTTCACAGCATGATTCTGGATTACCCAGCGTTAAAATATTTCTTCTACTTTTGATGATTATTTTAAATTAAACTTCGAAAAATAACAAAATCCTAATTTGTAACCAATAAGATTTATAATAAAGTATCGATTGAAAAACCTTTTGATTAAAAATCTTATAGGGTAAGGTAGAAATGATGATTTCCTCATGACTTTTTACTGCTTTAAGCAAAAAACACTTATCAAGCCACATATCCAAAAATAATGTAAAAATTAGGTCAAAGTCGACGAAAAATTTCAATTCTGGAGGGTCCAGAACCATGTACTGAACCCATCCATCTTTGTTACATAAATAAAGCTATTTACATAGATTTCCAATAAACGCCACCGAGTTAACTCGTGAATTAAATTAGATATAATGCAGAAATGGATGTAATAAATAAGTTAACAATTGAATGAAGCGCGTGAGTGAACACGCATTACAAAGCGATCGCTACACGGCTGAGCTGGCGCGGTGCGCGATGGCGGCCGCAGTCGGCGCGTAACGTGATACTGTGAGCCGAGAGCGGGCCGCGCCAGTCCGTGCCGCGCCAGCCTCGTGCCGCGTCCGATCCGTGCCGCGCCGGGCTCGTGTTGCGCCAGCCCCGTGCCGCGCCAGCCTCGTGCCGCGTCCGATCCGTGCCGCGCCGGGCTCGTGTTGCGCCAGCCCCGTGCCGCGCCGGGCTCGTGTTGCGCCAGCCCCGTGCCGCGCCGGGCTCGTGTTGCGCCAGCCCCGTGCCGCGCCGGGCTCGTGTTGCGTCAGCCCCGTGCCGCGCCAGCCTCGTGCCGCGTCCGATCCGTGCCGCGCCGGGCTCGTGTTGCGCCAGCCCCGTGCCGCGCCGGGCTCGTGTTGCGTCAGCCCCGTGCCGCGCCAGCCTCGTGCCGCGTCCGATCCGTGCCGCGCCGGGCTGGTGTTGCGCCAGCCCCGTGCCGCGCCGGGCTCGTGTTGCGCCAGCCCCGTGCCGCGCCGGGCTCGTGTTGCGCCAGCCCCGTGCCGCGCCGGGCTCGTGTTGCGCCAGCCCCGTGCCGCGCCGGGCTCGTGTTGCGCCAGCCCCGTGCCGCGCCGGGCTCGTGTTGCGCCAGCCCCGTGCCGCGCCGGGCTCGTGTTGCGCCAGCCCCGTGCCGCGCCGGGCTCGTGTTGCGCCAGCCCCGTGCCGCGCCGGGCTCGTGTTGCGCCAGCCCCGTGCCGCGCCGGGCTCGTGTTGCGCCAGCCCCGTGCCGCGCCGGGCTCGTGTTGCGCCAGCGCCGTGCCGCGCCGGGCTCGTGTTGCGCCAGCGCCGTGCCGCGCCGGGCTCGTGTTGCGCCAGCCCCGTGCCGCGCCGGGCTCGTGTTGCGCCAGCGCCGTGCCGCGCCGGGCTCGTGTTGCGCCAGCGCCGTGCCGCGCCGGGCTCGTGTTGCGCCAGCCCCGTGCCGCGCCGGGCTCGTGTTGCGCCAGCGCCGTGCCGCGCCGGGCTCGTGTTGCGCCAGCGCCGTGCCGCGCCGGGCTCGTGTTGCGCCAGCCCCGTGCCGCGCCGGGCTCGTGTTGCGCCAGCCCCGTGCCGCGCCGGGCTCGTGTTGCGCCAGCCCCGTGCCGCGCCAGGCTCCAGGCAGTACCCAACATTCCAGTCACACCATCATGTTCTTTGTTCTCACTAAGAGCAAAACAAGTATTCTTACCAGGAAAACGCAATCAATATCTGTAGGATTTAAACCGTTTCAAAATGGTTTCGTTGTGTTAATAATATACCAATGTGATGTAATGACTTGAGAAATGAACCATAATATATATAACTGTAGCTCCAGTGGGGTCCACCCCAACTGTAGCTCCAGTGGGGAGGAACACTGGCTGCACTGGAACCAACTCCAGTGGGGAGGAACACTGGCTGCACTGGAACCAACTCCATTTGTGTTACACAAACAAAGAGGAATTACTCTCAAAGTACCTACATACGAGTATGTTCATGACAGCTTTATTAATTACAGCAAAATACGACCATTTCGTAAAATATTAATCGAGCTACGATATTAGTAGACCATAGTTTTACCTTGGATTATCAACACCCCAATTTCGTCCACTGCACGATGCAGCGCCGCCCGCGCCGCCGCGCCGCGCCGGCTGGATGCCTGGTAGTGAGGTGGCACATGGTGAGCAGCACACTCGGCTCGGCCGCCCCGCCCGATACATTACTGACACATCACACTACTTTCAACTCTTTCATGTTCGTGTGAGATCTCTATTAATATTATAAATCTATACTAATATTATAAAGAGGTAAAATTTGTATGTAAGTTTGTAAGTTTGTATGTAGTTGGTAATCTCCGGAACTAATGATCCAACTCCAAAAATGTTGTCACTGTTAGAAAGCTACATTATTCCTGAATGCTATAGGCTATAATGTATATTATATTCACATGATGCATATTAGCCAAGCTATCGCAATGTTAGTCTACATTTCTTAACATAGCTTTTTAGATTTAAAAATAGTATTTTTTCGACATACTTACTTTTGGATGGATATTTAAATAACAAAGTATTAATCCTTATCACAATAAATTGTTTTATTATAACGTCACCTCCGCCCCCTTGGTGGAGGTGAGGTTAAAGTTCCGCGGGAAAAGCACGAAATCCACGCGGACGAAGCCGCGGGCGAAGTGTTAGTCCTAAATAAAATGAAAAACCTCCGTGACACTACATTGTGTAACACGAAATGATACGCGCAACCTGAGAACTCCGACCTTACAGTAAATGGCTAGGTGCAATGGAACCGGTACATGTTATCTACCTGTATATTGGTGCGTACGTTCTTTAACCATAGGAAGTAGGCACCTATGGCAGTGGTCACTTAAAAAAATTGAAAGCGTAACACGGGTGTGCGTTTTCATTGGTACCGAAAGCTGTTGCTGGGGCTGCGAGGCTGCGAGCCAGCAGCACGCGAGCGGCGCACAGCGGAGGCAATCATTCGCTGAATCAGATGAAACAGCTCCTTGATCTTATTCGCGGGGAGACGCCGCGCGTGCCGTCCGGAATAATGGACACCTATAAACGTTATTTATAATGCCGAGATACCGATAGGGTTGGTGCAGACTGACGACATCATCAAATAAAGCATTTTGTCGACGGTTCCGTGTGCGGTGCACGTACATGGGTTTTAAAATATGTTTATAACAATAAGTTAGCCAGTAGGCTCGCGTATTTGCACTTGGACGTGACCTACGTTTGGCAGTGCATTGATACTGACATAGGTACTGCATTGTTCTATGAATTTTATGTATATTTTAGTGTTCTATTAGACGTGGTTAGAGTCGGACAACTTGCATTTTTATTTAGATTCATCCCGTTGAGCGTTCGTCGACATTTTCTGCATTGAAGTTTAAATTTGTAATTTTACATCTGCATTGACATTACTTATGTTAGGGAAGCATCCTACATACCGTTTGAAGGAGGCCAGGTTCAGCGATATGTATGAAAAAGGGGTCTTCTCCAATCCATTGTGGTTGTACGTGAAGTGTTCACCATCCCACTTAGCTTACAATGTCTTCTAGTACTAAATACTGCGGTATACTATTCCGGACAAGAATCTACGAACGAATTTTGTAAATACAGAACGACAATATTGTATAAGTTGACTGTCTGGTTCCTCGGAAACCTCGCGTCTATAAAATCTATTCACAACAAAGGAATGTTTCAAGTAGCGAGTAGCGAGTGCGGAGTGTGGCAACCCTACCGGAGCCGCTCGCCGGCCCGCGCCGCCTTACTATTTACCTTTTATGAGTTTCCACGCGTCACCTGACTTTTTGTAGGAACATTACCCGCTGCCTAGATTAATAGGCCAATACATTTACTTACACCTACTAAAATCCCGGTTTATGCTGACATAAAACTGTTCGGGAACACTGACATATTGTATTAGCATTACATCCACAGCCGCGGGGGGCTCGTTCTCGATTGTCAAGGCGTCGTCTGTTGGGGACACAGATTCCGCCTGGGAGCAGTTTTTCATATAATATCTGTCGTCATTTTGTAAATACCATGTTAACTTTGCCCTCTCATAGGCAAACGAGCGAACGGCTCCGAGCCACTTGTCGGCTAAGCCGCCAGTTCCGCCTGTCTCCTGTCCGTGCCGCTGTCTGCTGACATAGTACTCCGCCAAACAAAGCATTCCTATTGTTCATATACACGTCGCTATGCATACTCAGTAGTAGTAACGGCATCGGTGCCGTTGAATATGAGGCCACCGACATGCGGCCACCGACACGCGGCCACCGACATGCGGCCACCGACACGCGGCCATCGACATGCGGCCACCGAAACGCGGCCACAGCAGTATGATTATCTTGGTATTGTGGTCAGAAGGTGTCTCTAAAGCTCCAACACTTCCAAGCCGTGCATACTTATAGCCGCTGCGACAGCGGCACGTCTGTTGTGTGTACATAACGGGTATGTGTACTTCTATTGAGATATCAGTTTTCAGAGCGTCTGAAAGCCTTTGAGTGAGGATAGCGTGACATCGTGCGCTCACAAAGGACGTCAAGGGTCGCACACGACCGGTCAGTCGCTCGCCTGACCGCGCCACAGCCGCGCATTCCGCCCAGTGCCACCGTTTATGTACTGTATGTGTCGTGTATACTGTGGCTTCGCGGTACACAGTAAAAGGCGGTGGAATGTAGCGGTTACGAAGTTTATGTAGCGTGCAGCTGTGACGGCATCAACTAATTACTGCTGATGTCCCTGATGTACGAGGCTTCCCAATCGGCAAACAGATTACCCATCAACTTGCTAGCCCAAATATACTGCGGACAATGATACTGTGTGCCCGACCTGGCTTGGTTGTCAGGCAGGCTCTTAGTCAGGTTCGGTTCAGTAAATAATAATTTATTATAGTTTTTGCAACGTTAGTATGGAATGAGTGGCGACTACCCGTACCAGAGACCAAGACAGGACAAAGCACCGGTCGGTTTTACACTAACGACATCCTGCTCCCCCAACCTGGCGAAGCGCGCGAAACGTGAAAAGTTGGTGCTTTCAGGGTATGCGTGGACCTCACATCTATTTATTGCATGACCTTTGGGCCCATTTCTTCTATGTGAACACGCCATTGTTTTTTTTAAATTCACATAGTATCAAAGTTGATATTTATGACAATCTGGTTCTGGAAGTTTGCGTTTACAAACTCATCGTGATACTGAAAGCAATACTGTGGTCTAGCTCAACACGAGTCGCCAAGCTTCCATGCTGGTAGTCAGCCGGCGGGACACGATCCCCGGCGCGAGTCCCGGCAAACTTATGGATGCGCCACTAGCATTTTGTCCTTCTGTGTGTGAAATTCACACTACATATATTAGGTACCTAAAACTTATAGACAACATTTATTTATATTCATTCATTCAAACGGGAAGTACCACACTGCGAGTAAATACGTGTTTATGGTTGCCAGTCAGGAAATATGTTTCGTTCATTTTAATAATAAATAACCAATAACTTAGCTACTAAACAGAAACCGTGAAACCGTGAACTAAACTGAATCACTTTCTGTTTCTCGCGATGTAGTTACGTATTATTAGAATAGGTCTCCACGCACACAGCGAGTGCCGCACCGCACCTTAGTCCCGGCTTGCTGCGACCTGTGGCCTGTGGCACCAGCACACCGCTCACGAGGACGTGCTCCATGCTCACACACACACACACACACACACATACCGGTAGTTAAGTCGTTATAATACGCGCGACTATTGTCGTAAGTCGTAAGTCGTGTAAACGCGCGTGTAGCGAAGTGGAATCAGCGGCTTACAGTAATCTCATCGGCTCGAGCAGGCGACGCCTTACCTGTCGACACCTAACGCTCTCACTGCCTAGCCGGACTACTGCCTTTTAACCCAACTAAGTAGTGAAGGTATAACAATTTTTTGTTAGGCCGTTTTGAGTTTTTGAGGTATACGAGATACCTAAAAACTTATAACAAATTCAACATTTAATACATTTACGGTTAGCAAGTGGTATAAAAATGATGCATGATCCTATGCAGGCAGCAAACTCATTCTTTCGTTTAATGCATCTGTTTGGCAGAGATCTGTATTTTTTTTAAGGATTGTACGGCTTAGGTACTGTCGATGCAATGAAATGGAAGGCATTAAGCTTTAACTAGCTAATAAACGAAAAGCTGGCATTATTTAATGGCGTCTCCGAGAGCGATGCAAATTGACATCGAAGTGCGCCGGCGCGCGGTACTGCGCCGTGTACTCCGTACTGCCGCGGAACTCGCGAGCACCAATAAAAGCATTGACTGTTTACTGAGTAATCGGATTAGCTTGAGTAGCAGCCGCGCGGTGGCGGTGAGCTGTGAGGAATGCAAGATGGCGGACGAGTTGTGTTGAACATTTTGTACAGGAGATTTTTGGTAAATTAAGGAAATTCTGGTTAAATACATTTTTATTCTCATATACTCATAGACTCCAAAAAAAGAGGTGGTTCTCAGTCCGTCGGCACTCAGTTTTACTGTAAGACGCCAGGACTCGTTTAAGAAATTATTATCATCGGAACCTGATGATGGGATCTTGGAGAAACTGAGGAAATTTTCAAACAGGCACACCTACAGCGCTATGGGTATTTTTTATAGTAGGTAACTCTTACATTTGCTCTTTTCATTACTAAAACTGTACTTGTTAGAGAGACCGTTTTACTTCAATTAAAAATATGACATGTTATACTCGTCTCACCCTACTGCCTCTCTCCTGGAGTTACTCTATAATACATCCGATCGTCGATGGCGATACTGGGATATACCACAGTGCTTTGCTGTATAAGTAAAATGCGAGACGGGAAGAACGAATGTCTAATTAATAAAAATGTCTAAAAGTCTTTGTAGCAGCCCGCTTGATGCTTGCACATGCATGCCCATACTATCATAGTATGGGCATCTTATTCAAGATCTCACTTACTCATCATTTGGCTAGCCGTTCCCAACTATGTTGAAGTTGGCTTCCAGTCTACACCGAATACAGCTGAATAATCTGACTTCCACAACTAACTGACTGAGTAACACAATACCCCTTAGTAAGTCTGGTTGCCAGACTTTCGACTTCCAACTACCAATAATGACTATCAAAGATCTACAAATGGCAGCTGCACCATCGGCCTAGCGTGGTTTCCGACCGCACCGAGGTGTCTCACTATGCGAGGGTACCCGATCCACAAACCAAACTCGGCAAGCCATTTCTTTAATCTTGACAATTGATATCTGCGACAATTGTTACTAACGAGATCCTCACTACTTACTAACTGTTAATACTTGTAAGAGAGAAAGTTGCCATATTGGTATCGTACCAGCCTGCCACCCATCCGCTGACAGCCCAGTGGTGTAGTATTAAGTTCCCCAAGTGTGGCGATACGTACACAACTTCTTCGTCATGAGCTAGTGTTACCGTGGGCGTCCGTGCCCGTCCGTGCCCGTCCGTGCCCGTCCGCGCCGCGTTATCCGGACGCGTTGACCTCTCGGTGTATTTTTACTATGGAGTCCACTTCGGGTAGTTAGCAACGCGATACTTGTCGTGCTTACACAAAGAATATTAGTTTGTCTCATTAAAGCTGTAATACTTAGTAATTTTTCGATACCTCATGCGGCGGTAATTTATTAAACACTAGCACTTTGCCCGCGAGTTTACTCGCGTGGATTTTGTAATTTTACATTTTTTCGTAAATTTATTTTCTTCCCACTTGTAAACGTAGTTTTGAAAATAAAATAAAGCCTATGCTACACGCTGATATTGTAGCCTTCTTTAAGTGAAAGATTTATTTAAATCGGTTCTTAAAGTAGTTTTTGAGATTATCCTTTACAATTACACATAACCAAATCTTCCCTCTTCATTATATTGAAACCGGAAGAATGTAACAACGACATCCAACTTTTTTAACTTTTTATCAATATAGAAAGACACAACAGACCAAAGAAAATATTTTTTCTCACATAAATTAGTTCTAAACAACTCGGTTTTTATTGTACCGTACCTTAGTACCGTAAAAGGGGATCATAGAAACAATACTTTGGCGGGGATTATCGCGTTAGTATAATTTTTTTTAAGGAATTAAAAAGAATCATTTTGACACCTTGGCAGTAATAAAAAAATTGAATCCAAGTTAAAATTTCATTTAAAGTTTTGTTCTGATTCACCCCATCGTGCATCGTTTTGATTCACCCCGTTTTGGAGTGTGGTATACTTGAGATTATTTATAAACAACAAAACAACAATACATACCTAATACAGATGGAATTACGAATTTACGAAGAAGAGGAGGAGGCGCCGGTGAGCGCACCCCGTGAAATTAAGAGCCTAATCATCATGGCGCGCTGTAAAACTTATCATGGCGTGAACACAATTCTTCTCAAGGTCGACACCGAAGATCCTTCGGCTGTGCTGTGTTGTCAGGAAGTACCTCACCATATATTGAGTGCTATTGTTTTAGTGGGACATTTCGGGTACTAGGTTTCAACTCTTTTTGTGCTGGGCATGGTAGGCTATACCAAGCTGGAAGTAAGAAGGGAAGTTGCTCTCGCTACTTATTTATTTAAGATTATGCGTGGTAAAATACACAACCCAGGCGTTCTACGCACAGTTAGGTTGTGTGTACCTGACGGGCATGTGGGGCGCCGGAGGC
Source organism: Phlogophora meticulosa (assembly GCA_905147745.2). Classification (NCBI taxonomy): domain Eukaryota; kingdom Metazoa; phylum Arthropoda; class Insecta; order Lepidoptera; family Noctuidae; genus Phlogophora; species Phlogophora meticulosa. Next base: position 20,194,690 of record LR990518.1, on the reverse strand, counting down.
GGCCGCCGCTGCTGTGGGTGCCGCCCGCTCGCACCAATCTGCTGCAGCGCGCGCCGCTGACGCGCGCATTGCGTACACTCAATATGATGTCACAACAGATTGACTGCTTCAATTGTACTCTGAGCGAATTCACACAGGCCGCAATTTGTAACGTTACTTTAGGCTAAGATTTGTTATCTCGTATTATACTACCCTATTGTATTAGGTAAGTAAGCCTGTGAGGATAGTGTATGTGTGTTATAAACAAATAAATAAATAAAAAGGTATTGTGCTATACAGAATTGAAATGTTTTTTATGTTTGTTTTTAAATTTTATGTTTATTTTAATTTTACTGTTGATTTATATATATATATATATATATATTTTATTATTATTGTTTGTTTTTAAAATAGTATGGTGTAATTTAGGTAGTTTCATGTGTGTCGTCTGTATTTTTAAGATTTATTTGTAATTTGCAAATATTTTATATAATTTGTTCCGTTGTCCTAGCTACTGCATTAGGTTAAGTAACCTGTAATGGTAGTATAGAGTTAATAATAAATAATAAATAAATAAATAAATAATAAATTACTTTCCATTACAGAGGACATAAATTATATCATAGGTAATACTTTTATCTGGCACCATTCCAACCCAATCGATAACTTCTCAAACATAAATCATGTTATACCTTGAAATTGGAATCTCGTGCCTGTAGACCGGCCCGAAGCCTTATTTATTGGCTCTTAACCAATCAAGTACCTAGTGGAGCCTTTAGTATTGCTGTGAGAGCGAATACTTGAGTGGGCCACGTGTACGCGCAATAAGCTCTTCATTCATAAGTGAACCCTCCCCTCCCCTCCTCAGGTAATTGATCCTTTGATTGAGTTTGCGGCAGATTCTTGAAAATGAATGTTCACCAGCGGATACAGTATCGATCTCCACGCTGCGCGCTGTGGTGAGCGCGCGGCGCGGGCGCGGGACCGCATGCCGTGGGACGACTGAGATAAGCACAGGCTTGTCTTGGAGCTCCTCAAACACCTATATAATTTATATATATGTGATAATAGTACCTAATTGTTATTTTTATAATTGTTATAATTAAAAAATAAACTATTAAAACGCACTGTAGAACGTCAAATTTAAAAAAAATGTATTAAAAGTATTCTTGTTGCCCCTTCCAAAAGGTACTTTAGTGTCGCGAATAATGGGCAAGAAACTTTACACTTACTCGTTTAATATAGTTTAAAAAAAACTTATTTTCTATAAATTATTCAAGTATTTATATGTGTCGATGATTATTATCTACATATAATATAAACCGCTACACCATAACAGGTTTTGTTTGTTACAATTAAGCAGCAGCAAATAAATGTTGCTCACATATTTACAAATACATATTAAAATAAAAAACAATGCAACATTGTGTGAGTTACAACAAGCTTGGTCTTGACAATTAATTTCATGATTTTAAGATTACCAACCAGTTGGATTTTGTCGAGATGACTTATTAATTAATTATTATTATTTGTCAAATTAAACTAACTTTGTTTCATCATTTACTTATAATTATATGAATCCTAAAATATAGGATGCAATTGGCAGAATCAATCTTGCAGTAAAATTATTGTGAAAGGTAATAAATATTCCCAAAAGACAATAAATCCTTCGAAAACAATGTCCCACGTTTTCCTTAACCAAAAAGCACAAATACACGTTTCCTACTTGCCTACGTACAGATGAGCTCGTATCAGAGCAAGTTCGATGCATCGGCACGTCTGGCACACTCATCAATAGCGGGTGGGAGCAATATATCGTGAGTTGACGTCACAGAGTCACGGCCCGGGTCGCGTGCTCGCTACTGAGCACTGAGCACGATGGTTTGAGCGCTTGCTCTATCCGCTCGTACGCCTCAGCGGACACCGCGTGCTCACTGCTCGCCAAGCGATCGGTCAGAACATCCTGGACACACTGCTCTTTGCAATTGGATTAGCCTCGTGCGATTACACACGAAGAATGTGCTGAACATGTTATTGTCATGGCTGTCAGTAAATAGGTCTACACGTGAAAAAGAAACTACCAAAGCCCTAAAGACCTACGAAACAAATTAATATTTATTTTGGACCATCTAGTGTTTTTTTTGGAAACGGTTGGATCTGTTAGTAAAACGTTTTTATGTCTCTCTTTTTAGTGGGTTGGTTTGTAATATATCTAAAGTAAACACGGTTACATATCAAGCTATATATTTCCAGTATAAGCTGACCTCTCATTGCATGCAAATCCTATACAATGTGTGTACAATATTATAGCCTAATATCCAATGCTCATGACATTTTACAAAATATTGATTTTCCCAATACAGCAACGTTCATTGTCGAGCCATACCGTTCGAGTAATACCTTAGCAACATATGAAAGTCATCGAATCGCACCCCGTGAAATGCTTATTAACAAGCTACCACTTTCTCTGCTGGATTTGCTTTTTAGTAAGTTTAAATCTTAAGTAAAATCTAAACTTTGTTCTAAGGCATACTATTCGATCAACGACTAATAGATGACAAGAATAGTTAAATAAATAAATAAATTTATTTACTGCCATAAAACAGGTTGCAGGAAATTGTGAGACTCTGGCTCCAGTGCTAGGTTAGAATACCTGTATTTCAGGAGCCAGTGACTTCTCCCAATTAGGTAACAATTGGGCAAGTTTTATGCTGCAAAAAGGTGATATAATTATGAAATTTAAAATTAAGTTTACTAGTAAACATTAAAAATTTTACTAAGCACTAATACATTATAGAAATAGAAAATTAAATTATAAATAAAAGCAATTTAAACAATCTTATTAAATCAAAGCAAAGTTCGAGTAAGACCAGCATTAAAAACAAGTTTTGATTGAAAATTTAACTAAAAACAATATTAATTTTAAAATAAGGATTGTAGTAAAATTAAAAAATAAATTAAATTAAAGAAATAACTAGTAATAGTTGGTCGCTTTGTTGAACGTCGGACAGTGTTATTATGTTCTTTCACTTTATTATTTAGCCTACTGACATGTTTAGTAATTGTTTACTTATGAGTCTAATGTTTATTTTACTGTCCTTTTTTAAGTTATGGACATGATCCTCTCATTATATCGGGTTAACTAGAGACCAGGACACTTAATTGATTATTTTATATGAGTAACCGGCAGCAAGTTCGTCATGCTCCCTTAGATGTCACTGCTAGCGGTAGCACCGGGGGTCGGGTTACCCTCTTACCTCAAATATGGCGAGGTGGCGTTTACAAACATTTAAACTTACATACACAAGCTGCCAGACCCGAAACAACTACCTGTAGGTGCCAAACGTGTCGCCGCTAATGTTGTGATGGCTGATCTTTGCGTTATGATCGTGAACGGGTGCTGCATGTGGTGTATGTTCGTCTTGCTGGCCATGGTTTTGTTATTGATCTAACAATTAATTGTCTATGGTCTCAACTTCGATGGTCCTAGTTTATCACTACTTTATGATTAGTGACTTTATTCACAGCCCTATGGATAAAATCCAGAATGACACATGTCAGGGGGCACGCCCTTTACACCTGGAGGCTTTTCATTTATTCAGTTTGACAGGTTTTGCTTGAGTTAGATGTTGATGGATTATTGTTGTCCGATAAATAAAGTATTATTATTATTATTCTCTTTACTCTTGGTATAAACATATAAATTACATTTTTAAATATTTAAATATAAAAAATACAAAAACATTTAAAAATATAAAAAATAGTAGTCCACCGATGGCAGGAGCAGGGTCCAAGCTACCGGCGGTTAGGGTTGCAGAGACAGGAACCTCCTCACAATGCGAGCCGTATCGAGGAGTACTGCCTTCTGTATCAGGCCTTTGATCCAACCGTGTAACGAAAGCCTCGACAGATGGTCGTCAAGGCTTTTAGCCAGTAGGCCATTGGCCGTAACTACGATCGGCACAATGACAGCCGAGTCCACATTCCACATGTCAACAACCTCGTGTGCTAAGTCAAGATATTTAATCTGTTTTTCTTTCTCGGCTTTCACGAGGTTCTCGTCATGTGGGATGGTGACATCCACTATCATTGCGCGGCGCGCTAATCGGTCTATCACTACTATGTCAGGCTTATTGGCAACAATAGTCCTGTCAGTAATGATAGACCGATCCCAGTACAATGTGACATGGTCATCTTCGAGAACTGGGTCGGGCACATACTTGTAGTACGGTACCTCAGTTTCCACAAGCTTGTACCTCAAAGCAAGTTGCTGATGGATAATCCTGGCCACTTGGTTATGTCTGTGCAAGTATTCGCCGTTAGCCAGACGAGAACAACCAGAAATAATATGTCTGATGGACTCACCCGGACGGTGGCATGCCCGACACATGTCAACCGTCCCGTCCTTCATAATATGTTTCCGGTAGTTGTTCGTCAGAATAACTTCGTCCATAATCGCACAGACAAAACCTTCAGTTTCCCCAAAGAGGTCACCGAATCGTAGCCAGGATACGGACGCTATGAAATCCACATCGGGCCCATGAAGAGCCCGATAGAAGCGCCCGTGAAGCTCCTTGCTTTGCCATACCTGCTTGCGGTCATCGGTAGTAAGCACTACAGGTTTGCGCCAGTTCTCTTTAGCCATGGACAGCGGGGTGAGTCCCTTGTCCACTGCGACCACATTCCGATGCATACCCACTTCGGTTTTTAAAAAATAATCCCTGAGGTTGCACACCTCGCGGTTGTAGAGTGTCTTAGCATTTAAGAAGCCTCGACCTCCGCATTTCCGCGGGATGTACAACCTCATTACCGATGATCGTGGGTGATGCATCCGGTTTGCGGTCAGCAGTGTACGGACCCTTCTATCCAGGGCGTCGAGTTCGGTCTGAGTCCATTTGAGTATGCCGAAAGAGTACATTAAAACCGGCATGACCCAACCGTTGAAGGCGCGCACCTTATTTCCGCCCGATAAAAGGCTATTTAAAACCTTTTTCAGGCGGCCAAAGAAGCGCTCCTTGTCAGTAACATTAGTGCCTAACGCTTCCGACATACCCAAATACTTATAGTTATCGGATGAGGAGAGGGATCTAAGCTGTATGGAATCCGAAAGTTGAATACCCTCGGATTCCACAATCTCCCCTCGCTTTACATGCATGACCGCACATTTGTCCACACCAAATTCCATCCTGATGGTACTACTGAAACTTTCAGTTATTTTCAGTAGTTCCATCAGTTGTAAATTGTTGGGGGCAAAGAGTTTAAGGTCATCCATGTAAAGGAGGTGGGATATGACCTGACCACCTCTTCTCAACCGATAGCCTAGACCTGAATCCTCCAGCAATGTGCTCAGCGGATTCAGGGCTAAGCAAAACCAAAGGGGACTCAAACTATCGCCCTGGAATATTCCCCGTTTAATCCATATAGGTTCATCATTCCCTTGAATTTGCCGACATCCTGGATATCGAAGGACCGTCCTCCATTGCCCCATACATGACTCAAGAAAGGTGCGTAGAGTTGCATCTATTTTGTACAACTCAAACACCCTCATAAGCCATGCATGCGGCACAGTGTCGTACGCCTTCTTGTAATCTATCCAACATGTCGACAAATCCTTGTGGGATCGACGAACCTGTTGGCTAATGCCCATGTCTATGAGGAGTAGCTCCTTAGTACCACGGGACCCGTTCCTATATCCATTTTGAGAGGCAGACATGATAGAATTACCAACAATATGTTCGGAAATTTTAGCTCTCAAAATGGATGTAAGAAGTTTATAAACCGTCGACAAACATGTGATCGGTCTATAATTCTTGGGTTCCGTGGTACTACCTGATTTATAGAGCAGGTGAGTAATACCAGTTGTGAGAAACTGGGGTAGCGAACCAGACTCTAAACATGACTGGAATTGTGATGCCAAGCGCGTGTGTGAACTACCAAGCCATTTTAGCCAGAAATTATGCAGTCCGTCCGGTCCCGGTGCTTTCCAGTTCGGTAACGGACGAACTGCTGTGGCCACGTCTAATGGTGTTATAATATTTTTTTCCATTTCTGTTATGGTTTCACACACGCGTTCGACGTCACGAATCCAGTGAGCTTCAGTGTGACAGACGGGCACCGACCAGATGTTACGCCAGAATGTATTCGTGGTTGTATCATCCGGGTGGTGCACGTCCGCCACATCCTGTTCAGGTCGCTCCCAAGCTCTGTATACCCACCTCTCATCGCTCTGGAACATGCGATTCTGTGAGTACCGGTCAACCCGCCGTTTATACCGCCGAATACGGTTCGCCCATGCACAAACTTTCTGCTTCAGGAAGTCGATGCGCTCTACGATGCGGGACATGTATTCGCGAGGACTGATTCCAGTCCCCGAGAATGCCCGCCTCACAAAACGCATCACTCGAGGTCTTGTATTGCCCTCCCTGAAGCAGTATAGTTTGCCGATGAGCACCCTGGCCCCATCGATACGGCGCTCAATCCTGCTTTGCCAGGCTGGTACAGCTGGTTTTGGTCGAATAGCTATGTCATTATTTGGAAACTTGACGTTAGCTAAACGACATGCCGCAACAGCCGCGCAATACAAGATTGAATGTGTATCGACGAGGTCTCCGCTGCTCTCGAATAAATCCTTAAGCAGCGAATCCAAGTTACACACCAGCGCTCTATTTTTTTTGTGCATAGGCAGCCTTGGTAACCGGGGTCTAAGTTCGGTCGGTGTGGACCTATACTCACGAAGCGCATCCTCCAATGCGCTCCTCAGTTTTTCATTGCACTGGCTACTTACTGTGACAACCCTATCATCTGCTTCTTCACTGACATGGTTGGACGGCGACGGTGTTGCGTTAATAATTGGCGCTTGTACCGCGGTCTGTGTCGAAGTCAAGACGATGTGGTTGTTCAGCACCTCTGAAAGCAGCCTATCAAGTGCGGTATCGTCCAACCTGTGGTTACGTTGAATAACCCGCACCTGATCCGACAGTCGTTGGGCCGAGACGTTAACGGTTGGTTCCAATACCTGAAACAGAGACAGCATCCTAACACGGTACGCAGTGAGGTTAGTTCCCCCCTCTGTAGACCCGTAATATGCGCGCATGACGTTCTCGTTCATAGACTGAGTCCATCTCATGCGCTGCACACAACCACCGGTAGTGGGGACCTGGCTCGGGGCCGGTTGGCCCCTGGATCCCAAGCTCTTCGGTGGCCGGCCTCTCCCCTGCCGACGTACAGGTGTTGGCGACGTCGTCGGTGGGGAAAAATACTCGTCGCTCGAGCTCGACGCGGCTGCAACCGTCGGTGTCACTGGTGATCCAAGGTCCGGCGGCGGCGAGGCGGAGCTGAGCGGCGAGTCCGGGGATGGTGGGCGTGCGCGTCGCTTTGCTGCTCTTGTTAGCATTTTATTTCATCATCGTCAGTTTTGTAAATTTTAAATTTTTGTAAATTAATAAAAATGTATTATTATTATTAGTATATTTTAGCTCACATCTCACAAATTATATTATTATGTTTTGACTTATATTGTAAAAATTCAAGTTCTCTAAACTTATCCGACAGACGTGTTGCTGGGGAGTTTGTTGCGCCATGACGCCGAGACGTTTTGAGGGACTGCTTATGTAATTTATGACGTTCATAAAGTGGTGATTCTCAGCCTAATTTGAATAAATGAATTTTGATTTTGAGTAGTTCCGGTGCTCATCTGTGGTCTTCATCGACAGTTCCACTTCACCAAAAATGTTTTTTTCCAAAAATAAATGCACGACTTTATATAAATAATCACAAAATCAGTGTTAGTGTTGGTATATGTATATTTGAAGAGTTCCCTCGATATCTCCAGGATCCCCTCATCACATCCAGTATTGGTAATAGTGGGACAGCCTCAAAAGTATACGCTTTCAAACAAAAACATAATTTAAAATCGGTTCGCAATTGACGGAGAAATGAGTGAATATAAAAAAAGAATAAGCATCCATTCAGACAACATAATAGAACCTCCTCCTTGTTTTCAAGTTGGTTAAAACATAACATTCGCCACGTATCACATCCCGCAACCTCAAAGTGCTGCGCGGTGGTCTGCGTACGAAGTGGTGTTAGCAAGGATTGCGAAACAATCAAGTGTGACTACCTCAGAGTTTTATAAGACAGTCGAAGGGTTAATTAGGGTTCCGTTTCACGCTCAGCTGCTTTTGGTAAAAGCTTTAACACCCATAATAACCACCCTCGTCGAGGATCAAAGATAACTCAAACTATGCTGTCTATGAAATTTCTTAGCTTCAGATAGGCGATATCGCCTGTATGAGATAAGTCATAGGGTTGACATTGGCAGGCAGCCAGGGCATGCCAACGTGCGGCAGCGTTACATAAGCACTTGGCTTGGTCTCCACAATAAGTCGGCAGGTTTTGATTTTTATGGCATCAAACGTAGCTTTACATGCTTCCTGACGTATGGCACTTCTGAACATTGTTACATAGTGTCTCGATGTCGTTCTGTTATGAGTTATTATGCAACGTCAATATACTTGGTTTTATTGGAGTGGCTTTGCTCGGGTTACAGCATCGCAGGTCACCTCTCCCCCTCGCCCTGACCTTTGTGTTATACTACATCGTAAAATGTTAGCACTCCCCGTGAACTGCGTCATGTGTTACTTTCCTCTAGTATCGGTTTCCGTAGGCACCTACACGGGGACGGGACTAACTCATACATCATTACTCAGCGCGATAGCAAAGTTAGAAGAAAAGCGCATACAAATAATCAGAAATATTTAGCTTTTTCATACAAGTACGTTCGTTATGTTACTAAAATCCTGTGCTTGTTCGTTGCACCGTTGGAGACGTATAGATAAATGAGCATTGTATTTCTAGCTATTCCTATGTAAAAAAACATCTCCCTGGCTATAGTGAAATTTTTCTCCGAAGTGATTGTCTGTCGTAAGAAGGAAAATGCTTTTAAATCACATTCAACATCACACGTGAACTGAAGTAACGGCCGTGACTTGTTGTATGCTAATATTTTATTAGTATTTATAGTTTGGGAACTTCAGTATGTATCAGTATGTATAGCTAACTGCAACTGATATCTTTATTGTACAGTAGTAATAGTGTAACTCATAATAAAAGGAGTTGGTTGGAAGTTTTTTTTCTTCTCAGATTTTGCCCAGGTTATTCGTTTAATACTAATTACTAAAAATGTAATTAATATTACTAACTTTTTCAATAACATACCACCTAATCCTGAGCTCCAAAAAAATAAGAAAATTAAAATTTCGCGGGCTGCTACTACGCACTCGCCTTAACTTGATGAAATAACTCAAACAATAATAATTACCGACTAAAAGGATGGTGGGCGCTGTAACTGAAAATTATTGTGGGTATAAAACGCGGCGCGGAGTGCAGAGAGCGGCGCGGAGCGTGGGGCGCGGGGAGCGGGGAGCGGGGCGCGGGTAGCGGGGAGCGGGGCGCGGGTAGCGGGGAGCCGCACTAAATAACAATAAATAAGCTCACACCTCAGGAGTGCGTACTAACGCACCGCGGCCGCTGGCGCACTCCCGACTCGTGAAACGTACAGGTATACGCTTGTAGTTCCCACAACATGCTACTGACTTCTTTCTCGGGATAAGAACGTAGCAAATGCTGAAAGCGTTTCATCGGAATCCATTATTATGTGGAATAAATTCAATAACGTGGCCAATAAAAGCTCCTCCATGATAGAGTAATGATCCAATTTGTATCAGAAATTCATTGAATATATCTCGATGATTTTTGATTTACTATCGAGGAACTTTTATTCACATGTAAAAAAGAAAAAGAAAGAATCAGGATTAAAAAATCATTTTTTTATTTTATGTTTTTGCCTTCCAAATTTATCATGTAGTTATTCATAAAATTTAAATTGTATACCCTGTCTCAAGAGTAATATAGGCCTATATATTACTCTGCAAACGTCAACCAAAATAATAACAAAAATAAAGAGTCGGCCACAAAGGGAACGCTCCTTACGGTGGGGCTACACGAGCGGACGACAACATATATTATCCACAACCTGGACTTCTTTGATGTAAAAAAAACATCGATCTCAAATATTTTTTAGAACGTGTTAGCGGAATATATTTGTCTCATACACAAATGTGAACAAATAATATATATGGTTATCGATGATAAAATGTGGGTCTGCGGTGGAATTAAGAATGATGTACGAGAGAACTGTCAGTGTCGTCATTGGTTGCCAATTATTATTTACGAGGAAAGGCAATCTGTGTGATGAAACGACAAGTGAAGAAAATATCATCATCCTCTTGCCCTTATCCCAATTTATTTGGGGTCGGCGCAGCATGTCCTCTTCCTCCATACATCTCTATTTCCCGTCATCTCAGAAGTCACCTCCTTCTCAGCCATATCATCTTTTACACAATCCATTCATCGTTTCCTGGGTCTCCCTCTACTCTTGTAACCCTCCACATTACAATACACCATACTCAAGTGAAGAAAATATATATAGATACTATTAAAAGAGTTCCAGATCAATCAAAGAGTTCCAATCGATCATCAGATGAACGTGGTGTTACTACACACAAATGTTTTACCCAAATTAGGCTAATTTCATTATCCTGGTAAAAAAGTGATTGAACAAGTGCGAGGAACTTTACAATAACAACATCCAACATTTGTTCGTAATTGCCGATTCAGACATTTTTGTTCATAATTGGGGACAGTAAGCGATCATCCTCAATGGAAGCAGTCAGGAAGAAGGGCCTCGTGTTCGGTCAATAAATGTGATCGAGTTTGCTCAGTTGAGCGTTTGACCGTGTGCGACCAGCCGCTAATTAGTAGCATGCTAATCAGCAGTGCGCGGTGGGTGGTCCATGGCTTATGCTGTGCAGTGTGACGCTATCGACGAACTGGCCATGCCATGCCCTTCTCTTGTTCCAGGGCATTACATGAAAGGATTTCATTTATATAAAGTCAGATGATGAAAAACCCCGCAAAGAGCGATTTTAATCGCCTCCGAAGATTCCGAACTTTGGTAAGAAAACAAATATGATTCCCAGTAAAATTTTGTTGTTGTACGTCCGCAACAGTAAGTTTATTGTAATGAGTATTTCCCGATTACAAAAACCGTGGAAAATATATATTTCAAGCACATACTGACTAAATTGACATATCAATATATCAGACAGGAGATAATTGTCAATCGAGAATACGTTTAATTTTTTCAGTAAAATTTACGAACACCTCCATCAATGAAATTTTTCGATTTGCAAACTTTAAAAGTTTTAGCCTAAGTATGAACATTAAACAAATAGGCAGCAAGGGTACATGGTTGGGTTTCTATTTAAACAGCATCCCGAGCACTGCGCTTAAACATTCCCTCAGCGTTCAGGATGACCAGTGTGGTCGCTTTTATACAAAATTGCAGCTGGACGTTGCTTTGGTGTAACGTTGTATTGAGCTGTATGAGTTCCTGTGACGCAACATGCTATTGTAATAGCGAGTACAAGGTTTAGTAACAATCTGCGGCTCCACGACACGGCCGGGAAGCTCTAGAGCGAAACAACGTCGATACGCAGGTACTGGGCACATTTAGCGAGATGTTTGTGAAGCCCCAGAGGTGGCTCGTTGCTATATTGTAAGTGAGTGTCCTGTTTCCGGCTACCGAGGTACGTATCGATTATTGGCAGCCGGCAGGCGGGCCTGCCCGACGTGTCGAGTGTCAGCTCGGGCGGCAACGATTTCCATATAATTGGCGCGGTAAACTCCGCTCTTACAAGATATTTAGAGTCATCAGACTTACCTTTTTTTTTTTTTTTCTCTTTATTGTTTTTAAGACTTACCTTCAACGATGTCTATTCATGGCCATATAGTAGGTATAGTTATATAATTAATATAGTGTGTTTAACTCAAAGCAGCAAGTCATCGGTGATTTACTTATAAGTAATTCCTGTTTGTGAGTCAAAACGATTCATTTGATCCTTTGGTAGAGGATGGCAGCCACGAGTGTCATCAACAATATATACACAAGGTTTAAAGTGAACGTATTCACAGAACAGGTTCACAGTCCGTGTATGAGGTATTTAACATTTTACCTGCCAAACAACGAGACACAATAGAAAACAAATAGTTGGTCGGTCAAATGGCGTTTAAGATGTTGAAAACCTACAAATAAATTTGATAAAAATGTAATGTCAAAATAACAGTTTTTGACTTAATGCACATAAAAGTATATACGGTACTTATAACAAAAACTGATTTCTAAATACTTGCCTGTCTGTCTCGGCTAATCTCCAAAACTGGATTTTGACGGGATTTTTACTGGCAAATAACTGATGTTATAAGGAGTAGTTATACTGGTGTTCTAGGTGGGGTTCTAGGTAAGGTGACAGGATAGGTATTCTTTAAGAAAAATAATTAGGGTTAGGAGCAAAAAAATGAAAGCCATGCTGAGCCCAGTTAAATTATCCTATTTTATATATATATTGCATGTATTGTTATTTACCAGTATATTAGGTACCGTACTGAATACATAAGCAGGTTGCAAACAGCCTGTCTGACACAGTTCAATACTCAAGTGCTATATACGACAAGCGTGTAATATGTACATATATGACACTATAATATAATATAACATAATGAATCGCATTGGGAGTCAGCTCCAGGTACAATAAGGACAGTAACAGGGAATGACGTCATCCGTGTATCGCCATTAGTGAGCACAGGGAGCGGATGTTTTGTACGTTGTGCACCACATCGAGTGCACAGTGAGGTGACCACACTGTGGGTAGGGCAAGATATACTGTGGGTAGGGCAAGGTATACTGTGGGTAGGGCAAGATATACTGTGGGTAGGGCAAGATATACTGTGGGTAGGGCAAGATGGACTGTGGGTAGGGCAAGATATACTGTGGGTAGGGCAAGATGGACTGTGGGTAGGGCAAGATGGACTGTGGGTAGGGCAAGATATACTGTGGGTAGGCCAAGATATACTGTGGGTAGGGCAAGATGGACTGTGGGAATACGGCTAATTTGCTTGATTTGATTTGATTGAATTTGCTTGGATTGCTTTACTGTCAAATACTAATAATCTTTAACTTGGTGCAAAGTAATGTTCTAGTCCTTCTAAATCCATGTAGCACAAAAAACACGAACATAAAGATAGGTCCTCTCCAAAGTTATGCGTCTCATACAAACAAAACAAACGGCTTGAAATGTTTACTGTAGGTAACATGGATGTGGGACACTTGTGATGTATAATTACATTTGAAACGTTATCTTAGGACAAATGGAATAGAGTATAAACAGCGCGCGGCTGAGTGTGAACTATTACGCAGGGTCCGGCGGCTGCGGCGCTCGCCCGTAAATAAATCATGTTGGATCAGGCGCTACACGTATCTGATTGGGTTGCCGCACCCTTTGATAGATCCAATTGAGAGCCACACGGTCGGTAAATAGTATCCTCACACACACACGCACGACCCGAGTACACACACACGTACTCGTAGGTACGTAAAACCTAATCAACCCACATCCACTCAGTGTCATCCACAGACTAGTGTTCTCACACGCCTGCTCTCACGACAGCTGCGGCTGTGCTGTGATGAGGACACTCAATCAGTGAAGGGCTGTCGTGAAGCCTGACTATCAATGTGTATGTATGTATTGCACGTCACTGTATCCGAGTGTGTGAGTCTTTTCAACCCATTTCCTACATCAGTGGAGCCGGAGAATCGGATTGACGAACATCGGGTGTTTCCCACACAAATTGTTTTTGTAGGGTCTTACCTCGTTGAGGTAAGGGATTTATCTTTATTTGCGGACACCTTAACACACCCACGGACATGAGCAGTGTGTGCCGTCCGTCAGTACCACAGAGCGCGGAATCGACGCGCCGGCTGCGTATTCAAGACTCACAAAATTCGTGGCACCGAAAGTACGTTGAGCGCAGACCTCCTGCCACGGACCGCATGCAGTCGTCATTTGTGTCATAAAGTGAGTGAACACGCTTGTCTTGTATGGAAAGTTTTGACTCTGTGCTCTGCGGTCAGTACTGTGTGATCTGTCGGTAAGTCCGCTGATCCTTTGAGGCGCTTCACGGTTGGCCGCGTGTACTAAAGGGATACTGGAAGAACGCGGAGAGAAGTGGGGGGGGGGGGCAGGGTTAGCAGGTACCTAATAAATACCAGCATATTTGACGACCCTTTGGACAAAACTTTTTAGTCTTTTTAGTCTATAAATGTCAAAATTAGCACTAAACTAAGTAAAATTCTCTTTTACGATCTGAATCCATATATTATTCAGAATGCACCGAATTGCATTGCATACAATGTATCTTGTGTTTTTAGGGCCTAAATACTCGACACAATTTGTTTTGCCGACTTTAAATATAATGTCTGCGGATAATTTATTCAGATCGTGTAAGGCAAATTTAAATCTTTAAAAGTATATTTCTGTGAACGTACCCAACACAATAACAAAGTGTCATTATTTTACATGTTTTAAATGTAAATACGAAATAATACGACTATTATGGATATATGTTGTCAACTCGAAACCCTTATTTAATCTATATCTACATGTGTTATTGTAATTATTTCAAAATACCGAACCGATGGGCAAATGTTTGACAGGTAAGAACAGTTTGTATGGGAAAACGAAATTCTCGTTTTAAGTATTTCCCTTGCATATTTTCTATATTTTCTTACCGCTTAAACCTTCCCTGGACTTCCTCTCTTCTTGGATTTCGAGACTAAAATTAGCCAAATCGGTTCAGCCGTTCTCGAGTTTTAGCCAGACTAACGAACAGCAATACATTTTTATTTATATAGATAGATAGATAGATAGATTGTATGCAAAAGTAAACAGTTACTATACCTAAATATTTCAGATATAAACAGAAAACATATGATTATAATGGGAAGATGAGGCCTTTTCAGTGGATGCTCCATTTGAGTCAGAAACCCTGCTTCAAAATTTCTACCCCCCATTTCGACTCTTAGAGCAACAAATATACAATATCTTTTACTGGCTATGTGTGTATGTAGGTGGACCAGCATTGTTTATTTATTAACTATTTCAATTTTCGATGCATTTGTAAAAAAGTATATAATTTAATAAAAAATAAATAAAAACCCGCAGTTTGGAGGCCAACGTTTTGAAATTTTCATTTAATTTTTACATACTTAATGCTATCCTTCTAAATTAGTCGGATACAAATAATATTTCGACTTTTTCCCGCTTTTGTGTAGGTATATCTTTCACTTTGTCCGTAATTCTTCATTACGCATTCGCGCAATATAACGCAAGTCGCGTAATTTACGCGATCGCGTACGATCTACGGCGACGCGGTGCGATCGCATCTGTCATCGTTAGAGCGATTATAAAGTAAATAATGACGACGATTCGACGCAATTTATCGCTGTGAGAATGTTGTACGTGAAAAACGGTCACGTGTGGTACTTAATATTACGTAAAAACGGATATCTTTCAAAGTATTTGATCTACCTTTTCAAATTATGGAATGAACGCGTTGTATACTAAAACTCACTGAGATATTCATTACTGATGAATAGTATAGTATAGGTCTACACGGGGACAGCACGGGAGGAGGAGTTGGTACCGGCGGATAATGGTGAAGATGACCAAGAAAAATAAAATGGATAGAAATAAATGACCAAGTGCGAGTCGGACACGAAGGCTTCCGTACCATCATAGATATATCAAATCTTGAAATCGAACAAAAAACGCTCCCTTTCATTTTTAATTCAATTACATTTTTATAATTTGTTGTCATGTTACTGTAGTAATACTCACTCAGTAAAAAATAAAAAAATCGTAGTGAGACCTATAACGAAATCAAAATATACAGAACAATAATGTCAAGTCATAAATTATATTTATTTCTGTAAAGAGAATGTTACAAACATTTTTACACGTCAACAAATTAAATATTTTTTAAATTAGTTTGGTGTCTCGCTATCGTCAGATAGTTGTTAGACTCTGATCTCTGAGTTTCTTTTCAAAGTATGAAACTCAGAGATCACAGTCTCTTTTAAAGTGCAGACATTTGCTTGGTTAGATCATGTGAGGACCATGAAGATTAGTGTCCGAGATAGTATTTTGAGGAAAGAAATACAGATATATGAGTGGACCTGTTCAGTCAGTGCAAGCCGTCCTGTCAGATATTGTAGAGCTCAGCTCAGAATCAAGGAGCTCAATATGTATTAGATCTTTTCGTAATTTCTACGTTTGTTTCGATGCTTTTTTTTTCCTTTAACCTGTAAAAAATCTTCAATCGTTAAAAACTCGTATTTTCAATGGGCAACACTTTGTTCTCATTGTATGTAAACTTAATTACCCGATAATGCTGCTCCATGATGATATAGAACGAACTGAATATCATAATTGTGGATGTGAGTCAGTAATGGTCGCTTGCGATCACATCGTGGCTGTCCCAGCGTGCTGCCTCCGGAATGCCAGCTCTCGGCTGCAGGTACATACACCATAGCTACGTGTTAGTAACAGTGAACAATATCAGGCGCGGTCCGGTCGGTATGCCGACACTCATGTATAACAGATATTGAGCAAACACACAATGATGTAGAGGAGCTAGCCAACACCGCAACATGGTTCATGTTCAATGTGAAATACATCGCAGATGATAGTTGCAATAGCTTGCATTGAGGACGGTGTCTGCTTGGGTAATAGTAGGGTAGTAGTAGTGCGTAGGGAAGTGAGTCAAAGACTTATAGAATAGTAAATATTAGGTCTTTACCTATGAAATTGCCGTTCTGCAGTACTGGCCATTTCAAATCAAAATATTTTTTGTTTGGCTAAGAATTCTAATTTCAAATTAATTTTATTTTAAAAACATGGATTTTTTTTTCCAAAAGTAGTCATTTGTTTATTGATTAGTGTTACATTTTCATCGCATTTAAATCTTTTTCGTCATCATGGATACGTTAAAAATTCGAGTAATTATGGAATATGAGTACCGTCGTGGCAGCAACGCGGCACAAGCGGCACGCAACATCAACGACGTTTACGGAGCTAACACTACAAACCAACGCACTACCTGTTATTGGTTTGCTCGCTTCCGTTCTGGAAATTTCGACCTGAAAAATGAACCTCGCGGTCGTCCGAAGACTTTGGTCGACAATGACGAATTAAAGGCGATTGTGGAAGCTGATGATACACAATCTACGGCTGAATTAGCAGCAGCTTTCGACGTTAGCGTCAAAACAATATTGGTCCATTTGCGTCAAATTGGCAAGGTAAAAAAGCTTGACAAATGGGTGCCCCACGAACTCAATGATCGCCAGCGCGAAGTACGCGTCGAGACGTGCCTTGCACTGCTCAACAGACACACAAATGAAGGAATTTTGAACCGCATTGTTACCTGCGATGAAAAATGGATTCTGTTTGATAACCGCAAGCGCTCAGCAAGTTGGTTGGATCCTGGTTCAGCACCTAAACAATGCCCTAAACGAAAACTTACCCCAAGAAAAGTGATGGTCACTGTTTGGTGGTCTAGCGCCGGTGTGATTCAACACAGCTTCTTACCAAACGGGGTGAGCATTACTGCAGATGTGTACTGTGAAGAATTGAACACAATGATGGAGAAGCTGGCACATCTCCAACCAGCATTGGTCAATCGCTCGTCTCCGCTGCTCCTGCACGACAACGCGCGACCTCATACTGCACAGCAGACGGTCTCCAAGTTGCAAGAACTGGGGTTGGAAGTTCTCCGTCATCCGCCCTACTCACCAGACCTTGCGCCTACATACTACTACTTTTTCCAGAATTTGGATAACTTTTTGGCGGGAAAAAAATTCAATACCCGAGAGGCAGTACAAAATGCCTTTGAAGAATTTGTTGCCTCCCGTCCAGCTGATTTCTTTAAGAAGGGCATCAATAAACTGCCACTGCGTTGGCAAAGATGCATTGATTGCATGGGTGATTACTTCGATTAATACAAATAAAAAATACATGAAAAAAATTCATTTAAATTTTTTCATACAAAACGGCAATTTCATAGGTAAAGACCTATTATAAAATAAACAAAACTTTTACACTTAGATATTTTGAAAACTACTCGCATTGAATAAATTAAATGTGTCTGTCAGCGGCCAGCGGCCAGCGGCCAGCGGCCAGCGGCCAGCGGCCAGCAGTAAGCGGCCAGTGGCCTAGCATCCCGCACTATCGTACACGTCGCGAAGGGTTTTATGTCTCGTACAGCACCGTTTGAAACTGTCAGTGTGATGATTAATGAACACATATAACGTTACAGGGATTATGCGCTGCAACATCTTAATGATTTCGGCATTTATCTAATACTACAAATATCTAAAGATGGGACTGAAGGAACTGACTGGGATGAAGGGAAACTATTACAATTATGAAAGAAGAAACCTGTACGAGCACACTTACCTGAGATGTTGGCCGACTGTACCCACAACCAGGCTGGGTACAGTCGGGCAACTTTCCGGTTGATCATCCAAAAGGTTAAACTCGTTTCGCCCCGCTGCTGGACTCGTCCCCCGCTCCGTCCCATGGAAACTGGTTAAGTATAACAAAGCTATGCGTGTAGATGGTGCGTTAGGTCATGTCTCGGTAGGCTATGCCAGAAGTTGTTAATGTTGTGGTAAACCATAAATTAATTTCCACGAAATATTCATAAAGCATATTATATTTCCTATTTAAAAAAAAAACTAATTGCATGGCATTCCTTTTTTCTCGGCTGATCAAACAAACGCTTTCATAGAGCCAACCGTGCCTCCGTAATGTTGCACACAAATAGTTTTATACTTTAGGTAGCATTAAGCCATAACATACCATTACGCATGTCTTCTTCAGAGGAAGTACCAGCCCTGCTTCTGCCTGCAGAGGTGCATCCATCTCATCAAATCGTTAATACTCGAGTGGCTCCACAACCTATGAATTAATAAACCATTATTATTTGCTACCTAAACAAAATTACATTTTGTTCGACCCGGAAATCGAACCCATGACCTCATTCTCAGCAGGAGCTTTTAAAGAAACTAGTTTATTGTATGAAATAAATAAATGAGTTCCGCAAATGTAAATAAGAACCGACTAGAGCACTCTTGATGTTCCCAAGAACGTATCCGCCACACAACAAACTATTTTATTTCCCATTGACACTGGAAACAATTCCACGCGAGGAAGCATCGCTCTCGCGTCCCTCACAATCATTATCACGATCCGCCCGCGACGCGCGGCCTCTCTGCCCGAGACTTGTGCCCAGCGTGTGCCCGGCGTGTGCCCGGCGTGTGCCCGGCGTGTGCCCGGCGTGTGCCCGGCGTGTGCCCGGCGTGTGCCCGGCGTGTGCCCGGCGTGTGCCCGGCGTGTGCCCGGCGTGTGCCCGGCGTGTGCCCGGCGTGTGCCCGGCGTGTGCCCGGCGTGTGCCCGGCGTGTGCCCGGCGTGTGCCCGGCGTGTGCCCGGCGTGTGCCCGGCGTGTGCCCGGCGTGTGCCCGGTCGCACCCGGTGGGCCGCCCGGCGCTGATCGGTTTACTCTTTGTTTGCTCTATACATCAATGTTAGTATTGGAGCGCAGGCACACAACACACGACTATCGCTGGACAATCCCAAAGGATGACAATGCGTTAATTGGCCGTGATCTGTATCGCAGCGCTCCTCCAGAGACACAGTTATTAAATTGCTATTAACTGTTGGAGCTACAAGGTAAGCAACTGATTAACTTTAATCCCTTAAATATGAAAATTGAACTAGAAACTATTGCAGAAGAATATGAACATTTAGATTTAAAATATGGACACTGAAACCAAACAAAAAACTGGCCAGGTGCGAGTCGGACTTGCACAAGAAGGGTTCCGTACCATGACAATCAAAACTCGCCGATATAATACTCAGGTTTCTAGTATGCGAGCTCGAACATAACTCTGACCACTTCTTCTTCCCAACAAAAACACTAGGAAGTGGTGAAGTGTGGCTTGTGACGTTTTGGGGGTCTGCCTTATATAAATTTTGACGGTCAAAAGGTGCTAATTCTTAGCCTAGTTTGAATAAATGAATTTGATCTCAATTTTGATTTTGACAAAAGGATAAGTGCAATTGAAGGAAAAACTTAACTTAGTATTTAAAAATGTTCTCCCACACATCGAAATACGTTACGATTAATTCTCCATTTTATTACAGCTTACAAAGAATGTAGACATACGTATTTCATCTTACTTTAAACTTGATTCTTCCACGCGTTCCTGAATATAGGTCTCACACAGACAGACGAACAGCGAAGTGATCCGATAAGGGTTCGTTTATTTCCTTTTTGAGGTACGGAATCCTAAAACTACCATAACATGTAGGTTAAAGTAAAATCCATAAATAAGAAGTCGTAGCCTTGCTTCGTAGGACATACCTATATTCGGAGTAATTACCTACTTGTACCCCATAGCAAATGCTCGTAGGCGGTGCTACGAGCAGTGGCTACGTAGCCGCGTAGCATTACTGGAGATGTGATCATTCGCATAGAAGGAAACAATTCTGTCACAATGGAATTGATTTAATTTACATCACCACTCACTGGAACGTCACTGAAGCTCACATTGCCAAGACATCTCGAAAGACAAAGCTCAAATACTGCTCGTATAAATTAGAGGCTCTATTCACAATTCACGAAAGCTGTTGATGAAATTGACTATGGGGTGTGGTTTAATATTCTGTGCAAGTATGTGCGTGGTTGTGTGGGTGGTTGGATGGTATTATGCAATCTGTTTACGAAGCAGTTTCAAAATTACTTATCGTGTTTGGCAACTCTGCGGGCTGCCCTCTATCTCGTGTAGGTAGCGGTGCGCGTCAGGAGCGGCCGCGATCATTGTATTCCAACAATTATTCTACTGTCTACTATGATCATACTGAAGGTTTTACATAATACGGATCAATAGTATTATTGTTTTTAATAGATACCAAAAGCATTAGCTTTACAAGTATAATAGGTAGAACGTTAGGTCATCACATTTCGCCAGATCGAACTGCATCCGTGATCTGGGGGTGCATCATGATTCCAAGTTTTGAAGTTGCTAAGGCATGTAAATCATTGGGTTTCATAATGCAGTTATCTAAGTGCTTCTCTCAAGACAAAACTTAAAAAATCCTATACTGTACCGTTTTTAGAAGGCATTTGGAGTATTGGTTTAAAATATGGAACCCATGTTACCATAAACAAATTAACCGAATTGAGAGTATCCAAAAAAGGTTTATAAGATATTAGGTCTTTACCTATGAAATTGCCGTTCTGCAGTACTGGCCATTTCAAATCAAAATATTTTTTGTTTGGCTAAGAATTCTAATTTCAAATTAATTTTATTTTTAAAACATGGATTTTTTTTTCCAAAAGTAGTCATTTGTTTATTGATTAGTGTTACATTTTCATCGCATTTAAATCTTTTTCGTCATCATGGATACGTTAAAAATTCGAGTAATTATGGAATATGAGTACCGTCGTGGCAGCAACGCGGCACAAGCGGCACGCAACATCAACGACGTTTACGGAGCTAACACTACAAACCAACGCACTACCTGTTATTGGTTTGCTCGCTTCCGTTCTGGAAATTTCGACCTGAAAAATGAACCTCGCGGTCGTCCGAAGACTTTGGTCGACAATGACGAATTAAAGGCGATTGTGGAAGCTGATGATACACAATCTACGGCTGAATTAGCAGCAGCTTTCGACGTTAGCGTCAAAACAATATTGGTCCATTTGCGTCAAATTGGCAAGGTAAAAAAGCTTGACAAATGGGTGCCCCACGAACTCAATGATCGCCAGCGCGAAGTACGCGTCGAGACGTGCCTTGCACTGCGCAACAGACACACAAATGAAGGAATTTTGAACCGCATTGTTACCTGCGATGAAAAATGGATTCTGTTTGATAACCGCAAGCGCTCAGCAAGTTGGTTGGATCCTGGTTCAGCACCTAAACAATGCCCTAAACGAAAACTTACCCCAAGAAAAGTGATGGTCACTGTTTGGTGGTCTAGCGCCGGTGTGATTCAACACAGCTTCTTACCAAACGGGGTGAGCATTACTGCAGATGTGTACTGTGAAGAATTGAACACAATGATGGAGAAGCTGGCACATCTCCAACCAGCATTGGTCAATCGCTCGTCTCCGCTGCTCCTGCACGACAACGCGCGACCTCATACTGCACAGCAGACGGTCTCCAAGTTGCAAGAACTGGGGTTGGAAGCTCTCCGTCATCCGCCCTACTCACCAGACCTTGCGCCTACAGACTACTACTTTTTCCAGAATTTGGATAACTTCTTGGCGGGAAAAAAATTCAATACCCGAGAGGCAGTACAAAATGCCTTTGAAGAATTTGTTGCCTCCCGTCCAGCTGATTTCTTTAAGAAGGGCATCAATAAACTGCCACTGCGTTGGCAAAGATGCATTGATTGCATGGGTGATTACTTCGATTAATACAAATAAAAAATACATGAAAAAAATTCATTTAAATTTTTTCATACAAAACGGCAATTTCATAGGTAAAGACCTATTATTTATGTTAACACCAGAAAGTACCATATCACCCATAAAATGACCTTAGCCTCTGCAAAAAATATCATATCCTACCCGTAGCCAACCGCCGCGACATTTCTGTCTGTGTTCTATTGTTGAAAATCTTTAATAATCGCATAAACTACAGCCAGGAAGCGCTTAAGTCGAGACTTTTTCTTTTAAGTTGTTACACTTTGATTATAATTTATTATAGTGATCGTTATGCAGTGCGAGCCACATTGCAGTATATGTATTAGTTACTCAGTTACTTGGTGGGAATGTCCATGGAAGTTACGAGTACTTCTTATTTCTGTATTTTATAAGTGGAGGCTAGTAATTTTCTGACTGAGTCTTATTTACTGATCCCAAACAGTTTATTTTGGCTGTAAGTCTTCCATTATGCTTAAATAAATAAATATAAAATGCTTAAAAAAGTTATTGGGTTATAATAGGAGCAATACGAACTAGGTTAAAATCCCGTATCCGACACACAGTGACATTTAAAATGTTCACCTAGTTCGGCGGCATCGCATGAATTATGAATCATTTTCAATATCAAAAAACATGTGTTCACTTATAAAAAACTTCACCATAACCTAATATTCAACCCAAATATTAAAACTACAGTCTCCCATCGTCCCTGACTCGTGCCACGGTATAATCTAGTAATCGCCTGTCGATATTGCATAGCAAGTGTCGAGATTGAATGTAGTGTCTCTTGCAATACATTGCTGGTGGATATCGCACCTGTATACTCTACACGTTCTATCAGACAGACATGTATAGCAATACTGTAACGTATGGCTCATAATCGCTTGCAGCCACATAATAGACGCGCCGTATTATCGCTCGATGATTTACACCGCGAGACTGATTGCAAATTCTGCAGGCACATTAGATGTCATAGGCACGCATTGGGATTACATACTGTAATGATATTTGATTCTAATCACATGTATTATGTTATACTAAACGTTATTACAGTCTTATCAGGAGAAGCGATGGTTTGACGGAGAATAATGTTGTCATAATGTAGTGATTTCTATAAACTCCGAAATAAGAAACACCACGGGAGTCGCCAGTAGATGCACAAAACTTTTTAGTTACTGAACGTGTAAAATAATGACTCGTAAATACTTGATATCCCAAACGCGGTCTGTAACAACACACATAAGTGAAGTCGGCTCCGTAGTGGAGTGCGCCGTGACACACAGACAGACAGACAGACAGCCAGCGGGTTGGCGGTGGAGGTGTGCCGCTTGCATTATTAAGATTAAAGAATGAACGCTTACGCGTTAGGATACGTCACACTGAGGGCAGGGGGCTGCTATTTCAGGAAAATTAAAAATGAACGTTATTTACGGGACGCTTATAAATTGAAACCAAAAATAGTAGACGGAGTTCGTGATCGCTAAATAAATTTTCGAGAAACCTTTCCGAGAAAGCTTACGTCTCTCGCTCTTCATCTCATATGTAGGCGTGATGGGCTCATTCTTAGCAGGGTTAGTCGGCTCACTCGTCTGGTAAGCATGCTCATCGTTTAAGTAAGCGCGCTCTGCTCATTCGTGTAATGAGTGGGCTCTCTACGCTCTTTTGTGTAAGCGATCGCTTCGCTCGCTCGTCTCCTGGGTCTGCTCATCTCGTAAGTTGTGGTAATAGTTCTAACTGCCAATAAAGTGTTGCCATGTTTCCCTAGCTTATCCTTGTTAGTTATTTCTTCCATAACTGTCGTGGGGTGCTCGCTTCACTTGTTCAGATTGAGATAAAATTGAACGAATACAAACATAAAAATATCTGACTTATCCTTAGTACAATGAGAAAGTCACTGGAGTTTCTAAAATGATTGCATTTCATATGTTACATTTATTCTTCGATTGGATTTATTTTTATTTCTTAGCGGAGTTTCCAGGCTTATTGAGACTACTACATGTAATTATTTCGCCGTTTTCAATTCATAATTTACACATTTTTACCTTATTTCAGCTGATGTTTGAGTTGTTCCTTACAAGGATCTAGACAGCGCGCATGTGTATGCACTTGACGTCACGGGTAAATTAAATCCTACCTCAAAATTAATACAGACTTATCTGACTAGATAAACTTACATCGAGGAGCATTCAATTTATCTGATCGTATTTACAGGATAGCTTAAAAATAGAACAAAATCTTTGAATACATGTATGCAAGCAAACCTGCGTGTGTGTCCAGTAGTAATTGTTGACGTTACCGTCACGTTTATATATTTATTTAATTTATTCTTTAATTAAAACGATTTATAACCAATTACTGAAATTAAAGTCAGCTTGTACACATACAAGATAGACCATAGAATCATCAAATAAAAAGTTAAAAACCTTTCCTAGATCCCTCCCACAGTACTTCAGACATGCACCAAATCATCGTCCATTCGTCCGCAAACAGATCGTTTGTTGGATTCGAGTCCAAGTGATTTCTCAATATGATTAACATCAATTCAAACAATTTTTAAATAGTACATACAACTATCCGTTACGCGTTTAGGTTTTAATGTATGAGGTCATGACAATAAGTATCACCCAGAGATATGAATAAGTTCTTAAAAATAAATAAGTAAGGATCTTAACTAAACTCTTTTTATTTCATTAAAATTATACAATTATTAATATATGAAGAAATAAAATAAAATAAATAATCATAGGGCATCAAAAAATTCATCCGCATCGTTGTCAACGGGAAAAGTGCCCAGAAGGCTGGCAGCATTGCCACGTTGAATGGCAATGCTGATTCTTTGGCCAAAAAAAAGGCCAGCCAGGTCACGTGAAGAGTCGACCAAACGTTTCGCGATTAATTAATTAATTAACGTTTCAACCCCAAACGGCTCAAACATATAACTTCCAGTTAGGTTGTTGTATTTTCGCCGTTTGAGGTTTTCTGCACCTGCAGCAACCGCACCTGCACAATCCACCGTACTAGGAAGATGGGATGGCGCGAGGGTGTCGACACATGTTGCATCCCACACCAAAGGCCTACCCATCTTCCAAGGTATTATGGTCATTCCATCTGGTCTCTTACCATCGTCGCGTGCCAAGCCACTGGGTTCTAAAATAGCTGGTACCCCGGCGGTGGCAAGAGCACGACGGATGATGTCATTAATACTGGCGTGTCGGGCTATGCGACCTGCACTTTTACTGCAGGATAGGCCATGGTGTCCGAGGCAATCGACTGCTTCACCGCATTCAGACAATGATGTGGAGCTCCGCAAGGAGCGCCCAGACGCAGACATGTAGCGAGCCGGAAGGTAGTGTCACCCAGCATGGTGCCAATGTTGGGTGACGGTAAAGCCTGAAGCCAAAGGCCCGACTCCCACGTACCCACAGCCAGAAGCGGGCACGCTCAGCAGTATTGGTGGACGTATTAATAAGATTATTCCGTACCAAACTGCAGAGCGGCTCATCCCGATGTCTCTGGGAAGATGGGTTCACGGGCCTATCTGTATCCGGGCAAGCCACTTTCCAGGCGTTCACCGCATCGGTCAAGCACGGCACTTCAGAGAAAACTAAGGACGGGGCTAAAATTTGATTAGTTAACTTCTCGGTGCTGTGGACAGAGGAGAGGAACGCCGGTAAGCTAATAAAACGGATAGGTAGTGTGGCTTGTATCCACGCTCGGTCGTCCAAGGCCACATTTAAAATGGACGTTAATGAAGTGCGAATAGTTTCATCAATTTTTACCAAGAGATGTGGCTGCTTCCATAAATGGAAAGAACTTACATAAAATTTGGACCAAAACAACAGTATCTAATAAGGGTAAAAGCGGAATGTAAGTTAATTTTGGAAAGTCTGTCCGAAATATCGTTGAAATTTTTAACTTTTTAGGATCTTAAATGAATATTTTCAATTTTGAAATTGTTTATATTGACGTATACGTCAAGCACTCGTGCTAGCCACACTAATGGTATGTTACTAACAGACAAGCGCGACACAGACACAATGACAGTATAATAACAGCACAAAGCGCTCAACATGAACACACTCGTGCGGAATACGTTGTCCACCGCGTTGTCAATGGTCCTCGGCCGGACACAAACAGTAATCAAATTGGCACGGCTCCGTTCTCGCAACTGACGGAGATTGTAGGCTAATCTACTTTTATAGGTTATCTAGTATTCCGCTCCGGAAATATCAGATAAAATGAGAATATTGGTCGTTCCTTCGCAGCGCTCGAGAGAGTTGATTACACATAGAGCTATTGTCCTATATACTGTTCTATAGATAATCTACTTATTATGACTAAGGACACAGTAACCCACAGTTTGAAGATTTTTTTTCTTTCGCCTATATTGTCCCACTGCTGGGCAAAGGCCTCCTCCATAGCCTTTCAGTCCTCTTTCTGTGCGGATTTCTCCAAACAAACTTTTGCAAACGCGTCTAAGTCGTCACCCACCGTATTCTAGGCCTCCCTCGGAGACGACGCCCGTATTTTGGCACCCACTGCGTGACGACTCTGGCCCATCGGTCATGACGCATTCTACAGACATGGCCCAATCCCACTTCAACCCTGCAGTCTTATGGCCCACGATTTGCGATTACATTTTTTGGTAATTGGAAGGGACACAGGAGAATCTAAAACTCTATCACAGGGCAAAAAATAAACCCTCTTCGCTGTGTATCGCCGCTGCCCGCGTGCTGTGGAGCGGGTATTGCCATTAGCAAATTGCTCGGAAAAATGTCACCTTTAGAACGGCGCGCTCTAGCGAGTGAATTGTTAACACCGCGTGACGTCACCCGCGCCGATATCCTACACTTCGGGAACGCTTCACATTCATATTAATTAGCGAAAGTGAACGCACGTGCAACGCTCGCCCTCAAACAAATAGGTCTCCGTAGTGACGCGGACGTGTACATGACGTGGCGGTATTCACGCAAAATGTTTGTATTTTCATAGCGGCGTGTGCAGGATGCTGTTATAAAAGGTCACTGATACAGTTCTGTCGACACAAAAGCGAGCGGAATGCACTGCGGGATATTTTTGAAGTCGGTGGCAGTCACAGGTACGCAGCACATCGATTCCATGAAGCTGGTGGCGTTGCGAAGTTGTTATTTGACGACCGATGTGGCGCAGTGGGTGAAGGTCCGCCTGCGACGCAAGAGGTTGCGGGTTCGATTCCCGCCTTGGGACAAATGTTTGTACGATCTACAAATATTTGTTCCGGGTGTTCTGGGCATTTGCTATATATAATAAAAATATCTATCTATGTAATGTATTGTATTAAGTATATCAGTCATCTAGTACCCATAACACAAGCTCTGCTTAGCTTGGGGCTAGATGATGCTGTGTGGATTGTCCATATTTATTTATTATTGGAAATCACATCATGGAACGTGCATGTCGGCGCCATCATCGCCGGCGTTTATCAGAGTCAGACACATTGGTGTTTTTGCACCAATATAATTATTACACAAATACACAGCACAAGGCAATATCAGAATAATGTTTAAGAAGAGTATAAAGAAAATACCTTACTTCAACTCAGGGTGTTTATTCTACGATCGCGAACCAAGCAGGGTCTCCATTCGCAGTACAACAGTTTTAATACACAAAAGTACCGCCAAACATTACCGCCAATTAGAATTTATATAAATCAAGCGGATCTGTCAAGACAAATCCTTAGTACCAACATTGAATCAAAATAAACTCAATCGGAAACTGACATTTTTTTAAACAAATCAAAAGGAAGTAACTAAATAGAAACTAAATATAAATTTAACTGGATATAAATTCAACTGGAAAGCACAATATTTTAAAACGACTTCTAATTCATAATTTCATCATTTTTACATCAAAATAAAAGGTTAACATATTTAGATTTAACCGGAAATACGTAAGAATAAATTACATTAATAACATGGAAGTCAGACTAACAACAGAATAATCAAACCAAGCTTAAAATTATAACCAAATAATTGTTTGGCACCGATATGCACGTGTAACTGAAGTCACAACAATCACAGTCGTCCCGGCGCGGCGTAGCGATGCTGCTGGTACGGTAATGACCGCTGGGCAAGAGCTTCGGTCACCGATACCTATTGACATCGTGTTATAACAACACACAGATGGGTTTGTCAATAAGAGATTATATTGACTTGGTTGATCAATTTTTAATAGATTAATGAGAAGAATACACGTAGTGGCACGACTGCTGAGCATGAGATCCTAGGTTCGCTTTCCAGATCGGAATCAAAGTGTTAATAGATTTTTATCTGTTTGTATTAGTAGCTTACTGGATTGTGGATTAGTTTCCGGTTGGTAGCTATAGGCTCGCTTCATATTAAATTGAACTTGTAATGAAAATATCTGGCAAAATGTAGTGTACCACTAGGTAGGTTCCACCGTGCCTAACTCTTCGGGAAAAGGCAGGTTGATGCTATGTTACACAAGGTAGTAAGTTATTTTCTATGTTAAATGTATTCTACTTGTTATGACGCGGCCTGTTTCCAAGCGCTTTAGAAATTAATATTAGCGCCATTATAGTAATGAGCACAAAGAGAGGCGTCTCATTAGCTCGCCCGAGAGCTGCCACTAGTTGTTCTAATAAACACACCGCTTCGTAATTAATTCCAGGCACTATTGTTATCTTGTTATGATGTTGAATGTGAATTAAGTGATGGAAGGTAAAATGATCTATATTTAGGATAATATTTAATACATACTGCTGTCTGCAACTTCTTAGTGATACAAACTTCTTAAAGAAATAGTCGGTCCGACAACAGGAATACGATAACAATTGTGCTTGCAATGATCCAACCTAAACTGTCCTACGTCTGGGCAGAGGTTAGTGTTACTAAAATACAATTGATACACGCTGCAACCGAGCTGTACTTGCACAGCACCCGCGCTGCTCTCGCCTGTTGCCGCGGCTGCTGCGCTGGTGCAGCGCCACCGGGAACTTAAAAAGATAAATATATCTCAGGTGCGGAGCTTCCCACGCGAGGGGACAGAGCCACAGCCACACGTGGCACAAGCGCGCCACATCACCAGAGCCACAGCCACACGTGGCACAAGCGCGCCACATCACCAGAGCCACAGCCACACGTGGCACAAGCGCGCCACATCAGCAGAGCCACAGCCACACGTGTCACAAGCGCGCCACATCACCAGAGCCACAGCCACACGTGGCAAAAGCGCGCCACATCACCAGTGCAACTCACTGTATCCATATGTCATGTAAAAAAATATTTGTGCTAAATGTTTTTTTTTATGATATTGAAATTAATCATAATATACATAAATCATAATATAGATACATTTATCTATAGGAGTTCATTACGTATTCGGATAGTCCTGTACTTTTAACTTGAACTATACAAGCCCGTTCCCACAACAACAAATGAAAACAAGAAAATAAACACAAAATCAACACGGGTTGGTAGACAATATATTGTTACACGCCTACCGTTTAACTGCGACGGTGCCTGGGAAAGCTGCGCGGTGTAGACGGGGGGGGGGGGGGGGGCACCATGCTACCTGTAGCACCAGTTAGTGGTGTGGTATGCCCGGCGAGACAGTGTCTGCCTGTCGGTGTCCGCCCGGCGCCGGAAAGCGGCGCGGGCGCAGCTCTCGACAGGGAGCCTGTTCCGATCCCGCCGCTCTATTAGCTCCTCTGTTCTGCTCCACTGCACATATTCATTTCCATTACGATATTAAAAAGCAAAAAACACAATGAAATGTTTGACGCTGTTTCTTTACTTCCTACCATTTTGAAATTAAACGTGAAATCCAATGTTCTCGTGAAATGTGAATAGCAGACAGACAGTAACAGACAACAGACAACAGAAGGGCTCAGAGACAGAGTAAGTAACGAAGCGTTGGAAACGCTGTTTTTCCGTTTTATACCAAGATAGAAATATTTTACGGGTATACATAGTATTATTTGCAGGTAAAACTGGATGCATATTTAACTTATTAACACAAACATTGTCAATTTTTTGCTCTTAGGGATTAAGTAGTAATTTCTACAAATCAATCTTAACAATATATAAGTCGACATATAATTTCAATGAGTACTCGATCTTAAAACAGGAATAAGTATCGATCTCACTGAACTCTGAATAAAAAAAAATGGTATCGCAGATCCATAGCGAACGAGGCCGTGTCGGCCATTAAGCATGCTGGTCCGTGCTGTAAGGAGGCGCGCGGTCCGCGGACTGTGTGCTATACACACGCACGCACGCTACGCGCCCCGCTCCCGCCAAGTGGCTCCACCTGCCGCGCTATTACAGCGCAGATTAGTACAAGCGCGTCATTACACGAGAGGCTGTGTTATCTGTGGAGCGAAGGGGTTTATTACTACTGCGATAGCTCGAAACCCTCATTAAGACTTAATAAGCTCAATAAAACATAGGAACTACCGCGTAGGTATTATACATTAGGTTGTTTGTTGAAATCTCTATCCCGAAATCAAAGCTGGGCTTATGTTCCACACAGTGGGCATTAGGTACTGATGAGAACTCCAGGTACACTTACCGCGGCGGTGATGTAGCTACAACGCGCTCAGCTCTTTATTTATAAAAAAAAACTGTTTTGTCGTTTAATAACGTGCACTCTTTTCAAAACTCTGGTTAGCATCGCTGAAGATACGCGAGGGAACGTTCGGCAGCAGCGCGGCACCTGCTGGGTAACGTCCGCGTCGGTTCACTTGCAACTGATGAGCATCGACGTCGCAGCGGAGCGGGATATGGAAAGCGATCCCGGTGCGGAGAACCAGCAACATTGTTGTAGCTACATGACGGTAAAGCATCGCTGTGAATACGAATATAAAATAATAATGGGTAAATAAACCCCTAAACTAATTATTTCTCCGGGATTCAAAGTTTTATGAGCGTGTATAACGCGTATATTCCTGAACAAACATAGTCAGCCACCTGTAAACATGTTCGAGTAGTTTCCTAATCCGGTATTCAGAAAGACAAACAAGCGAAGCACGTATCAACGTATCGAAAGAACCGGCAACCGGCCCCAACTCTAACTACATCACGAGGAGCCATCCCTTAGGGGCATAATACATTCAGACGTAACCAAACGGATGATTATGAATATTACGCGGAGTTTTATAACGTGGGATGTAGTCGGTGCTATTGTGTCATCATTGAATACTATGTCTACGTGGTTCGACTGACAGGCCCACAATAGCTATATTTATATCTCATCATACACATCACTTTAACATAGTGTAAGATTAACCAAATTTTGCATGCTTATATATTGGCTGAGTATGGTGAAACAACAAACAATGTAACATCTCCTGAAAAACCCATATTATGCAAATAAAATGATTTGATTTGATTTGATTTGATTTATATCAGTACACTAGTTGTGATACCGATCTGGGGCCGCGCCTTTGCTGAACATAGCGTAAAAGTGTATAGAGTCCTTAAAAAAACTCAGTACCATCCCTAACTGGAACTAAACAAGTTCCGGAACAGCCCCGACTGGATTAACTGGCATCCTAATAAACTTTATATTTTATCCTGTTTCCTGCCACTCATACAATGCTACAGAGAGTCTGCTCCAATGTATGCACCAAATTCCCAAACAAATGTAGGTACTCTCACGAGCGAGCTACTCTATTCTTGTGGACGATTCTGTTCTGAATTCTTTTTTTAAGTTTTTCTCACTGTACTCGTTGCCTTTCTGCTGTTTTTGCTCTGTGGTTGATCTGTAGTTTTTTATTTCATCTGTAGGATGTGTTACATTAGAGTGCCTTCCGAGGGAAGGTTTCGGTAATAGGCTGTAAAGTTTAAGCGCAGCCTCTCTTTCATTACGCGCGGTACTCGCGTGTTCCCCGCGTTATCATCATTCCCGAGTTATTGCCATGACAGATGGTTGTCAGACAGTCAGACAGTCAGGTCACCATATACCCACGTCATTATGTTGAGAGCTTAATTCAAAAATTCTTTATTCAAAATTAACCACACAAAGAACATTACGGTACAATCTGTGTGGGCTAGGAACATAACAATAACATAATGGTTTCATAGTACATTATTTCTTCAGCAGTAACACCAAATGAAAGATGGAGCTCTTGGAATACAGAAGTGCTCCTGTATTAGAATGAATATAAAAGATATCCATTAGGGAAACTTTGTAATACTTTTCATTACCGACTTTGTTTTACTTGACTAACCCTGGATTCTCGTGCGATCCTCTTCCCAACTTATTTTCATTTTCCGTTTCGGGTGGCTTTCCTTTTAGGAGTCTTTTTTTACAAATATTAGGTCTTTACCTATGAAATTGCCGTTCTGCAGTACTGGCCATTTCAAATCAAAATATTTTTTGTTTGGCTAAGAATTCTAATTTCAAATTAATTTTATTTTAAAAACACGGATTTTTTTTTCCAAAAGTAGTCATTTGTTTATTGATTAGTGTTACATTTTCATCGCATTTAAATCTTTTTCGTCATCATGGATACGTTAAAAATTCGAGCAATTATGGAATATGAGTACCGTCGTGGCAGCAACGCGGCACAAGCGGCACGCAACATCAACGACGTTTACGGAGCTAACACTACAAACCAACGCACTACCTGTTATTGGTTTGCTCGCTTCCGTTCTGGAAATTTCGACCTGAAAAATGAACCTCGCGGTCGTCCGAAGACTTTGGTCGACAATGACGAATTAAAGGCGATTGTGGAAGCTGATGATACACAATCTACGGCTGAATTAGCAGCAGCTTTCGACGTTAGCGTCAAAACAATATTGGTCCATTTGCGTCAAATTGGCAAGGTAAAGAAGCTTGACAAATGGGTGCCCCACGAACTCAATGA
Organism: Phlogophora meticulosa; assembly: GCA_905147745.2. Classification (NCBI taxonomy): domain Eukaryota; kingdom Metazoa; phylum Arthropoda; class Insecta; order Lepidoptera; family Noctuidae; genus Phlogophora; species Phlogophora meticulosa. The sequence continues at coordinate 20,161,394 of LR990518.1, read as the reverse complement.
TCGCCAGCGCGAAGTACGCGTCGAGACGTGCCTTGCACTGCTCAACAGACACACAAATGAAGGAATTTTGAACCGCATTGTTACCTGCGATGAAAAATGGATTCTGTTTGATAACCGCAAGCGCTCAGCAAGTTGGTTGGATCCTGGTTCAGCACCTAAACAATGCCCTAAACGAAAACTTACCCCAAGAAAAGTGATGGACACTGTTTGGTGGTCTAGCGCCGGTGTGATTCAACACAGCTTCTTACCAAACGGGGTGAGCATTACTGCAGATGTGTACTGTGAAGAATTGAACACAATGATGGAGAAGCTGGCACATCTCCAACCAGCATTGGTCAATCGCTCGTCTCCGCTGCTCCTGCACGACAACGCGCGACCTCATACTGCACAGCAGACGGTCTCCAAGTTGCAAGAACTGGGGTTGGAAGCTCTCCGTCATCCGCCCTACTCACCAGACCTTGCGCCTACAGACTACTACTTTTTCCAGAATTTGGATAACTTCTTGGCGGGAAAAAAATTCAATACCCGAGAGGCAGTACAAAATGCCTTTGAAGAATTTGTTGCCTCCCGTCCAGCTGATTTCTTTAAGAAGGGCATCAATAAACTGCCACTGCGTTGGCAAAGATGCATTGATTGCATGGGTGATTACTTCGATTAATACAAATAAAAAATACATGAAAAAAATTCATTTAAATTTTTTCATACAAAACGGCAATTTCATAGGTAAAGACCTATTAGAATTCGATTATTTTTACTCGTGACAGAATTATAGTTGCCAATATGCGTATAGTATGCTAAGAAACTCATATTGTATTCCTCATCATTTCAATATGTATGCGCTCTCGCGTCACATTTGAATGTATATCGCTCACAGAAGAGCAGACACACAAACGTAATATCCGAATGTAAATACGAGCTTGTGGAAGAATTCTCCTCATTACATGGAGTGATCCTTCCCCTCTCGCTCGCGTTAAGTTGGAGTGCAATTAATTACACGTCGAGAGCGCGACTCATTTCAGATGAGACGAGAAAGAATATAATAGTGTCGACTGTACGCCGAGAGGCGAATGTGCCATTGTGAGCGCTGCGCGCACAGTTGGCGCGCTACAGACGTCATCGTCGCTCGGCGCCCGCACACAGGCATCGCGCCGGCTTACACGAGCTCCTAAGGACGACATATGTCTATGTCCTCTTATTTCCTATCTAAAACGAGTAAACCCTGTATGCGTATGTGTGCGTGGGTTGGCGATGAATGTAAGGAGTAAAGTGTTTGGGTAGTTCGTAATCTGCGGCGTTATAACATTGTTTATGTGTCTCGGCGAGTTTATGTAGCTTGTGGAGACACCGAGTAGGTACACATACTAGACAATACGCTTTGATTGCTGACATAAAGCGAATTGCTTTCTGTACTGGTGACATTAATCCCTGGAACGTACGTTCAAATTAAATATAACCTTTTATGTGCTCTACGTAAATAGAATACGAATTTTATTGCTGAATAATGCCTGCAGAGAGCGCCACAACGAGCTAGCTATGGATCACGTGATCCTCAAATTAATGTTCAGCTTCAAATGGGGCTCGAACGGATCGGGATCACGAGCGGTGGGTAGACTGAACGCAGCAGCCGCGCGACCGACTGCCACGAATATGAAATGCCTTTGTTTGGCAATGTACCTACTCGCAGTAACCTAATTACGGACATAAGTGGATCAGTTCATTAGTACAAATAATTATTATCAGTCAATGGATGTGAACGCTGAATGCTACGGGTGTTCCTTAAGTAAATGTTGAACGAGACTACTCGTATAACAAAACAAGTGAACTGTGTAACTTTAACGACTTGTACAAAATACAACAATGAGCTGGGTCCCGCGGGGCTGGAGTTGGGACTAAAGTACTGAAAACCTAAACTAAATCTCTTCTTTATCGCGTCATTACTATAGCCGTCGAGACGAACAAAGTCCAAACTCATTCGAATAATGAAAGTCTCTAAGTAAAGAATATTTTTGATCTTCCTGAGCTTGAGAGCTTTGTGAAAACAGCTTAAAACTTATCTAACTAAACCATGGTAACCCATTATCACGACATGTTGTGTGTATAGTTGACCGCGTTATTATTTTAATACCCTACGTTGATCGTCACTTGCACTTCACACAAGCAACGTGACAGATAGTTTCAACTTAAGTAATTTATCAAGATTTTGTCAACTGGTAAAGTGCGGTTGACTGTATACGTACATGCGATAATATAGGCAGCGAAGCGAATCAAAATAATGGCGCTATTACTTTGCTGAGCAGCTTGGAGTACGCCCCAGCTTTAATTTGAACACTAACAAGAATATTATGAAAAAATCTGGGAGGAGGAGATATAACTGTGAAATAAATATTGACAATGCAGTCACTTCCACAATTATGAAGTTTCTTCTTTCCTCGAAGCAGTAAGTTAGTCTGTGCCGGCGCTGGGGCAGGCGCTGGCGCAACTTGTACACTTGTACAAGCGTGCGGCACGTCTCGCCTCAAGTTCCGCGCATTAGAAATTAAATAAGGAGTGCGGCACGTGACGCGGTTACCGCGCCCGGCAGCGGCACGTCCGCGCGTGTGCTACTCGCCTAACGCCGTAATTGTTGTAGCAGCAGCTGTGCGAGGAGCAGACGTGAAGATGGAGCGACATTACTCGAACACTACTAAACTAGCTACAAGTGGACAACGGAGATTACCACTCACCTATTTGAAATAATAACTAATCATGGCGTGTGCCTTTATAAACTGCCTTAAACATTGAAATGTAAGTTTTATTCCTGGTGGACACAAACCGTTCTCGTGGACTCTTGAAAGTTTTTGATGAGGCAGTGTAGCAGAGCGGGTGTGGTGTCGAATTTAATGGGCGAAGGAGGATTAGTTTTGGCCATACTTTTTAATTCAACAGGAACAAATATTTAAATCCGTAAGTAGGTACCCTCGCTCTATTGTTGAATTATGAGAAGTAAGTTATTAACTATCGACGAATCAAATTCCAGCCTTATTGACAAAACATAGTTCAACAGTACCCCGCAGTTTCTCAGGCTCAGCGCTTTACTAGCGTGTTGCGAGCAGTCGGTTGAGTCCACACGAAGTGCGCGACGCGAGGTGAGGGGACGCGAGGCGAGGCGACGCGAGGCGAGGCGAAGCGATGCTACCTCTAGCCGCTTGTGCATGTTAGGGGCGCTGGGTGGGCCCGCACTAATATGTTTCACCGACAGTTTGCCTTGCACCAACTTGTATTGGTTGTTTACTTATTCGAGTTTATAGGTGCGAACTGTCAGTTATAAGCATAATGTACGAGGGCGGAGTGATAAGTCTTCCATCTAACTCAAAGCACTTCATCCAGCGATTCTCAAGCTTTTCGATCCCTTCCGTAAAGTACGACTTAGGTAACCCTTCGAAATAGGCATTGGTTTCGAGCATGATCTCATCGTTGGAGCTAAATCTTTATCCACCGAGCCATTTTTTAAATTCGGAAACAGAGAATAGTCGCAAGGGGCCAAATCTGGCGAAGATGGTGGGTGAGTTGGCATCTCATATGCGAATGGAATTTGGCCATGACAATCGTGCAGGTGCCAACTCGTGCGTTGTCTTGATAAGATAAGATAAGATAAGATAAGATAATATATTTATTTGCATAAACATGTGTACACATACAATAGTAGAGATATGCATGCAGGATTACAAAGAAAAAAAATAAGTTCAGACATGTTTGCCAATTATTAAGGCGTACAAATGTAATAGTTAATTAAGATTATTAATAATCGATTTCAAGTCAATATCAATAAATTAAAGTGAATTCAGCATAAAATGTCAACAGTAAATAGAAAATAATTCACAAATCATAAAATATCTAAAAGTCTATGTCAAAAAAAAAAAAAAAAATATAAAATAAAAAATGCTTCAGTCAGATTTTGCTGATATTATAGTACCTATACTTGACTTATACCTAATTATTATAGAATTTTATCAGAAAGTCAAATTAGAATTACTTAAAACAATTATTCAGATAATATTAAATATATTTATTTAATACATAATGTCAAAATTTATCTGTTAAAAAATCTGAGATACTATAATAACATTTTTCACATAGCATTGTTTTTAATTTTTGCTTAAACAAATTAACATTACATTTTTTTAGGTCCTTAGGCAATTTATTATAAACGACAGGTGCCATATGAAAAATACTCTTATACATTAAGGCAGTATTCGTTTGACGAACACAAAGACGACTTTCATCTCTTTGCGTACGATTGTATGCTTCAGATGCAAGCACAAAACGTTCAGGATTTTGTTTCACGAAGACAGCTACTTCAAATATATACAGTGATGGCAATGGTAAGATGTTGTACTTTTTAAAGAAAGGTACACAACTTTCGGTAGATTTTAAACCGAACATAGCCCTAACGCACCGTTTCTGTGCCTTAAAGACAAGATCTTTGTTAGTGGAGTTGCCCCAAAAAATTATGCCATATCTGAGTATAGACGCCACAAGCCCATGATATGCAGTTATGAGTGTTTTGGAATTAATTTTATATGCAAGTTCATGTATGGCGTAAGCTGATCGACTCACAATATTTCAATATGTGGTTTCCAAGTCATTTTATTATCAATATGCAAGCCAAGAAATTTTGAGGTGTCTGTTTCTTCAATAGGTTGGTTGTTAAAATTTACGTTTAGGTTGTTTAGTGCTGGTAGGCGCTGTCTGAAGCTCATTAATTTTGTTTTTCCTAAGTTTGCTTTTAAATTATTTACATTCAACCAATTCATAATAGAGTTCAAGGTGCTATTTAAGTCATCTTCATAAGTATGTATGTCTTTACATTTGACAGTAACAGTGCTATCATCCGCAAAGAGAGATATAGGATTATCAGTGGCTTTGGGTAGGTCATTAATGTAAATTATAAATAACGGTGGACCCAGAACGCTACCTTGTGGTACTCCGTAGTTTATTTTTCTTTCATGTGACCGAAAGGTTTCCTCTTGTTTAGTAAGAACATTCACTTTAGTCACTTCAGTATATTGGTTTCGGCCTTTGAGGTATGATTCAATTAGTTTTAGAACGTTACCTCTTATTCCGTAGGCATTGAGTTTACCAACTAATATATCATGGTCAACATAATCAAAAGCCTGTGTCATATCCATAAAGATAGAGCAGACGGGTATTCTTCTGTCAAGATTAACCATAACAAAGTCTAAAAAGTCATATATGGCCATGTTTATGGTTTTATTAGGTCTAAAGCCTTTTTGTTCTTTAACTAAAATATGTTGTTTTTGTAAATAATTATTAAGTTCTATGTGAACATGTTTCTCAAATATTTTAGAAATAACTGAAACTAGGGCAATGGGTCGATAGTTATCTAGGTACTCACTGTCATCTTTCTTAAAAATGGGTTTTGTGATTGAAGTTTTTAGTCTATCAGGGTAGACTCCTTCAGCAATGCATAAATTTAAGATATAGCTAAGATGAGTAGAGATAGTTGTACCTATATATTTAATAACTTTAGTTGATATTTCATCATAGCCCACACTATTTGTGCTTTTTAGATTATAGTTGAGTAGTAAACATTCAAACTCAGATGTGGTATTATTTTGTTTTAAAATATCAATATTAAAATCACCTGCTAATACAACATTATGCTTATTATAGGATTTATTGATATACTTGAGCATTTTATCTAATCTTGCAAAAAAATTGTTTAAGTTACTAGTTAAAGGAACCCTATAAATACAAATAATAATCAATTTATAGGCTACCAACTCTATTGCAGAGCATTCAAAAGTTGAGCACTCGGTGAATAACACTGATTTCGAAATTGTTTTCCATTTATGTCCTTTTTTTACGTATATACACGAGCCTCCTCTATTGGAATTACTTGGTGGAAGAGGATTTTCTTCTTGGCCAAATGCGGTCGTTTTTCAGTTAAAATTTGGTTAAATTGGCATAATATTCGCCATTGATCGTTTTAGCCTTCTCTAGGTAGTCAATATGGATTACTAGGGTAACAGTTTACTGGGATGCATGTAGGCATGCATCCCAGAAAACTGTAGCCATCATCTTATTGTTTGATATAAAGTGATTTGGCCTTTTCGAGCTGGTTCGCCCCTAGCAATCCATTGTTTCGATTGTTCCTTGATTTCTGGTGTATGGTGGTTTTTTTTTTTTCATATCTAAATATTGGTGAAAAATATTGCGCCCACGCATCTGAGATGCCTATTATCACGACTATCTCACTCACTTTTACTCTTCGGTCGTTCAATACTATGTCATGGATTTTAGCGATCATCTCTGGAGTAGTGACATCAAATGGGCGTTCTGGGCGTTCAGCATCACTTGTGCTTGTACGACCACACCGTATATCCATAAACCATTTATGAATCATTTTAATCGATGGAGCAGAGGTAAGGTAAGGTAATATCTTTTTTAAATAATGTTTAATCAACATTCCAAATTCCCTTTTTTCCATCTTTGCGAAAATACGTTCAATTGTTTTTATTTAATGGCTGCAAAAAAAACAAAAAAATTAAATATAGTATTTAATTCGGGTTAGTTCCGGGTAGTTCAAATAGTTATAGCTGTGTTTAACGTTACGCTAGAAAGTCAGTATTAGAGTGTCGTTTCTTATAAATGGCAGCTTCCAAACGAAGCATCGTTGTCATCTGGCTCCAAAGTTGCAAACTCTGCGCGTTGTTTGCTCCAAGCACTCATTGAGTTTTGATATGTACCTTCAAACGAACTTATACGAGCTGTCTGTGTATGTTATGAGCATACTGCTAGCGTGTGGTGGCCGCGCTGCGCCGCCAAGTTAATTCACCGATTTGAGAGTCACGTCCAACCACGCAACTGGCAGCTGCTACAGTTATTTGTACGTAACATAAATAAGCTCAGCGTAAACCTCACAGTAAGTCTCACAGACGCCGACATTAAGTTAAAGTAAATAGTTCTCATTCAATTACATTACAAACGGTTTTAATTCACCACTGGATGAACCTCACCTTAATTACTCTCCGTAACTCAACGCCACCACGCAAGCAATCACAGAATGAACAAAGATAAGTAAGCTTTTCATTATCAAAACGGATTAGTAACAAAGTGTTTGTACGTTTTCATGGGTAGTAGGGTCTTTTGCGTCTAGTTAGCAGCGCACCTCCATCTCTGCGGAACATTTACAAATTTTCACTAGGTTACCGTCAGCATCACATCACTTGCCTTTCATTGACATATCTTTCTCATTGAAGTTCCAATCCATATTAACAATGAGCCCTGAGAGCAACTGACATACAGCAAATGTAAGTAGTGGTACTTCTGTCCTACTAGAGCTCATGTAACATGCAGCTGGGGGAATCTAAGAGAGACACACTTTTAGAGCCAACCGAGTGAAATGATCGTCAGCGAGAAGACTTTCAACCGCAGATAATGTTATTCTACGTCTTATATTCTAACCGTGAATTAAAATGGTGCTATCTGTTCATGCAACGAAAACAATGAGAGTAAATTACAAACTGTGTTCGATTACAACAATTCAATGAAATACTTCTGTACCTATATATACATAAGCACACACGAATGCCTAGCGTTTGAAAATATTTCAATGACGTAGTTGTGGAACCGAGCCGGTCAGTGATCCGGAATGCTCCGAACGAATTTAATTTACATTTTATTGTTTTATTGTTATTGAAAAAGTCTCAGCTAGTACACGCGTCGATACTGACTGTCGTAACAAAAGCCGATGACGAACAAGACAAGTGTTTATTAGCAAAAGCAAGAATTATTTTAGTAACGATAATGTTAACAACTTATAAACATTTTTTGTAATAAATCATATTGTACAAGAGTCTGTATCCCTTTACATAGTTTATGTACATACTTTAAGAGGTGAATATGACATAAAAGCGTACTTACGCATATTTTTATGCTAAAATAAATACAAATGTTTGTAATGGATTAGGTGCCCGATTTAATCAGCACTACATCGTTGGGACCAAAGACCAAAAACTCAACGGTATAAGACACCCACAATCGGTAGGGGTAGTTGGCCGCAACGACATGCGAGATAATAATATGACATAAAGTCACGTCAGCCTTGACGCGCAGGCGCGACAGTCGACAAACTCCGGCTCATAATTAAATTAAGCTTTTATTAAGTCCCGGTTTGCAACGCGACAAAGCACTTATACTTGGCCAAATAAAACGTTGGCCCAACGAAACGCTTCGATCGCGCATTTGACGAGCTCTAATTAAATCTAATAACTTCTAGATATTTAGTTAAACGGGGGGAAGATGTAAAGCTATTGGGAAAAGGAACAATAAATAAGAGAAATTCACTCGTATAGTTATAGCCTGGGGAAATATATAATATCATAAATAAATGTTAGTAACGTAAATGTATTAGAATTGTGTATTGGACAATGGCTCGAAGGCAGACAGGTGGTTACTGCTGTTATATAAGCTGGTGCGAACTAGTTTGATTAAATAATGTTTTACTAAAACAAATTACTAGCATTTACTAACGTTTACGACGTTTGTTATAAAATCGACAGCGAGATAATATTGGGATGTCGGTCACCTGGCCGTGATGGCCGCTACTTTCCATATTACGCAAAACTTTGCGCTGCCTTCTCACAGCGCAAACTTTTATAACTTTTAACCTCAAACAGTAAAAGTTTAAACTGTTTTCAAAGAGTACCTTGTGCACGTAGAGACAAAGTCGGGAGTATTATTGAGTTTATCGGATATTGGAACCCGGCACAATACGACGCCAGAGGAAAAGTTCAACCAATGTAACAAATACTTAAGTACACGGACTTAATTAGCGAGTTCATAACCTATGCGATGCACAGATTAAACCGCAGCCAACAATATATTAGCAACGTAATAAAACGGACTGCAGCACTTACGAGCGGCGGCAGCGGAGGCAGCGGCGGCAGCGCACGCCGCGCGGCTTGCCAACACTTGCACGTTAGCTAATGTGAGCCGCGGACTCCTTCGAAATATAAAATTTTAATTTAGCTACTTATATAAAACTACAACCTAGATAACCGGATTTTGATTTCGTTTTTATTCGTAAATGGTTGTACATTTTAGAAATTAAATATCATACTTTTGACTATTCTATTATAATTATTCAATATAAATTCCACAGATAAACAAACCAGTTCTACTGTGTACAATAAGGCGCTCGTTTTACATAGGTTTAGTAAGAAACAGTGGAGCGATACTAATGCGAGGTAATTTATTCCAGCGGTAGTCATGTGCAAAAAGGGTTGAGTTTTTCCTCGTTAGACAAATAGTACGAGCTCGCCAGTACCTACGGCATTCACTTTAGTTAGGACTTGCTATTTACAAAGCGAAAGGTACTGGCTTTGTTTTAAAAATCAAATATTAACGAGATTTGCATATTATATGAAAGATATTTGGCTTGCCTTAATAAGGTGGGAGGCTACACAGTTCAAGCTTTATATTTAGAGTGATTTTAAATAATTATTCTCAGCGATTTAAAGGCAAGTAGCGCTATTAGAGATAGTTCAATAGCGTGGCATGTTTGTGGGGGATGCCAGGAGTGTACAATGTTCCAGAAGAGGCCGGCGCCTGCCGAGGTAGTACGGCGCAGTTCTCAAGAAGTGTCGTAACATGTCAGGATATTTGATTGCGGAAGTGAACATAGTAAGGCGGCAGGTACACCTATGTGTTAATTTCAATAATGTTAGTCTAACTACATACATACATTATTCTTATATTAATTATACCTAGAATAATTTTCTAAATCACTTAAATATGAAGATGTGCCTTCCTTCGAAGGCCAGTCTTGTGATACGGGCAATCTTATTTTATGATAAATCTAGAATCTCTCTTTATTAACTTTTGTTTGCTTTTTAGCTGAGTAAATAAATGTTTGTATGCTACATTACGAATTAATTTTTTTAGGAACTTCCCTACCTTACTTGAATGTTCTAATAATAAAAATACGTTGACGTCACGGGGGTGAACAGTTCTATAAACGCTCCAACGTTTTTCATTTAAATTATTTACGTCACTCCCGGACGGATGCGCGCCCTAATCACCACTACAGGACCCCGAGCGTCGAACCTTTCAGAATGGACACCTGAAATGTGTCACCCAATAACATTATCACAGATAAAATTGTGCCTGAAACATTTATCTTCGTAGGTATTCCAGTTAAGGATTTTTAAATAGAGTAACGACACATAGCAACAAACACGAGACGTAGCAACGACTACGAGACGTAGCGTTGATTACGAGAAGTAGCATTGATTACGAGAAGTATTGCATTGTTTGACCGGCCGATATCCGCAACTCCACGACACTGCACTTATTTTGCGTAAAAAAATACGAGAAATAATATAATGATTAAGAGACGTAGCAACGACTATGAAATATAGCAACGACAAGAAGACGTAGCACTGACTACGAGACGTAGCAACGGCAACGAGACGTAGCACTGACTACGAGACGTAGCATAACAATGAAACGTAGCACTGAATACGAGACGTAGCAACGACAACGAGACAAAGCATTGACTACGAGACGTAGCAACAACTACGAGACTTAGCACTGAATACGAGACGTAGCAACGACAACGAACCGTTTAGCACTGTCTAAGAGACGTAGCACAGTCTACAAGACGTAGCACTGTCTACGAGACATAGCAACAACTACGAGACGTAGCAACAACTACGAGACGTAGCACTGACTACGAGATGTAGCACTGTCTAAGAGACGTAGCACTGTCTACGAGACGTAGCACTGACTACGAGACATAACACTGTCTACGAGACGTAGCACTGTCTACGAGACATAGCATTGACTACGACACGTAGCAACAACTACGAGACGTAGCTCTGTCTACGAGACGTAGCGCTGTCTACGAGACGTAGCACTGTCTACGAGACATAGCAACAACTACGAGACGTAGCACTGTCTACGAGACGTAGCACTGTCTACGAGACATAGCAACACCTACGAGACGTACCTTCGATTACAGGACATAGCAACGACTACGAGACGTACGTTCGATTACAGGACATAGCAACGACTCCGAGACTTAGAAGATACTACACCATTATTTTGTATTGAACAAAATTATTCAAATCTAAGACTTTCCGAAGTGTCTAGTATACAGCTTTTTCCTATTTAGTATTCAATAAAGCAATGAAAATCTTGAGGCAGTAAAGACGAGTGCACACAGACAAGTAAGCGCTCGCCCCGCCAGCCACGAGCGGGTGCGGGGCGCGGGGTGCGGGGTGCTGGGCGCGGGGCTGCACGCTCGGACTCACAAACCATCTAAGTTGTATTTGCCGCAGGATCGCTGACCGCAACCGCCACCTCGTATATCTCGTACACATAGACGTTGACTCGCTTTATTTATTACGTGATGGTTTATCTTGATGGAGGAACTGTTCCCTCACTCTGATTGTTTCTTCGAGTACATTACTGAACGAGGCTGAAGGATAGTTTGCTCCATTTTGGAGCGGGAAACATCTATGTTGAGGATATAACTCTCACAGAACAGACTTGTTCTACCCGTCATTATTTTTTTTTCCCTGACAGCCATGTAACGTGGGTGTACCACGACTTTCTAAAACCAAACCAAAACGTTGGTTCAAAGTAGTAGTTCCGAAAATAAACGTTACACAAAAACTCACTTTTCTTACATGGTTCAATTGTAAATGTTAGAAAATGTATGTGAGATCTAAGGATACCATTTTAATTTGATGAAAATTTCAGAATTCATTAATGAATTCTATTCCACAGATAAACTTTAGACTTGACTGTCCAATTAATCCTTGATCCAATAAGTATCCGCGGAGAACATTATCAGTTGAATTTGCTGAAAGTACCTATCTAGTAAACTGTATAGCATTATGTTTCCAACATGCAAATTGAGTTACCAAGTAGCAGCCATTGATTAATTATTTTCTGGGGCGCGCCAATTGAATTAGAGATTAACGCTAAGCTCGCGTAGCCTCCAGCGATTAGATCGCTGTGTCAACAGATTATTATTATTAGCTCCCGGCTCTGAATTTATTTACTTAAATTAACATATTCGTGTTAATAAATAAAAGTTCTCAACGAAATAATCGCAATGCATGAAAAAATTAATATTATTTAACTGATCGCATAGTAGAACAATTTACGGAAACGTTTTTTAGTAAAAAGCCATGCCTCGCGAAACAAGAGTATGTAACATCGAACAATTACGTAAGTGATGCATCACGCGAGCGTCATCTAGCTTAATTTGAATTACGAGTGCTCGGACCGCTCGCTCCAGCCGCTCGCTCCGCCCGCTCGCTCCGCTCCTAGCCGCGCGCTAATGACGTACTGTATGTACTAGCACTAACATTCATCTGTTTTAATTCCACTATGTGTTTGCATTGCATTAATACAATCGCTACCCTTGTGTGCTTGCGGCTGGTACGTGCGTAATATAACGCGCTCACGTTCCATTTATGAGGAAATGGATTTAATGAAACCGACTCATGACCGCTCACTGTTATACTAGTTCAATTGAACCCGAAACTTTGGTCGCACATGAAATAGTGCTAGTTGGTAGGGAGGAGGCGCATTACACGCTGAAACAAAGCGCGTATAAATGAAAATTAGCTGAAAAGCGTTCCGGTGTTCGTCACCTGCGCGGAGTGCGTTCGAGTGGAGAAATTAATATCCGGCCGGGAGCCGCATCGTTTCCGGGTCAGCGCGCTCGCCTCCCCCGGCCCCGGCTCCCCCTCCTACCATACCCATCCCCCCACCCCTTACCCGGGGGAGAGCGGTCGCTGAAGGAGGATAATTAAACTGTTTCATTATGTCGGAGAGGCGGCGAGATAAGGCGATCGGATGCAAAAATTTTAAAGTTTAGTTTTATTACAGTCTCTCTGTGCTATAACATACCACGCGTAACAAGCGCAACAATGTATTGAATACAAATATTTCAATAGTGTTGTTGGAGTTATTAACTGTTGTTTTTTCTTGTTTGCGGAAAAGCGCGGGAATGCACGATCTTAACAAGTATTTACCAAAATTACAGTTTACACTAAATTAGGTTTTTAAGACTCATTATGATAAAAGCCACCAATATTCGGACAATTCTTTTTTGATGAAAATGGATTTTTGTTCAATTTATAAATTAAGACCCTGAATATTAAGACTCCTTCAACGATAGTTTTAAAGGAGTTAGTCATATGACAGTCCAGTATATTAATGAAAATCTTTTATTTTTTCTTTCTTTTTTTCTCTTGAAAAATGTTCAACTAATGAAATAATTAATACTGCAATGAAAGGGAACACGGTTACAAAACATTTAAATAAACTAAAAAGTAAGAACCACGTTGGTAATGATTGCTGTTATGTGTCTTATATATATATTATGTTGTGTTGAGAAAGGCACCTAAGTCTATTCATAAGTAACATTTAGCTGCGTATTTAGTTCCCGCGGAGTTGTCTAGCAGTGTAACACTGATAACGTAACAATGAAATTCTAACATCGTGGTCGTGCATTGTCAACTACAACAAAACAAATATTATTAGCCATATTTAAGAAAGCCTTCGCAAATTTAAATAATTTATAGACTGAAGACTATGGCAGTAAGCTTATCACGCAGTGAAACATCAAGCTGCTCCAATTGAAACACTCTCAAGGTTCACATATTATATAACAACTAGGAATGTTGTTGAATCTTGAATTGAATTGTTTAATGTGCTTTGTGCTTACAAAAGTATAAAAGCGTTTATAAATTCAAAGTTAGTGACTCACCGATGTCGGGAGCAGAGTCTAAGCTTAGTTAGAGCTCCAGAGACCTACCCAGAGGCGAATATCAAGGAGAACTGCCTTCGGAATCAGGCTTCAACCGATGAGAGCCTCCGAGAACGAGGAACGAGGCTATTATTATTTGCTGTTTAAAATCAGTGTGAATGTGTCAGATCATGTGGGTTATTACCCACTTGTTTAGGATTCCGCAGTAAACGCGGAACCACTAACACCTGTGCGTCTCTTTTCTCCAAAAAAACAAAAAAAAAGTTAAAGCTGTTTTGTGATTTATGGTATGGTAAACATAAACAACACCATGATCTGACCTAGATAGTATCTGGACTTTAATAGACACTGTGGCCTCTTAGTTTATGTTCTGAGTAGTTAGAGAGTAAACACCGACCTGAACTAGTTCAACAAAATGTTTGCGAGTTGAACGTAGCAAAGTGTTTGTTAAAACCAACTTACATACATAGATATCATTTTGTATTTCTCAATTAACTTGTGTTTGAGTGAGTAATTATAAATACAAATGTAATCATAATTCTCATGTTAAATTACAATTCTACGGAATGGCACATTTTGATTGGATTTTGGAGCGTCTCCACAACCACGACCACTCACACTTCGCACTCACACTTCACACTCACACTTCTCATGCTCGACATCAGCGAACAATATTGATCCTGCGCTGTTTACTGAAACAAGAAAAAAACATTATGCTCCGCAATATCAACGTCGTGCGACAGCCCCCACTCGTAATTAGTTCAGAGTGGCTAATGGCTTGTACGTGGCTACAGGCGGTGTCTACACGACCAATGTATTTTTAAATTAATAACTACTGTTATAATTCAATAGAGCTATAAAATATTTGCAATCTTAGATAGCTCAAGATTCACAATGAGTTCAAAGTGTAATAACGAGTCGTCGTGATAGATGTGTACTGTGTGAACAAACTGTAAACAATACATGACTAAGACGGGAAATTTTCTCACACGTAAATAATAATATGAGTGTACATGTGATTCCTGCAAGATGCGGTGGCAAATAAAATGCCCAATAAAAGCCCTTCCTCATGTATTAATTCAAATAATTATTTAACTTTCTTCCTAAAAGTCATTAACATATTAAATATAAATTATAAATGGATGCAAACGGTAGGTAAATTCTTAATGATTTTCTAGCGGTGAGAGTTCTATTGTTTTATGTTTTGCCGTAAGTACATAATATTTTTGAGGGTACAAGAGTACCCTCAAAAATATTTACCTGTACCTTTTTAGAGGTCTCGTGAGAACGAGACCTCTAAAAAGGTCCGACAATCATTTTAGAAGACAGTCTCAGTGTAAAGACCATGCTGTATGGATGGGACGGATTACATCCAAACGAACATTCTAATTGAGAGGAAATTGTTCATAACAACTACGACATAATAACATTACAAGTACAGGACAGAGCCATTAGGGACCGGCGCAGTACCTGGGTGGATAATAGACAATCTCCTGTCACACACTTGTACGGTACGTAAGCGAAGCACCGACAGGATGATGCCGAAAGCATTCTGCCGAATGTGTTTGTGGCTACATGGCTACATTTACTACTTTTAGGAAAAAACATCAAAAGATTTCAGCAAACCGTGTTACGTCCGATACCTAGGTATACGTGCATATAGAAACCTTCAGCTATGATAGTACTGACGTGGGTACCGCTCAGGATTGGGGTTAGATTTTCCAGTCCATGTCGCTTTCAAAAACGATGCTCGGAATTCGGCTCCGATCTTTTTACTTCGTGTAGTCCGAATCGTATTTGAGTCAAAGCCAACTGCAGTACAGTCCCCGACGTACAGCGAGCTGCACAACTGAGTGCGGTCGACCGAGAAAATTAACTTCATATTTGGCCAAAAAAGATGACTGTTGAGTTTGTAATTCAAATCTTGTTGAACTGACTTTGAGTTAGAAGACAGACAGGCAAACCTAACACGTTAGTAAAACTCAAATTCAACAGAAAGGTTCCCAGGTATCCGCTATCCATGGTTCCGTCCATAACAGTATCACACTGCAAAGGATAAGTAGATATGTGGGCAGGGTCACACAGCCACAAGGGGGTGGACACACAGCCAGGCGGACACTGAGCTCATTTGTGGCACACGTTTCATTTTTCACGCGCGGGTTATAAACTGCCTGCGCGGTGCACCGCTGGAGGTTACTTCATATGTCTCTCCGCTTGTGTGCGCGAGAGTGGTTACTTTAGCGGTTCTGGTGTCATACATTAGTTTGGACAGCATGAAAACGATTGACATTCAACAGTTGAATAAAAAACATATAATAACTTTATAGCAGTACATACAAGCAGAGTGCACATCCCTTCAGAGTAATTCTGTGTTGTTTATTTTCAGTTTTTTTGGTTTGTTTACGGCACTCAACATTGTTTGTGCACATATTATGCATCATATTTAGGATCGTCGAGAGTTGGTTTATTGGTTAGATTTGCCGCTTCTCTAAATAATTTTGTGAAGGTCGGATGAAGAACTTCGGTCTGTACAATGGAATTCCTCAATAACGAACAGCACGGTCTGCATGTGTGCTCATAATATGGTTATTATACGGAAGATTAAGAACATTTCTAGTTAGGTATTTAACAGATACCCAACGGGACTCCTACATGACGAATAGGTATGCATATTGTGATTCTTATATCGTACGGAAAATTATGTAATAAAATCGCTAGTTAGGTTAGGTTATCATATTTACGTAGCGAGTAGTGGTAATATAATTTGTGTTTTTAGTTTGAACACAAACGATACTCGTTTAAAATTAAATCGGAAACAATTTGTAGTATTTTATTATTTTCAAGCTCCGACACGACGAATAACTTACAGAGTTGTACTGCATTGTAGCAAGCGGCGCGCGGCGCACACAGCGGAGTCCTCTCCAGCAATTTATTCAATTCAGCTGCAGCGGAACAATGTATCGACACGAGTGCCATCCGATGCTCCAAGGAGTCGCTTTCAATAATTATTTTCTGTCTGTGGCTGCATTGTTCGGGACACAATAACGTAGATATTGAATATTCTACGATTTCTGCGCCCCTGGTACCGACAGTCGAGAGCTCGGGATCCTCGCACGTCTGCGTCATAGCGGCTAAATTGTTGTTTCTTGCAGTGAAATGATTTGCTTTTCTATTTTCTCGAGTTGGCCTCGCGTAGTACGGAGTTTCAATACAACGCTAGCTGATATTAAAAACTAACTGGAACTTTATGTGAGATCAAAATTATAAGTTATCGCTACATTATAAAGACGTCATCCTATCAGTGAGATAGTCAAATATATCAAATAACAGTCCGGATAGTCATGCGTTGAGACAACCATTCATCATGTCACGTTTAAAGCAAGAACGCGGATTTCCACTATGCACTTTTTCAAACATTTAATACGCCCAGCTAAATTCAAAATCCAGCAATCGCAGCGAGGTCGTGGGACGTAGTAAACTCTCTTGTTCAATAACTGGTTTGTGCAGCGCTGCGAATGATAAACCGGGCCATAACTCAGCGGACTGGCGAGCGCTACCAGGGCGGCAGGCGCGCGCGGCGGTGCGGCGGCGGCGGCGCGGGGACCCTCGCACACGATTAACTCATTAGATTAGTTACTTCATGCTTCGCTGCGCGAGAATTGGATCGGCTTTCTCCGGAATCTGAATTTAGTTGAGACGTTCGTAATATTCTCAGCTGTGTTATGAAGTTAGCTCTTTGTTAGGACTTCTGATTGTGTCGAAGTTCGGGATTACAATTGTGCGGGTGATATGTCTCTTCAATATATTATGGGAATTCATCTTTCTCAACTCAATCATGAGATACCATATCATCCATTTTTCCTTCTATTGCGAAAGTCGGGTTGTTTGCTATTTTATGATGTCTGCCATTAGTCGGTCTCCGCGCAAGAGAATAAATGCAAAACACGCTCGCATTAGGGGCGCTTCCCTGCTCCGCACGACTGTAGGACGCGCACGTTATGTATTCATGATCTCGACAACACGAGCATTATGAATGGAGATACTCACTGTTGTGTCGACTGAGAGTGAACTCCATAATGCAGCATCCATTATACTCGTACGTACGCCATTTTTAATCTAAAGAAACAACTGCTGCAACTGACATTTCAATAATGTAGTCTCCGACGGCGACATGGCGGGCAGTGCTCTATATGGAACTCTCTCTAGTCTTCCATATTGACTGCTTTGTATTTCTGTCATTTTTTCATCGTGATATAAGTAAATATATCTTCCAGGGTAAACTCGTAACACGTACCTACCCTTTACGTTGAAGTAGATAATAATAATAATTGCAGCAGGTTTCTAATCATCTATATTTTATCTTGAATTAGCGGATGGTAAGTCTGGCACACTGGTGCTCTACCTTCTTGCTTCGTTCAAGTTTTATTTACATGTGGGGGTACAAATTTCACTTATTTATATTTGATTAACTATATTTTTTGTTAATTATCAGTAATTAAAATACTGCTTCCAAGCTCATAAACGTGCAGAGGTCGTGGATGGCAGGGTGTGCGCGGTTTCCGCGGTTTGCGCCGGCCGGCGGCCAATTGGTGACCGCAAATCAAAGCGCGACCAAAGCAACAATTACGCGCTGTCAAACAGAACCGTTTGAACTGAAATACTAACACAAAGCGAGCCGGATCCTGCGGCTTGCGGTGCCGGCTACCATGGAAGGCAGGTGGAAACATGAGCTCGTTATTATTACCGGTACATAATATATAGGCGTGTCATTATCGCGCCTTACCTGTACCTGGCTATGTCGCAGTCGGCTTCCAGTCTAATAGTATATAACATGGTAATATAAAAAATATGTTTTTGCCACTATACGTAATTATCATCATCGTATTATGAAAAGTAAAATAAATAACTATATAATGCAGGTAGGTGTATTGTAAGTCCACCTCTGCCCAACTCTTCGCGCAATACATGCGTGATGTTATGTTGTTACAATGCAGGTCTACTCTATATTCACTTTATTGCATATTTTAAACACATTATTTATAAGCGCAATCAGTGTACCTTCGTCTTGTTTCCATAACACCGCCGCCGCGTAGTTCCCGAGAGGACGAGCTGGGCACAAAGGAAGACGCACTTTAAATGGTAATTGATTACTTAACTCAGATAGGCATCGCCCCAATCTTCTGGCCTTCAGCGAGAACGTCCTCAGACGAGACTCAATTAAGTATCCTTCACAATAGGTATAAGGAGCGTCCTTTTTAAAACAAAACGGTCGTAATATAATTCATGCCATACTGAAGGGAATGCGATTTCAAAAGACTTTATGAATATTATCTGACTCGTACCTTTTGTTCTGAAGCAAATTAAATTTAGTTGTGAAATGAGTCCACATTCCCTGCTTGTCGAGTTGTCGAGTGCAGTTAGACCCTGCAGTGCTGCCAGTTATTCCAAGTGTTTTATACGATAGTGCTGCCTTTGTGTGCAGTCACTTTGAAAGGTGTGCAGTTAACGTTGGCGTCATGCGGGCTGCGGCAGAAGTATTTCGTCTGTTTTCAGTGGAGTAGGTACTTAAGTATGTGCCCGTCGTCATATTATCAAACGTTCATCGATTACGTATTTAGTTTTCTGAAAGCTTCGCTTTGATACGCCCATAGTTCATTGATGACGATATCATGCTCAGACACAATAAGCTATGGCACACTAAGAACACAACAGTAGTGAGACGCAAAGTTTACATGTAATTATTTGCTGTAACTGTAGTTGACTGATATGTTGCTGGAACGCCGCGCAGACCACGGGTGACAAATTCGAGAGATAAAATATGAGGAGGCGCAAATAAATGTCAAATGAAATAGAAATACCGAACATAGTAGATAACAAAACTGCACCGTAGTACACGCTCAGCTTGTGCGCCGTGATGCACTCGAACACTGTCTGACACCATTGAACATAATGTTCGTACGTGAACAGATTAAAATGAAACCAGCTCTGCGGGTTATTTGCCTATATTCTGTTATAAAAATTTTCGAGTAACATATAACATTTTTTTTATGGGACAAGCCCGCCACACTATTCCCAAACCACTGCAACTCTTGAAAACCAGATTCAACAGTGGCGATCACCAGAAAAGCGTGGAGGCAATGAAGTGCGACGAGTCCCGGAGAAACGCTTCAACTGTCTCGGATCCCGCAACGAAATTAATCAGAAAAGAACAGCGGAGGAATTAGATAAATACATAAATTCCACTTCCATATCAAGCAGGAGACCGTGCAGAGCTAGACCAAAGTGAAGTTTACAACCGGGTTAGGCCCAGTTGCCTATCACTTCGGTTTAAAATTAACACTGATATTAATGGGTTTTAAATGATGAGCTTGAACGCAAGGAAATTTGATCGAGTTTCTACAAGGAAGGGAGCATATAACAGTAACTTAACGCCACTCATTTCCTGCGTTCAGAGAATTATAAAAAATAATAAAAAATACTTTTACTGTCAGATGTAGGTAAAGGGCCCAGGTAGGTTTACAAATTACTCAACAAAACAATGATAACAGTACAGTTGGGCACAAAAGCACATTATTAAAACGTAAAATAAAGCAACAATAAAGTATATTATAAATGATAAAATATTATTGCTGGATATATTTATCTGACAATACAGTTTTCTTCAAGCTAAAGTATGTAAGCACGGCATGATCTGATGGTTCTTAAGACAGCACATTATTGAGCAGTGGGCATTCACCAGGTCGCGCCAGCTGTCACAGTGGACGGGCAGCAGCGGCCGAGCGCGGTATGTGGCGGTGTGCGGGCCGTGGTCAGTGCAATCAAGCCCCGTTTGTATACCAGCTGCGCTAAGCGTGGCCTGCTATTAGCGACGTTTAGGTACAGATGGTACATTTAGGTCAAACACACTTTAAACATCATCAGTGCGGTCTCTCACTTTAGTCATGTTATAGTAACTCTTCTTTCTATGTAGTTTTTCTAAAAACGTCATTGAGTACTAAAAACGGGTAAGTAATAGAATGATGATATAACAACAAGATCTCTAATTTTAACAACATATAACAACGGAAGCTATACTTTTATTTAATATAGCGATTAGTTAATATAATGAACGATTGATATTATTTTAAAATAACTATTTTTTATAACATACATAAAATTTAACAGTGTTTGATATAACATACATTAAATACATTATAAAATCGTTTGACATACCTCTCAAAAGATATAAAACTTATTTGGTCTAATATGATGAAAACGCCTTCTTAGAAACACAAAGCAAAATTGCATAGATTTTATCAAAATCAAAATCAATCTAATCAAAATTCATTTATTCAAATTAGGCTGAGAATCAGCACTTTTTGAACGTCAAAAACGTTTACATGAGACAGTCCCCCAAAACGCCCACCCTTCACCACTTCCTAGTGTTTTTGCTGGGAAGAAGAAGTGGAGGAACAAACTCTCCAGCAACACGTCTGTCTGATAGGTTTGAAGAACTTGAAGCTATGCAACATATTATGTCAAAAAATAATAATTATGTCAATCATCTTTATACGTCATTCAATTAAATAATTTGCTACATGTTAGCTAGCACACACGAATATGCCAAAATAATAAATAAATATAAATAATAAAATAAATATTGCTGGACAATCCACACAGCATCATCTAGCCCCAAGCTAAGCAGACCTTTTGTTATGGGTACTAGATGACTGATATACTAAATACAATAAATTACTTAGATAGATATTTTTTATTATACATAGCAAACACCCAGAACACTCGGAACAAATATTCCGGCGGCCCTTTGCCCACCGCGCCACATCGGTCGTCATGTCATGTCATCAAATAAAAAGTTATATATACCAAAATCGACAACTAACTCAAGCAAAGCCTGCTAAACTGAATACATAAAAAGCCTCCAAGGCAGTCCAAGGGCGTGCCCGCTGACATGTGCAATGCTGAATTATATCAATACAACTCATTCATACAATGTAATGAGTTTATAAGTATTAATAATAAAAAAATATTTAGTTATAGGTAATAGTAACCTAAGTAGGTATTAAACATAACTAGTAACTGATTATCACCTGCGCTAAGGTAGGTCGTCGGAGCACCGCTTTTTCGATTTCTGGGTGGTTTAATAAAACTCTGAGTAAGGTACTCTGAGTCGGGGTGTTAACCATAATGACGTTTTTATATATATTAAACGTTAGTTAATTAAGTTTTAGAATAAATAAATGTTATCTGTAAAGAAATTAAATCAACAGTTGGTATATCTCACGATAATTATATCTTATGAACGACAGTCAAATGAAATTAGACCAAATGAGTTTATACGTTATGAGACGCATCCACTAAAAACGCTTTGAATGGAATCTCTCTTCCATTTTGACAAACATAGGCACTAATAACAAAATGAATATTGTTGAATTTTTAAACTACATACAGGGATATCATTTCGCGTGTTACGCACTCAGTCCTTACATCGAGAATATTTAATGCAAAGAGTTACAATATTACTGTTAAGCCGCTTGTAATAAAAGCGAGCTCTGCAAAGTGTACAAAGGAACCGCAACCCGTATTAACTTGAACCGTGAACACATCGCCCGAGGCCGCATCTGCAAACAAAGAATCGGCTTTAAAGAGTGTAATATCGCGCAAGTGAGAGCTCCCCGCGGCGCGGCGGCGGCGCGGCGGCGGCGCGGCGGCGGCACGGAACCCTGACCCCAGACACAGCTCGCGATTTGCAAGAACTAGCACCGCGTCTCCACTCTGAACTGCCATATAAAACTATATAATGATGCAAGCATGCGGCTGGTCGTGCGACGGATATCTGTGTAGGCGGAGCAGGCGCTGTAGTTCAATATTCATGCGGCTATCAATTCACACGAGCGCGGTCAACACAAACGGCGTGTATTTATGTTTCTTCGGGGTTGAGACTACGCGGTGGCGAGTGGTTCCGTCCGCAAGTAAAATATATGCGCAGAAAGTCCACACTGAACTAAATTGTATAGTGAGGATAAAGTTATTACCTGGTTCATCATCATCATCATTTTCATCTCCCTAGCCTTTTCCCAACTATGTTGGGGTCGGCTTCTAGTCTAACCGGATGCAGCTGAATTACAGTATTTTACATGGAACGACTGCCTATCCACAACCCAGTTACTGGGCAACACAATACCCCTTGGTAAGACTGGTTGTCAGACTTTCGGGCTCCTGACTAGCCGTAACGTCTGTCAAAGGTCTACAAATGACAACCGGGACCAACGGCTTAACGTGTTTTCCGAGACACGGAGGAATCTAGATATGTTACGAACGTTCACCTTAACTTGTTATCTTGTTATGTTCATAAAATAAGGCAAACACCGAAAATAATCAGTGCTGAAAACGAAAAGCCCTTCATCCGATCCAATCTTAAGTAACGGGTTAGTTTACAGAAGATATTTAATATTTAACGTGCCCCGAATCTAGATGTTATTGCTCGACCTCTGAGCACAACACTAGAGCCGATCCGTGTGACCTACATCAAGTGACGCGTCACTCGCATCTCGTCTCGGGAAAGAAGCGTTGTTTCAGATTGTCCGCACGTCGGCGTCGGCTTGGCCTTCTGTAGAGATATAATCCGTGGCAGACGTAATATCCGCGCACATCCGTCGGTGTGGATATTAATATCCGGACGGACCGCATCAATTTCGGCGCCACACCGGCCCCGGCACTACGGACCATTTCAATGATATACTTTTTGATACACCAGCACTTTCCACTTCATATGTTAATCACGGATGAAAGGAAACGATATCTATAAATAACCGCAGATACATTGAAAGAAACCACACGGAGAAGTGGGTCGTTTGACCTGTTATACGATAACGACATGCCTTAGTGATCGAAACGATTATATCGTTTATAATATCGTTTATTTCTCTCATCAAAGGTACAAATTTTGGTACATGATGTCTAAGTTACAGCTAGATTCAAGCCTTTGTGAGAGCTGGAGTCTATACTGGGTTCGGGACCTGTGTGACAGAACTCCAGGCTCGCACCCTTAAAAGAAGAAGCTCAAAGTATTGAGAGGGACTGTGCTGTGTGTGTGTGTGTGTGAATGTGTGAGTGCGTGTGTGTGTATCAGTGTGTGTAATCAAGGTGAGACGCGATCTGAAGTTTTGATAGATGAGTGATAGGCAAAATTATTTTATAATAGTAAGTATATTTTCTGTCTCTGCATAATCCAATTGAAGTACCCAATTCGTGACAGAAATTTTACATTTGGATCTGCACAAAGGGTATATATTTAAAATTTCATTGGCCTTATTATACACGTAGCTACTGAGGAAAGTGAAACTACGTTGAGCCGCACGACTATTTGTGCGGATGGGGGGACAGACAGTATGTTTGCGTCGTTGGGAGACAAATTTTGATGGAGTGTATGGAGTTTGAGAGTGAGTAGTTAAAACAAGGTTAAGAATGAATAATTTTCGAACAGAGAGAACCCTGCATGTTTTGTAGAGGTCTATGGTAGGAAAGCGAAATTTGAGCACGTTCCAACTTCAGCAGGTGAGTTTTTGCTGATCCGCCCCAGGCAATAATGCAATATTGTATAAGCGACTGGCCGAGGGCGAAATAAACAAGTCTCAGCACTGCAGTATCAGCAGCATGACGAAGGGACTTAAAAATGTAGATCAATCTGCGATTGATTGCAATGTGAAATGGGCGTAAAATATAAAAAGGTACCTTGCCCAAAAAAACCGTACATCGTTCAAGAATACAAAATAAGGAAAATAAACTTGAGGCTAATATGCAATTCTAACAGAGAAGTGAAACCCATACATATCTGATGTGAGACGATACATATACATGAATGTACACGCGGAGGCTCATGCAAGGGGCATTTCTTCACATCATTGATTCAGTGGAGGCCTGCCGTGCGGCGCCGGGCGGCCAAGCAGATCGTCACACATACGCATGTTGTGCTATGAGTATTCTACGGTAAAATACAAGGTTATTTGATGTGCTATTTGACGTGAAATGTGCCTACTTACCTACAGTTTTGAAACCAAACTCGTGTAGTTTGCAGTGTAATTAATAAAAGCATCACTATCAGCACCATGTCTGTGTAACGACCACTTGACCAGCAGCAACACTCGACTATTTAGTTTCGTTCACAATGATAATTTGTCACTTACGTTACTTTTCTCAAACAATAAAATTAACAATGAACAGCATGATATGCCTGATCCTTTACGTGGTGAGCTCGGACGTGATCAGTAGATGGACGTGGGCCATCACTACGAGGTCGCGTAGAGCCATCAGACTGGCGGCGATATAATGGAGGCATTAAAGTCCCTGGCGCGGGTCCAGCGCCCGCGGCCGGACTCGAACCCGTACCACCGATCGCCGCAGTTTTGCAACAATCCGCGCGACCAGTCATGCTGAAAATAACGTTTGAAAACGAAATAGCTTTGAGAGACAAACCCGAGCTGTGCCATTTTTATATTTGAGTCGGATTACACTGCTTTGCTAGAAAAGACAAACAGTGAGTATATCTACGGGCGGAATTGGTGTGAACCTTTGCTACAAAAGGGGAGGTTGATTAAATTCATGCAATCAAATTACACGGAACGCCCGACATAAAATCTATTCATTAACATTAAGTATCAAGTGGGTCGTCCGTTGTGAGCGTTCAGTTCTAAGTAGCATTTTGCTCAACACAGCGGCAGTTTGTTCCTCCTCCAGCTCCGCTCAGTTATTAAACTTTCAATAAAGACAAAACGTTAATTAAAACCGTAATCCGCGTCCAAACGAAGCTCATATTTGTGTCGATGTGGGTGTATTAAGCGGCAATTACGCGCGACCGCAGCACTCCGCGCCGCACCGTGCGGCGGCGTGCGGCATGCGGCGTGCGGCGCGTGCGCTCACGAGCTCCGGCGGGCGGAGGCCGTACAAGTATGAGTCGAGACGCGTTATTGTTCTACTGACGCGGTTTGTGGTTACGAGTGAAGACTACGCGCTCTCAAGCACTCCTTAATATTAGCCCTTAACGGAGTAAATGAACAAAGAATATTAAGGTAATAATAGCGCGTGGAGTTTAATAACACAGTTTAGAGTGACAGTCTCATTGAGTGCAAAAAGATTAGGAATTTTGTTCAGGCAACCCTGCTATTAGTACGAGAATCTTAATTATTCTATTTAATTTTTAATTTTAAATTTCACGTTTAAAATTAATTAACCCACACTTGCACAAATAGCGGGAAACAAGGAAACTGAAACAAAAACTACTAGTTGAATAAGAATAATAATTGTATCTTTATTTCTTCGAATCATTCAGTAAAGTGATCCCCATTGCCCAGTATTGTTATTACATTATTTCCTTTGTTATTTTTATACATATAAATTACATTTTTAAATATTTCAATACAAAAATAAATAAATTAAACATTTAAAAATATAAAAAGTTGTAGCTCACATTGGGAACAGGGTCCAAACTACCGGTGGTCAGGGTCTTGACAAAGGAACTCTTGGCTATTATACCATTGATTGTCAGAACTATCGGCACAATGACTGCTGTATTCACATCCCACATGTCGACAACCTCGCGGGCCAGATCAAGATAGTTCATCTGTTTCTCTCTCTCAGCCTTCACGAGGTTCTCGTCATGTGGAACCGTAATAACAACAATCATTGTGCGACGCTCTGATCGATCTATCACCACTATGTCAGGCTTATTGGAAACAATAGTTGTTCGGGTCAATCACCGAACAATAAGAAACACGTGTCAGCGTAATTGCGACACCGCGCTATATGCATTGAATATTTTATGTATCACCTAATTAAAATAGTCAGTACGCTTTCGGAAGGCATATCGGGCGCGACTCAATCTCATCCTATTCACCTCATTAGATTTAATTGTTATCCCATTCATATTACTGAAATATATCAATCTTTACAATCTTCAATCTTAGTATATCTTAATCCAACCCTAACCCCGAACATTGGTCCTTCGAGCCTATTATAGCGGGACCGACGGGTGTGCATTGGTGCAATTCGTGTGTATCCACTAACTGTACAGTGTGAGCGTCTCGCTTGAATCTTGTAACCAGGCCCTGGTGAACAGAATTGAGTGAATCAAAACTTTCATCATCCTGCTGATCCTGTTTAACCTGGTTTGACGAGCATCGCATCATCTCATCGCGCTGCTACTCCAGGTTTGTTCTTGCAGCCACCACAAGGACATTTGATCTCCGAAGAAGCCTTCAGTACAGGTAAGGTCTCTTTTTTATCCCTGTAATGTCGAAAATGGAAGACATTTTATCAACCCAACATCAACTGATTGAAGCCATAAATGGACTCTTCACCAACTTCAAGAAGGATGGTGCAGAGCGCAAGACTTCGGATTACCTACGTCGTCGATTAGCTACCTTGGAACAATAATTTACAGAGTTTCATAATAATCACATGACTTTGTTATCTTTTGGGGATAAATCTCATTCATATTTCAGTACTAATCAATACGATCAAATGACTGAAAAATATAACAACATTAAATCTACTATTCAGAACTATATCCCTCTCACAAACAGACCGCAAACCCCTGAATTGAAACCTCCTACGTTCCAATTCCAACCTATAGATATACAACGATGTGAATAAATAGCACAATCATACATCATCAAGAATTTCTTAAGCATACAATGGTGCCTGAGTGATCGCGTCTGGCACAATGAATATTTTATTTCCGCTTTGCTCCAACTTGACACAATATGTTAATTTGTGTATTCAGTGTATTGCAGTTCACTATAGAACGAGAAATATTGTTCAACCTGACTAGCGTAAACGCAGTGTAATGGCCGTGACGGTCGTGACGGCCCTTGGTTGTAGACTTTCCTTGAAATCCGGCGAAGCCATTTCTGTATTATTAAGCCAGAAATTATGAGATAATTTATCTGATGATAGTAAGCCAGGTGTGCGGCCCCACTAGTGCATTCATTTGGTGCGGACGGGCGTTGCGGCTCGCACAATTTGGCAATCAGCGCGCTAAACATTTTATATTAGCCAACGGGTGGGATCAGCATCGCCAGTCGAGGTCACACTGATCATGCGGGCGGTCACATGTGACCGCAAAGTATTCGTTTAGATAATTTCCCTGGTGTGAGAGCTCTGCTTAATTGTTTCAAGATTTTTTAATTTTACTAGTATTCTTAGATTGCGAAAAATAATACTGCAAAACTTTGCAAATCAGACCTACGAGTGCTAACTATAAATGCAGGCCACAAATACAAGGTGTTTAGATTTCAAACTGGGAACTCATTTGCTTTTCATTTGTTTAGCTACACGTAACATTGCTAGTAGCAGATTAACTCCACTGCTCCAGATGCGATCTCCCAAGACAAGCAACAAATGGAGTAATTCACTAAACTGCACAGATGCAACATACATCTCCTTAATCCGAATACACATGCAAGCAATTAATTTTAAAATATCCACACGATTCGATGATTAATCAGGTGACTCGCACGACACCGCAAGATGCCGCACGACGCCGCATGACGCCGCATGACGCCGCACGACGCCGCACGACGCCGCACGACGCCGCACCATGTTGCCCGATGTCATCTGATGTTGAACGATGCCGAGACAACTGTATTAATGGCAGACGGATCCGGACTTATGAGCCAGACAGAATAATAGATTAGTTTCATCCATCAGGAAGCCAGTCCACGACAAAGGCTTGGCACTGGTTGCCTTTAAAACTATCCCACTGCAACCACAAGGGATTTTGAACCTTACTGGTTTAGGATACAGACTGTATTAATTTGGGTTACATATTGTTAAGCGTTTGGTCTAAACTTAAAAAAATAAAACGAAAGTCAAGAAAACTGTCTGATGATTTCATGGTTAGACAGCACGAAAAAAATAAAAGACGTAAAATCTTTTTCATTACCCAAATGTTACGAATGGAACTCCGTTTTCTATTATATCCATTAAATGTATTTCAGACGGCTGACAGGTTCAAAGAGATGTTTCATTTAAATGGGACTGCGCAAAATGGTGGCCCTGATAGCAGAAATGGTGCCATGTGCCAGCAAGTCGGGGTTGCGGCGGGCTACAAAGCAGATGACTTCACGAACTGACGAAGAGGCGCTTGGTCTCCAGGAATATGAACAGAGTGGAGGGACGCCTCTGCCTCGGAATGGGACAAAGTAAGAATAGGATTAAAAATGTTACCTGTAAATCGTATTAATAAGGTACAACATACATACATATTCTATAAGGCAGCTCGTTAATAGGTTTAACTATATGACAAGAAAGCATCCGCTGTCTGTTCACAGCTTAATCCACACTCTCTGTCGGGCAGCAATCACGTGAGTAATTAGAGCGACCGATACGTGCGCGGAATGCGACACACGGCCGCCGCGCGCCGCTGTCGGTGCTGCGGCCGGCCAGCACTGCCCGCGCCACCGTGGCCGCGCCTTTATCGCCCCACTCGAAAGGTCACAAGCGCTTGATTAAATTTATATCCTTAATGAAGGTCCCGTTTTGTCAAGTGTCTCATTTTTACTCGACAGTGAAAGGTTTTTCACGCTCCTTAATTTTACAATCCACGGCCTAAACGGTTAATTGGATTACGTGGAGTATCGCGGGACCCCCGCGGTGCTGTCGCCAGCTGAAAGTGGTGAGCGCCATTTGTGTGATGTGGGTATGTCTATTTTTAACGGGCACTGTCCTTCTTTATTTATGAACGGGCTACATAAATACAACGAATATTGATGTTGAAATGGTTATGTATAAACCTGGTACATAATAAGAATCTATAACAATTCGAAAATAAAAAGAAAATCAATCGACAAGAGCCCTTGTGATCCGTGATATCGCCAACAAGTGACTTCTATGAAGAAGTCAGTTTATTAACTTTTTCCGGAATAATGAAAGTCTGTGAAAAGCTAATAAAGCTTGGTATAGAGTCGCTCAATACGTTTTAATCTCCTCTCAGATGAGACGCGGCGCCGGGCGCAAGCGAGGATGTTACGAGGGGCGATTCAGTCCAGTCGTACAAACGTGGCTCGCTTCCACCGCTCGCACCGCTCGCACCTCTCGAAACGCTCACACCGCTTGCACCGCTCGCAGTAGGTACTCTGGCCTCTGTCACTCACCTACTAGTACAAACCAGCTAATTGGAAATTCTCTAAATGATGGAACGATACGTTTGAGTTGATCTATTGTCATATTATTTTACTACGAGCTGTTTTTGCAATCTAAATTATGAGCGGATGTTGTTTATTGGCATCACATAGTAACAGGTAACATAACTTACTCATATGGGAAAACATTACTAAGCAGACAGCTGTAAACTTCACAATGGTTTGTTCTCCTGTGATGAATAGAAATGTGTTAGGTATGTGTTCAAAGTAAGTGGTACCCCGGATTTTGAGATCTTTATTTAATTGTAAATGAATAATATTACTTAACCAAATAAATCATCCTACAAGATTAACTAACAAGAGGACCGTCGGCGCTAAATGTAAAGGATCGGTTAGTTTCACAGTTCTAATTGGTGGACATCAACAAAATTAATTTACACCGAGAAGTAACTCAATTGTGAACTCAAACTCGATTGCGAGGCTCTGAAGACGGTCAGCCGAGCCCGCTCACAATTAGCCCAATTGCTCGGATGACCAGGCGCGTTCGTTACTTGACTCTTAAACTTCCAGCCAGCACTGCCGCTTGATACGGAGATAAGATAAACCTTCAAAACTTGGAGAAAAAAATGTTTCAAACCAACTTATAACTTGCGGAAATTAAACTGAACTTTTAAATTACAGACTTTGTAGTCCGTCATTTTATAATTTGGTATTTTATTTGTTCAAAGAAAAATGATAAAAATAAAAGTTCTTCAAACAACTAGTTTTGATAAATTCTTCCAACAGCGCTGCAGCGTGAGTGTCGTGGTCCACGTGGCAAACTGCACTCGAGCAAAGTGTGCTATTCTCAGAGTACCTACTTCCTCTACATCGACGATCCGATTAGCGTCAAAACTTAATGTATAGGAATCCTGGAATACGGGCATTGCCACAAGTTCTGAGTCGCAATAACTTCTCAACTTAATATCACTGCAGTCGCCCGAGAACCCCCTTCCCCCGCGACCCCCGGGACCCCCGAGACTAACTGCTTTGCTTTACTAGCTCCCACTTTATTTTATTACCCAACTTTATACACAAGTCGGGAATGTATATATTTATATGCCTATTTTTATGCTGGAGATAGGCTGGCGTTTGGCTAGTCCGTGGAGAACAATAATAAAATTCTGGCTGAATAAAAGTTTTCAAGAATATAAACAGAAGTTTGACTCTAAATAGGATTTATTATGAAGTATATGGATTTTATGTATGAATCGTGGCATCTTTGAATTCATCAATGAATTTCACATTTAATTTATTTACAGTAGGTATTCGTTTCAAAGTGGAAACAGTTCTAACAAAGTTGCGAATATGAAAAAGAAGTTCTCTTGGTTCGTGTATATAGTTTGTGTTGGACAGAGTATTATTGTGCTGGTATCTGCGGCAGGTGGGCGCGCGCGCCGGTCGCCGGCGAGCTCTGTGCAGTGCAACTGTTACATTTGTTGTACAACTTCCCTGTGTCTATTGTAATGCGTGCAGGAGATAAAACTTGTACAACAGCGCAACTGGTACGTTTGCACTCAGAGAGAAATGAATTTTATGTCAGTTAAATAAAAATAGAAAACGTGTCTTACAATTCAAACAATGATAGTCCTATATTTAGTGAAAATGTTGATACACCTAATGATGATAACCTAAATAGCTACAGATATTAAATTATCTGTAACCCTGTAGCCACTGACTCCGATGGCCAAACGAGATGGCAGTGAGCCGGGTAGTGGGTCCTGTCAAGTTTGCAATAATTCTTCAATGTCAAGCAAATTGAATTTGTTGCTGGGTAGTTGAGTTAATTCTAGTTAATAGACTCCCTCCGACGGTAAAACTTACATTGCAATAAGAGCAATTGTACAGAAGGACCAGTTAATGTTGGCATACCTCTAAGTAAATATTCTGTACTTTTCATTGTTGTCCGAGCAGGTACACAACACTATGTCTTGTACAGTTACATGCGATAAGATTCAACGAACGTCGTTAACATCTTCATTGACTACATCCAGCAAGCTTGCAAGATAATACTACTAGCATCATCATCATCATCAGCCAAGCCTTTCCCAACTATATTGAGGTCGGCTTCAGGTGTATTTTACATTCATCGACTGCCTATCTGACCTGCACAACCCAGTAACTGGGCAACATGATACCCCTCGGTAAGACTGAGCTTAAGTTATACCTAGCTTACAAAACAAACCCATTAAACTCATTCAGATTCATTATACAGTATTTAAAAATATTATACACGGTAGCTGCTGCGTACGTATTCAAAACCATTCGATATAGTATCGTATCGACAAGTTAAGTCCATTAGGAGGATGGTATGTTGTATGTTGAGCTTACGACGTATTCTGTACCGAAAATATGACTGGGTGGTTTCTTAACTTAGAATGATTGGTTCTTCTGCATCTAGGTTGTGTGTGTGTACTTTATTAAAGCAACTTTTATCATTAGAACCCTCCTTTATTGTATGACGCTTTGTTCACCCCCTGGTACCCTCGCCTCTGAAGTAATTAGGGCACTGAAAGATATCTATGAAATTCCGCTTTGGATAACAAAGGGCAATTGTCTGAAAATCGAATACTCTATAACTGCATCTTCTGACGAGTTCAGAAGATCTAGTCTTTTTATAAACCATTTCCAGCTTGAATTATAACGTCTGTTATTCTGGAGTGATATTGACGACCGTTTTGGCGCGGCGGGCGAAGGTCCGCCTGCGACGCAAGATGTTGCGGGTTCGATTCCCGCCTTGGGACAAATGTTTGTACGATCTACAAATATTTGTTCCGGGTGTTCTGGGTATTTCCTATGTATAATAAAAATATCTATCTATGTAATGTATTGTATTAAGTATATCAGTCATCTAGTACCCATAACACAAGCTCTGCTTAGCTTGGGGCTAGATGATGCTGTGTGGATTGTCCAGCATTATTTATTTATTTATTTATTTATATGTACCGAGTTGATGACAGAAGTATTTTTAGGTATCGTAAATGATTTCCGCTGTTAACCCACCAACGGGATGAATACCATTTTATACTATACGATAATAAGAAAGAAGAATAAGGTTTTTGGTAAACACCAAATTATTCCATAGAAGATATTTTAGGTGATATTAATATTAAACAGCACCTTCCACTCGATGGTGTGTTCTTTTCTTTCTCCATTTTCTTACAAAAATAAACAGTCGATCGAATATTTTTCTTACATTTTCCGTTACAAACAGAAACTCCCTTTGTTTTATGAAGGCAGTTACTTCCCGGAGCCGTTCAATTACAACGTCTTTAAAGCTGTTTGTAAATAAACGCAGTAAAAATAAAACGCTTGTTGTTTCGCATTGTAGTCTGCTTCTGTATTCATGAGGCGGCGGCGGGATGCTGTCGCGGGCTCCAGCGCCAGTGCGGCCCGCCCACAGAAAGACCACTCAAGACAATACCCAAATAGGTATGCTTGCCGAAATATGTACTTAATGAAATATTTTGAATAAAGTACTAACTAATAAAGTAGTAACAAGATAAACGACAAGAAGCTGTTCCACTTCGTTGAAGGTTAGCGACGTCAACGTCGGTGAGTGGAGTTGAAACAGGGCTTAGCAATGTTAAACCGTAAACGTGTCTTGTAAACGTGAGCCTTCTACTGTTGTATTTACCTTATTTAATATGCGAGGACTATTACGTAGTTACGTCTATTTCCGAAAGACACATATTGATGCAGAATACGCCTAAGCATACCGTAGAGAGTTACCGGCGAAATATAAAAGTAATAAACAGACTTGCTTATTGGATCGCTGGTACGTTTTCAAAGCTGAACAAATATTCGGTCGGTTAACATATTGGCAGCGAGCTCTCGAGTAATACTCCGGATTGGCTGGCGCAGTGACGCGGAACAAATGCCTTGTATACGTTCATAATTGTTATTGCGTGTTTGTGTGTCTAACATAACAGAGCGGTGAGTTTTTGCGTTCCGTACCTCAATACGAAACAATTAAACCCTTTTAGGATCACGTCGTAGCCTATCTGTCTGTCTGTCTGTCTGTCTGTCAAGATACTGTTTCTAAGGTACGCGTGAAGGAATTTAGTTAAGATTTAATATCAGGTACGTAAGTTTACGGTCTAGCTTCTAAGTCAACGCAATAATTATTTATACGGCCATTCATGCGATATATTTTATACTCGAAAATAACTACATTTCTTATAATTCCCGTTGGTTTAGAATCATGAAACTTGGCAAGAAGCAAGGTCTCATAGCACGAGTACAGGAAACAGGCCTAGAACTGTTAATTTGTAGTTCATTCTCATAAAAGAAGCTTTTTTTAGGTTTAGAAACATACATTTGCAGTTAGAGAATTGAAGATGACGTAGGTATATTGATGTTTGGGAGAAGAATATTTTCAACTACAAAGTTTAATTTGTCCTACAAACCTACTTATTTTTAGCTAGAGTAATTTCTGAAATGTCATAGCTAGTTTTTATTGGTTCGGTGAAAGTAAACGTGCACTACCTTATGTTATTACCTTAGGTTTGCACGGAACCCTCTCGGTGTACTAGTTAGACTCGCACTTGTCTGGTTTATTCATATTTTGTAAGCGAGTTAGTAAATATTGAATGGTTGATTAAATACAAAATGTTAATAAAATGCATTCAACTTTTTCCGTTTCGTATTTGTTTGATTGCAATGTTCAGTTCCATTTAGGCAACGGAACATATTTGTACAGTTTGTTTAAGTGAGTGCATCATAATATTGCGTCCGGTGCACTCGCGTTGTTGATTTGTAGTTCTATATTATTTTATTATACTTGCTACATTTTCATTTGCGATACCTAATAGTAGATAACTAGTAGGTGAGATAGCTCTGTTACACTCTGCCACAACTAACCATAAACAAGTTTCGGTGTAGTCATAACTAGTTTCTGACTCTTCTCGACTGGTTTTGGACCAGTCACGACTGGTTTTAGACTACTTTCTGACTAGCCACGACAGGTTTTGGACTAGTCACGACGCGTTTTGATCTAGATACAACTGGCTTCGTTCTAGTTTCTGATCTAGTACCGAATCGTTTCTCACTAAAGCTAAAGTTAAATCAAGCCTTTGTTCTAAAGCATATTATTCGATCAACGACTATTTAGAAGACAATAATAGTTGGTCGCTTTGTTTGTTTGATAGTTCTTTATTTTTTTGTCTGTATCTTTTACAGTCCTTATTTTTATGTAATTGACATGATCCTCTCATTACATTGTGTGAATGAGTTGTATTGCATTATATGGTGAACTAGTGACCAGAGCAATTTATTTTATTTTATCTGAGCAACCGACAGCAAGTTCGTCATGCTCACTTAGATGTCACTGCTAGCGGTAACTTCGGGGGTCGGGTTACCCCTTCCCTCAAATATGGCGAGGGGGGTAATGGCTGATTTCTGCGTTATACTCGTGAACGGGTGCTGCCTGTGGTGACTGGTCGTCTTGTTGGTCATGGTTCTTTTTTGTTATTATAATATTAATTAAAAGTTTACTTTCTTAACTTCGTTGGTCCTAGTTTATCACTAGTTTATGAGTAGTGACTTTTAGTCTCTGCCTTATTTATATACTCCAGCATTGCACATGTCAGCGGGCACGCCCTTGGACTGCCTTGGAGGTTTTTTATGTATTCAGTTTAGCAGGCTTTGCTTGAGTTAGTTGTCGATTTTGGTATATATTACTTACTTATTTTGGCATATTCGTGTGTGCTAGCTAACATGTAGCAAATAATTTAATTGAATGATGTATAAAGGTGATTGACATAATTATTATTTTTTGACATATGTTGTATAGCTTCAAGTTCTTCAAACCTATCAGACAGACGTGTTGCTGGGGAGTTTGTTCCTCCACTTCTTCTGCCCAGCAAAAACTTTAGGAAGTGGTGAAGGGTGGGCGTTTTGGGGGACTGTCTTATGTAAACGTTTTGACGTTCAAAAAGTGCTGATTGTCAGCCTAATTTGAAAAAATGAATTTTTATTTTTTGATTTTGACTTGTCACCACCAGCTTCGGTGTGGCCAGTAGGGTTAAAGCCATTGTAGTATGGTGCGTCCTTACGCTGTCGGACTACGACGTTTTGGTAAACGTTGCGATTTGGAGAGCCTAAACTTTTTTGAGTTTTCTTGTTTCTCTCATCTGGAATAAGACATAGCCTGCCGGTTCCGTACCAGTAGCACAGCCTTATATACAGATTCATCATTGTTTTGCTCTTTATGTATATCTACATAATGTATTCACTAAAATATATATCTATTGACTCTCATAATAACTGCACACGTCATAATAGGTGAAATATGATCGGAAAGAAATGGTATCATTAATATAAAGTCCGTCAGGTGGCGGCTGGTCGCTCCAGTGACCGCAGCGCAATCTCACGGGAGCGGACGGCAATCGGCGGGACGGCGCGCGGCGGGACGGCGGGACGGTGGGATGGTGGGACGGCTGTCCACATTACAAACAGGAAGAACAGAAGTGTCATCTCAAAACTAAAATAAGCATATTCAAAATTTGAAAATAAAAATAAAGTACGTTATAGACGATTCTCCTGACAACGACTGCACCTGGTCAGAAATCTTAAATACCTAAGTATTATTGATGAATAACATAACGTCATGCCTGTATTCCCCAAAGGGTTAGACAGAGGTGTGCAGATAATACACCCACATTTCGCCAGTTAAGTAATAATCAAGTCCCATGTAATAAGGGTCGAGCCTATTGCGTCAGTATTTACTTAGGGTATATATACACTTACAGTATTTGCTTACATTTTATATTAGGGTAATATTGTAATTGTTATAAATGGTTGCATTTATTTAAAACTAAATATTAAAACAGTATAGCGCACGTACACTGGAAAGCATCCTCTCAACTGTCACTGTCAAATAAAGTGAGCTGATCAGCCACACGCGCGGCACCTACAGCTGCACGCAAACAAAATAAGTCCAGTTTATGTGCATATCGGCGCCAATCCATTATTTGGTTTTAATTTTAAGCTTGGTTTGATTATTCTGTTGTTCCATGACTTCCATGTTACTTATATACTT
The DNA here is from genome assembly GCA_905147745.2 of Phlogophora meticulosa. NCBI lineage: Eukaryota > Metazoa > Arthropoda > Insecta > Lepidoptera > Noctuidae > Phlogophora > Phlogophora meticulosa. The sequence continues at coordinate 20,124,385 of LR990518.1, read as the reverse complement.
ACGTATTTCCGGTTAATTTTGAAGTAAAAATGATGAATCTGAGGTTGCTTTAAAATATTGTGCTTTCCAGTTAAATTTATATTAAGTTTCTATTTAATTATTTCCTTTTGATTTATTTAAAATATTGTGAGTTTCCGATTGAGTTTATTTTGTTTCAGTGTTTGTACTAAGGATTTGTTGACAGATCCGCTTGATTTATATAAATTCTAATTGGCGGTACTTTTTGTGTATAAAAACGTGAGTAAGGTTTTTTCTTTATGCTCTATTGCCTATTGCTTTATATTGGCGCAAAACACCAATATGGCTGACTCCGACAAACGCCGACATGCACTCGTGTAAGTTGTCAAATGCAATCATTTATCTGACCTCAGCACGCACAAGACGCGGTGATGCGGGTATCACCTATTCAAATTCAAATTCAAATCATTTATTTCAGATTTTAGGTATCCATATAGTGTTAGTATAACTTAGCCTAACGTTAGTATAATATTATTACAAATTAATTTTAATTTATTTGGATAAGTGTGTATGAACAGTTACCCATCTTCATAACAAGGGGGAGTCCCACCGATCTGTAAACACATTCAGGATGCCATTGGAAGAGGAGCGCAAGCGCGCCAAAATGGAAGCGCATCGTTTCCGCATGATCGCGGCGAACCCGTCGACACACGCTTCCGCAAACATCCCTGACGCGCTATGAATGCATCATTTCAGCTGCTATGCCATAGATGTTAAAATTACTGTTTTTAAGTTGTAATGTTTCTTAGTCAAGTCGTCGTGGGTACATACATATTATGACTGTTGCTCAAGTACAGTGACCATGACTTTGAGGGGAGTGGATCTTCTGCGCTGCGGCCCCAACGGGACCCTGAGTCTTCGGTATCCGTCCAGCTGAGAACGTAATATTATGTTGTGTAATGACCCGACCGCGTTTCCATTACACATACATCGCTCAACAAGGGTTTCTGCTTTAAGAAATAGATAAAAATGAGTGTAACGAGTATTTTACGAAGCCTCATTTTTATTTTCTGGTAGGTATAAAAAATGATGAGAGTATGTGTACACCGAATTCGAATTATTATCCTTTAATATACATTATATTATACAATTACATCAACGTGTTCAGTTCCATGGATGGTAGAAAACGTTTCGTAATATGCAATTTCATCAATCAGTCACAAAATTCATAGGTCTATCATGAGAATTCCACGTAGCAGTCGCTACGCAGCGTGGCTGTCATCTGCTACGCCGTAGCTGCCGTCTAGTAGCGTAGCTTTCCATAGTTGCGTAGCTGTATAGCGGGTATCGGAATGGATAAAATACTAAATCATTAAATTATTGAGTGATTGGTTTATACATTTATTATATTTGATTATTTGTTATAGCCATAACCTTCCTGAAATACAGTTTCCAAAACAAACGTTGATTTAATTAAATACATTCACATTCATCGCCTTTTTTTTCTTCTTTTATGTTGTAAATGTTGTGCACATCAGTAATTGACGTAAACACTGGTCCATGTCTCTGTTCTCTGTTAATTGTAAATGTTTGTGTTTAAATCGTTGATGCGCTTTAATGTTAAATAAATTAATAAATCTTTAACCATTGTGCGATCTTAAAACGCAAGTCTCATGCTCAGTACCTAAAACCTCTTGAAAGCGGATAAAAAAACTCTTGAGAGCCGTTGAGAGTCTGAGAGCGTGTTATACAATGTCCACATCTCGGGTCTATGTACCCGAGATGTGCTCAGTAAGTGACACACACAGACAGCCGGGCAGGTCGGCGCGCGCTCGCGTTCGATTCCGGGGCACTCGACCGAGAAACAGATAGCACCCCGGTTTAACCTAGCATTCCAATGTATAACTAGATTTTTCTACTAAATCGTTGGAGAAAATACGATTACTTACAGTTTTGTTACTTCAAATATGAATTAAGTTTGATTTATGTCGAAATATCTGTGATCATCAGGCACATAGTACCAGCCTAGTGTACTTGTACATCTCCCTCAGATTGACGGTGAGATTTTCCGTACGACTTTACCATTGATCTTTATCAATGCAATGCAATATAATATCACTGGTTAAAACTACGATCGACTATAAAATATTATTCAATTTACGACCGACCTCTTTTAATTATTATTTTTTATTAAAATGCTTATTATTATTCAGTAGGGATTGGAATGGCTAAAAATTTGTTTTAGTGAAAGCAATAGCCATCTCGATTTAAGTGCCCATTTCGAGAGGTGTCGATCAAGAGATCCAATCTTTTCAGCATAGTTTGAATCTGAAACCCTACCGGGGCTAGCGGCAGTCACAGGGACACAGTATAGCCTGGCTGTGACTATGCGAACGTTTCAACGTTTTTGGAAGTAAAAGAGAGGACACAATATTACAACCATCGGTTTTTATAACATCCAGGGCTATTATTTTTGAGATGCTGTATTTACTGTTCTTGTGGAGCCTTTCTTTCTTACATTTAGGTAAAACAAACAACAAACTACGTATGTATAGACAGGTTATATACCCTTTTTTAGTTTTGTTTATGTTTAGAACTGTTACATTATAAGTATTTGAAATAGTTTTTGCATACAAAACTGATCTAGAATACGAGTACCGAAAACGCGATAAATATAAATACCTACTGAGCTCAGTAGCCTTTTCAGTACTTACACATGATTGTAAATACAATGCAAGCAGGTTTGAATGAGATTCGGATTCATTTATTTATCAGACATTCCTATATATGTATCTGCACAAGCAAAACATTTTTAATTAACTCCTCTGTTCCCTTTGGCCTGCTCTTACAACTGGTTCCCAGTAAACCGTTTACACAAATAACATTCCTTATCTTCGTGTTCGGTTCGGTTTTTAATTCTCAATTAATTGCATCTAATAAATAGTTTCCTGCAATTACCTACCGAGAGCTCTTTAAGCCGGAATCTGGAATTTATTGGATTAGTAGGAGCGCAGGCAGTAGCCGTCTGAAGGATTAAGCTGGAGGCGCACGCCAAGCAGGCTTTGATAGCGTAGTACTTGCTAACGAATGACTATTCTGACAAAACTAAACTAAAATTGTAACCCCAAATAATTTAATAGAAAGACTACGTTGTTAAAAAGTTCTTAATCAAAAAGGAACAAATAGAGCAAACACAGATTTAAGTATATCTCTAGTTACAAATAACACAGAAAAAGCAAGGAGAAAATAAAAAGGCACAAATCGAGGGAACGAAGAATGATGTAACGTGACCCTCAGGCCCCCTTAAAAAAAACCATTTTACAGAAATTATTATCATTTCTTTTCATTGCACACCTACGGGCTGCCGAACTGCATTGAACTTAGGGTGTTATAACTTAATATGTAGCCAACATATAAGTTTTATTTTAGTTTATTAGAGGTCACATACAACAGTTATGCAAAACAATAATTTGGGCACTAAGTTAATAGGAGCGAGCATATACACTACTAAAGACGTTATCCACAAATTCTTATACAGAATAGCTTACTGTTAAAAGACAATTTTGATTCACATTGTAGTAACATAGTATGATGTTATAGTTTTTATTAAAGTTCTCTTGTGTATTACGGATAAATAATTTTCAAATTGGTACAACACCAAACATAATATAAATCTTAAAGCTATTCCTTGCCACGACTACACGGCTATGTCATACCCTGATGTCAGAGGATAACTTCTCTTGTGAATCCGTACACAAAACAATTTAATGAAAGCGTAACGACATGCATAAATGGCACAACACACGAGCGAGCGGGTCTAGTAAACAAAGTTAACCTGTCGCCGCTCCGGACGCTCCGGACGCTCCGAGCGCTCCGGACGCACCGGATGCTCCGGGCGCTCCGGGTGACGCGTCTCAATCCGCTCTCTACTCAGGAAGGCTACTTATTTAGTGTAATACTCCCGCAGCTAGGTGCGTTGCGGGCGAGGTGCGGGTGCGGTGCGGGCGCGATGCGGGTGCGATGCGGGCGCGTTAGGGATGCGATGCGGGGCGGTGCGTACGGCCGGTGTTAGGACATTTACTCGCCGGGAGGAGCCTTTTTCGTAATTTCCATGTGACGTGATCACGTGACTCTTAGAGGAATTTATACGAACCGGATTAAATGACGCGTGGTGTGCGCTCGCACGAGATTCGGACGCTGGGCGACTACCCACTGTGAATTAATTTAGGAAAACTCATTACTTTTCCTAAACTAATTTTGAAAATAAACAGATCAGCAGCTATTGCGGCGGATCCGTCTATATATTTTCACAGTCCGTCTTTATGATATAAAAGAGTGCATGTGCATCCTGCAGTGAGCTCAGACCGGTGATTACGGCGCAGTTGGCAGAGAGTAGCAACGCGATACATCTTACAAATTATGCTAATCTCTGCCCCACATACGTTCGTAGCACACTTATTCTCGAGAATATGCTTCATAATGACCTGGCGAGAGTCCGCTTCGTTTCCAAAAAGGGATAATAAACATGTTACAACAGCAGTTTCAGTCGCACCATTTATTATGCGGAGGATGGCTGCGAAATAATACATTCTTATTTGATTTGCTGGATATGGGTACAGAATGTGGCATCGCAATAACCGTACTCTGCACAATTGTCGGTTATAACTAATAGGTACATGATGTCTACCAATTCATAGTGTATTATTTTACGTTCACAAGCTATATGAAGAGGAGCACCGAAATATCAACTTTTCGACTTACTAATATCAAGAGCCGACTTCGGTCCGCCACCGCATCGCCGGACACTGCTGAACATTTAGCCTTAAGTAAAAAACCCAAAGTACTGGAGCTCCATGAGATAAAATTCATGTGTATTTTCGTGTAGCATTCCAGAAAGACATACACCGCGTTGTCTCCGTGAGTGCCATTAGCTGGTGTATGTATCAAAATAAGTAATTTATCCTCATTCCGCCTGCGGAGGTGGCACAAAAGAAACCCATTAGACAACCGGTAAACACCTGAAGGCAATTCTCACCAAAATTACCTTCCGCACGTTTGGATGGGACAATAGATCCCCCCCCCCCCTCCCCGCCCCACCTCGCTCAAAGCCCGCGGGGAAACACCTTCTTTAAGATTGGCGATAGTAATTAAGAATAGACTTGTGAAAGATGGCTTTACTCCAAGAGCTGGTGGAGTGAATATTACCTTGACGCGAGCAATGCCGCTCTATGAGAAGAGGTTTTGTGATCAGGCTCAAACAACGTCTTCTTAAACAATCATAGGGAAGTAAGTAAGAATTCTGCGCCGCAACAGGTTATTTAGTTATTGTGCCTCACACACACACACACACACACACACACGCACACACACACACACGACACGACTCTCCTTTTGTGTGTGCCACCAACCTCACTTCACCTCAGCTCAAATAGAAGATCCAAAAGCAACACGTAGCGAACTCATTATAATGAAAAGTCGTTCTCCGTAACGACAAACACCCTGCGCCCGTAATATTATTAGAAGCAAGGTATCGCTCGCAGTGTTGATTAGTTGAATAGAAAATTTCATAAAAGGTAAATGTTTCATGAACAAATTTTGTTCAGTTTAATTAAGGCTGGGGTGGTGGGGCGGGGGGGGGGTGGTGCCCCTTGTCAACTGTCGCCAGACCACCGCTGGCACGGCGGCGGCGGCGGCGACTTACAAAAGCAAAATATTTTACAAAGAGCCTTTTAACAGAGTACACTTGTTCAAAATACGGGTAAACAATAGAGCCGTGTTAGCACCACACGATGTAGAACTTACATACGCCATGTAATAGCATTCCCTTTCCAAGACATTTGCAAGGGGTAGGCATGGTGGCGTAGGTAAGGTAGCACAACAAACTCAAATGCTTTAATGTAATAACACAGACCTAATTCTTAGCAAAATAATGGGCTCGACGTGACTTTTGGCTTACAAAAGAATACTATCTCCCGTTTCCAACTGCTTCCTTCCACTGTTTACATATAACAGAAGCGCTCTCATTACGTACATTAATAGGCTTACACCTTAACGTTAATCTTTCTCGCTCAAATGCCGGACATGCCATGTCCAGTTAGGAGATAGAGCTCGCGTCGCGACCGCGTTCAAGGTGCGATGCACAAGGTGTGCGCCGTCACCACCACGTGTGTCTGCCACACGGTAAACACTACTAACTGTGTTTATGCCTTAACGGTCGCGCTCCCTAGGAAAAAACATAATTATATGTTAACCTATGTAATTAAATGTTCAAAATTGCTAAAACTTTAAGTTCATTTTTAAGGGGAAGGAAGAAACACAATTCGATTGTAGCAGGTATTGATAACATTATTAAGTATTACATCTTGGTCACTTCTCCAGCGCGTCGTGCTGCCTAGCGGCTGGCTACAAGGTGCAAGGTGTGTGTCAGCTGTGGCGTGCACAGTGCGCTGTGTGTGCGGACTCGGGGACAAATCCTCCGCGGCCAACCACAACCACGGTAAAAGATGATATAACAACAAAACCTCTCATATTAACAACATATAACAACGGAACCTATCATTTTATTTGATATAGCGATTAGTTAATACCTATAAGGAACGATTGATATAATTTTAAAACCACTATTTTTTATAAGCATAACATTAATTAAATATAACATCGTTTGATATAACATACATTAAATATAAAATCGTTTGACATACCACTCAAAAGATTAGTAAGTGATTACCACCTGCGCTAAGATAGGTCGACGAAGCCTCGCTTCGTGGGGCTCCTTTTTCTGGATGCTTTTAAAAAGGTAACCACGAGGGCTAAGGCGGGAGCTCCGCTCTTCTTTGCTTCCAACCTAACCTATCCGGGTCGGGGTGTTAATCATAATGACGTTTTCTATATAATTATATTAAACGTTAGACCTAATGATTTTCGATTAAATAAACGTTATTTATCAAACAACGTTATACTAATTAGGTTTTAGAATAAATAAATGTAATATATATAGAAATTATATCAACAGTTGGTATATCTCACGTTGATTATATCTTAAGTACGATAGTTTAATGAAATAGGACCAAATGAGTTTATACGTTATGAGACGCACCGCCACAACACAACTACTGTTACTTTCGACCAGCGTGTGACTGTACGTGTCACTAAGTCTATAAAATCACTTAAATGCATATACGCACCGCATCGCCCATCCCAGTAATATCTGCTAGGCACAAAGATGGTTCTACCCATTTCAAGTTACCTAAACAACACGTACTTGGTATTACGGTATATTATTATCATCGTATCGCTAATCCTGTACACCACAACAAAGAACTCTTTACCGGATTAGTGAGCCGAATTTACCTGAAACAGATTTACACTGGAGCTTTAATGTGAACAGTACTGTAGTGGTCAGTAAATACGAAAAGCGACAGATGAATGTTTCGAACTGAGCCACGCACCACACACATGACCCCGTCATTGCCTCATACATAACCAAACTGCCACGAACACACTCGTTTTAACGTAGCAAATCCCAGAGTGTGTGCTCACGGTAATATCTCTACTTACATCTATGGTGCTTTCAACTTCGAAACTTCGCTCCATAAAAGAACGATACCATAACCAATATAAGGCGTGTTTACTCGCTCGGAGCAGAAGCAATAATGTACACGATTGCAAAGTGCTGTACGTTCCAACTTCCCCGGACAACTCCACTTGCACGACCAAATAAATATCAGATAGGTACATTTCGTTCTGGTTGTTCGTTGTTCTATCTGTAAAGTAACTCCATTCAGCTTATTACGAAGAACTCAGCAATCCCCACGACACCGAGAATTGGTCCGAAAATTGAATTCCAATAATTGTGTTTGGAATGGGCAAAACCTCCAATGTTAACGTTCTTCCAACTCGAACAAAGAATAGGAGAACAAAACAAATAATCGTGAAATAATTCAAAAGATACTCGCAGCGCGGTGGGGGGGGGGGGGGGTGTGTCTGATGGTGGATTCTGCGAAGTTTGCTTGTCTTGCGAGTGTGTGTGGCAGAATGATACGGACAATTTTTCCCAGTTTGTTTGTTCAGCTTTCAAGTATAACTATGAAAGCTAGTGCTGGTGTTATAATGTTTCCGTGCGGCGTCTTTTTCAAGTTGAAGTGACAAAGTTTTAGGATATCATTAAGTTATAACAATCTTGTCTTCATAAAAGAGTACATTATCACTCACTTTGCCATTTTTATATCTTCACAAGAAGTAATTGGATAGGTACTATAATTCATTTAACTAACAGATAAGATTATCAGAACATAATCTAAGTCCTAGGGACATGAAACTGAAACACTTTCAGCTCAGATGCAATTGTAAAGCTCACCACACAGTGTTGTGTGTAGTCCCCGCAGTACAACTCAAGCTCAACTGAAATTGCTCGTTTAATATAGCTACACAAGCGCAGCATCCGAGTTACATGCAGTAAAAATTAATGTTCACATTCACACCGACGCACGGTGGATCGAAAATCGGCTGTAGAAGACATAGGATCTCGATTTCTTAAATGTTTTTTTTTTTTTGCTGGAAATGACTTCTGCTGATCATTACTATGTACAAAAATGACACCCGAGTTAATTCTGCCCAAAAACGAAGGAAATATATTTTTTTTACGAAAAATTTGTATGAAGCTAGTATGAAAAATCGAATTATCTCCTAAACGGCATGTTTAACCGTAATATCCTTGGAGGTGGTCATAGTGCTAATTATTTATGATTTTTTGGTTGCCGATTTGACGAAAACTTTAATGCCGTTTTTTTTTTAAAAATCGTCAAAATATTTTTATTTATTTTTACATGTAAAACGATCCCTTTTAGTGTCCAAGTTAAAAAGTTCGATATGTTATTAACCCAAATATTAAGAACACACAAAACAAGAAAAATTAAATTAAAAAATTGCTGTTTTTTGACACATTTTTACTAATTTAAATAAAAAAAGATTATCAAACTCTTATTTAAGTAACATATAAAGTTATATTATATACAAAATAATTTAATTTAAGGAATTAATACTAAGCATTTGTAAAATAAAGTAAAATAAATAAAAAAAAAGACAAAATATCATTAAATTACAAAAAAAAAACCCAAACAGACTAAAATACAAATTTACAAATAAGTACATATATATTTTTTTTACAAATTTTCCTTATCAATCTCGTTGTCAGACTCCAATTCTGAGTCAGCATCCAGATTGGATATATCCAAAAACTCGAACTCAGTTTCCTGAAATTGAATTAAGTCGAGAGTTTCAGCAAAAAAGCTCTGCTTTTTCTTGGCATCTAACTTAGGCCTTTGTGCACTTAGCAAAGGAGCCGAAGAAACAACAAGCATATTTAAAATGTCTTGATTGGAATCCTGCCTGCTTCTTTTCCGCGAATGATGTTCTCGAAACCTCCTAAAATCTTTGTTTCGAGACTCTGAGGCTTCTTCCGAGAGAGTCCCAATCGGCACAATATTATTTTTCTCAATTATGTCAGCCCCATGGATTAATAAATTTATGAACGGTTGACGACATGTAGTACCAGTCGTATAATAATACGTACTTTTCTGCTGTTTTGCGGGCATAATCTCTAAATTTTATTATATCGACCTGCTCTCCAGATGTAATGGCTTGTAAAATTACAGCAAATCTTTTGATGAGGTCTTCATCCAGAGCGGTTATAGCTGCGGTTTTATTAGGAAACTCAAAGAATTTTCTTGCAGTATTCCCGTCATTGGTGGTTCCCGAGCCTTGTTTTACTATATCAATCAACAGATTGAGCTCATCTTTGAATTTATTTTGAATTATTTTCTTCCTTGTCTGTAGCATTTCTTTGTGCTCATCACTTCTCGCTGCCCACCGTTTGAAGTCGAGCCTGTATGCAATGTGCAACAGACATTCCATACAATTTATACGGGCGTGTAGGGATGACAAGCCAAATTCATACAGGTCAGAACACACAATTTTTGATGTTACAGCATCTAAGCGGTTCATTTCAGTAGGCTTTGCTAAGCACAGGTAGCACGATGCATTTGATCTAGCTTCAGAAAGGTAAGTGCAAACTTTAGCGTCGATCATCGTCATCATTAGTTCATGAGTCACCCTATTATTATTATTGCACTCTGTGGGGATAAGGGGCTTAATTTCTTCATCCATTTGTTTTTTCAGCTCAAGGACAACTGCTTCACTCTCCTTTACAAAAGTAAACTGAACTGGACGACAATATAAAACTGAGCATGGTTTTGGGTTCGTCCATAAGATGTTGTCTCCATCTGTCAGTTTAAGTGGCACCAAGGAGGTCATGAAAATGCTCGAGTCATCTTCCTCACGCTCCATTTTCTGCTTGTATCGGCTTTGGTTAGAAGCACCATCAAATCCCCACTTGGATATCAGCTTCAACTGCTTGTTATGCTCTTCCTTAGAAAGGCTTTGAAGGATTCTTGTAACTGTGATATCAAGTAAAGCTTGAAGTCTAATCCTAGCCGATGAATCAGTAACTGTCACTGATTGCTTCGGAGGGTAGCAATCAAGCTTAGTTTGTTGCACTTTATAGTAAGATGGATAAATATCCTTAGCACCTTCCCGAATGGCAGCCTCTCGCAACGTAATATATTGCCACTTTGAGAGTTTTAGCGAAAGAAGCAATCCAAGCGCCTTTTCTGACGTAAATATGATTGTTTTCGCTGGTTTCTTAAGCGTTTCATTTAATTTAGCGGCTGCTTCAGGATTTTTCATCATGTATTCGATGACAGAGGCGATATCTCCATGCCCTTCTTCTTTTAAACGTGCTGCAGCTGGATATGCCAATTCACTGGAATCTTCGCCTGTGTGTTCATCAGATCTTCTCTTTTTTTGTTTACTTCCCAGATCTTCGAATGGTTTACGGGATTTTTTCGTCATTGTTCCAATGGACGTTGATGTCAACGGTTCTGAAGAGACTGAGGGCGCTCTTGGTATCTCATCAACACTTGGTTCTTGATTAACTAAAGTTTGCACAAAACTCGGCCAATCAATATTTGCTCCCAACCAATTCTCGTACTTTCTCCTGAAATTATCAAGGAATCGGTTGGATTTCTGCCACCTTTGTAAAGCGGCTCGCGTAAATCTCCGACAAAATTCTTTGAGAACAACACGATCTTCGTCAGACAGGCAATCGCCTATGCGGGATACAACTGCACTGAACAATACTTCATGATCAAATGAAGTAGTCTCACTTCGTAGAAAAACAAACAAGTCTAAATTCGTGATTAAACTTTCCATTCTAAGATTTTATAGTCGCAGATTTAGTGTTAGCAGTTACACAGTTGTGAACAAACTAAATTATAAAACAAAACTTTAGCCCTTTTATTGCAAAACGCCAATAATTAGGTAACTACCCTCATTAGTTATCTTCTCATTAGCTAATGAAAATTTATAATTGTCACTAACTATTCTTAGAACTCATAGCACTGCTAATTAACAAATTAGCTTACTTATCAGGAAAAGTTGAATGTAATCCATAGTTGGCATTGTCGTGAGATATTGAAAATCATTAAATCACCTATAAAGACTCATTAGAAGACCTAATCAGTGTAGTTACTTAATCACTTCTTTTCGAACTCATTAGAAGAGTAAACAATTGGTAATTTGGTTGTATGAAAAGTTTTAAAACTCATGATGTGTTGATAAATATCTAGCTCAAACATAGTTGTCTACGTGTGGGTGTACTATAAACCTCTGCCAACTCCTTCGGAAATATAGGAGTGATGCTATTTTATGTTACGTGTAGTTAAAAGTCCGTGTTCTTCAACATAAACACTAAAAGGAATCGTTTCATATGAAAAAACAAATTAAAATATTTTGACGATTTTTAAAAAAAAAACGGCATGAAATTTTTCGTCAAATCCGCAACCAAAAAATTATAAATAATAAGCACTATGACCACCTCCAAGGATATTACGGTTAAACATGCCGTTTAGGAGATAATTCGATTTTTCATAGTAGCTCCATACATTTTTTTCTTATAAAAATTATAACTCTTCCATTTGTGCACACATTTACTTCATATGACATTTTATAGAACAGTAATGATCAGCAGAAGTCATTTCCAGCAAAAAAATCACATTTAAGAAATCGAGATCCTATGTCTTCTACAGCCGATTTTCGATCCACCGTGCGACGTAAATGATATTTGTGTTGTAGCACAAGATTGGCACACCCAAACACTCACTGCCCTTATTTGCTGGCCGGGAGGCTGCCACGGAATATTATGAGGAAATGTCGCGAGCTATAAATACCCATGCGTTTTCTATGCGCGTTGATACTGAATGGTAGAAGTAATGGGATGGATGGGTTCCCACGAAATAATGTAAAAGTACACTCATGTTTTGTTTTCATCAATTCGTACGTAATACGGACCTCAACAACGTAGGTAGGTACAATAATGAGTGTTTTGTTTCTCTCCGAAACAGAAGCACGGTATGAGCGAAATATAATCAAGTTAATGGTATGCGTCCCACCGCGTAAGATAATGCCGCAGCGCTCAGGCGGAGTATTATCCGTCGCAGGAAATGTCTCGGCTCCGCGGAGCAGCGCGCGGCCGGCTGCCGAGCTCCGAGCTCCGCATTCCTAGCGAATGTCTCGGAGAGGCCGGCGAGCCTGTCGGGATATTTAAAACATTTGGAGAGGAAATTATGGACATAATGTACCTGTAATGTACTCGTGGAAGGGTAGGCTCTGCCGAGTTAAACGCCTACTGCGCGTGGCTAAGCCTGAATCAGTTCTTGAGAATTTTTAAAACGTGTGATCGTATTTTTGCTGCTCGGTTTACTAATGGAAAGTGGATTGTCGAGGCCAAGAAAATGTGATTTTCATGCCAGCATAATAGTTGAGCATATAAAAGATGCGTTGTCTGGGCCAATTTGGATGCTGGGTTTAGTTGCAACGTAGCTCTTTCAGACAGATGCGCGCGACCCTCTATTTTTCACAATGTGACATAATTCAAATCAATTTAATTTAATTGCAGCGCAAAAACATATCAGATAGATTAGTGGTGTTGTTGTCAAGGGTTCACAAAGCGCAACGTTTAAGACTGAATTTGATTAACTGTCTTGTCTTGTGGCGCTCGCTGTCTGTGCTCAAACATTTGTCCTAGGGCGGGAATCGAACCCGCAACCTCCTGCGTCGCAGGCGGACCTTCGCCCGTCGCGCCACATCGGTCGTCGTGATGATATTAGTCTCCAAATTAATATTCGATGTATAGTAAGACAGAAAGTGTAAATATAAAATTCTCTTAACCTTTAAGGCTATGTTATCAAAAACATGTAGCTTGATATTAAAGTCAACACGATGATATTCGGCACGGTGAGTCAAACATAAGTCCACAAATCAAGTTGAACAAATCTCCATTACCATTTATGGTTGTCTCATTCCTAATTATTAGTGTAGTGTTGCTAGGTAATGCATCGCGGTTTATTATGGATAAAGATGCACCAGTATCTATCAAACAAAAGTATATTCTATTGCCCAAATACAATACTAGAAATTTGGCATTACCAGCTAATGATAAGATGTTATGTATGAGGTCGAAAAATCTGTTTTTCGTCTGATTTAGAATTCACGGATACATTGTTACTATATATTGTTATTCGATTGTTCCGTGTAAAACACGCGAAGACTATTATTACATTTATTTATTTATTTATTGCATTCATGTTGCTTGTGTTTACAAGGTCTTGTTACAAATATAAGTTTCGTACATGAACCCTGCACCGCAACATTCTTTCTTAATTATTATAAAATATATATGCAGGGTGGTAACTTTCAGCGGGGCAGTAAGGGGAAGTACCTTATCCTTTGCAGCTACGCGAAAATGGTCTTAGCTAACATTTTTTGATGCCAATCGATCCTGTTTCTAATACTGATCAAAAACTTCTACAGGACCAACCATCGTTGGAGTATTCGAAAAGTCACATATTGCTAAAAACTATCCCGTACATTTTGTACGAAAATTTTACGCAAAAGCGTATTTAGTGACGGTTGAGCTATTTTTGTTGACTAATTAAAAAGATAAGTTTAAAAACAATTCAAATTTCGAACTCGTTATTATTAAATAAAAAACAATCTTGACAGTTTGTTGTGTCAGAAAAACTCTCGAGTGTGTTGTGGATTTTACATTAAGTGCATAATTGGACAGCTATTGTTTACCTCCAATTTAGAAGTTTTAGACTTGCTAGAAGCATATTACGTAAATAATAAAAATACGTCGGCTGCGTTAAAATGGTATAGAATCAAATATCCAAATCGTCATGTGCCAGCCAGAAAGTTTATTTCAAATCTTTTAAGAAATCTTGCACAAGGTGGCTCTTTCAAGAAAAATCTGTACTCTACCAATTAATACTATATGAAAATTTGATTATTTCTGTTCTTACACTTGTCGAAGCTTATCCCGAAATATCATCAAGAGCAGTCGCTGAAGAAGTAGGTGTCTCACATCGTTTTGTACTAAAGATATGGAAGAAGTGTGGTTATGTATGTTACAGTCAGGGGCGACTAGTTCAAGCCTTACATTCAGGGGATGGCGCTCGAAGACTTACTTTTTGCAGGTGGTTAAGAGGAAAAATAAGCAGAGATTTCCATTCCATTTCTTAATTTCATATTAAGGTCTGATGAAAAAAAAAGTTCTAATAATGGAATGTACAACCGGAGAAATAATTATTATTGGTGTAGAGATAATCCTCTCAGGTTTCGCAAAACACATAATCAAGTGCGATTTTTGGAATGTGGAATGAAATGTGGAACCGAGTGGTGATGGTGGAATTTTATGAAGGCAACTTGAATCCCAACATTTATAACAACAGAATATTAGAGAATCTTGAAAACTTCGTAGATGATTTACCACCGTCGGAATCAAGAAGAATGTTTTTTCAACAAGATGGCGCTCCACCTCACAACAGCCGCAGTACGCGTTCGACTTTGAACCGACATACAGTTTGGTGATCAATGGATAGCAACACATGGTCCTATTTCTTGGCCAGCGCGTAGTCCAGATCTGACGCCTCTAGATTTCTTTTTGTGGGCCTACCTGAAAACTGAGGTTTACAAAAAGCAATACGAAGTGTTCAAGAAGACTGACTAACCACAATTTTGTATGGAATTCATAAAAATAAGACACTGCCTTGTGGTATAGAAATATTTACGTGCTCTATTTGTGATCTCACGTGGGTCACTATGCCAGTATCCGGGTGAAAATATTCCACTTCAACGTACTGTGTGTGATTTTGTAGGTACGAGCAAAACTACTCATACGCGATACCTCTCACACCTATTTGGAAAAATTTATTTAGTAGTACTTTATATGATACTCTATCATAGGCTTTACTCATATCTCGCAGTAACCCAACTGCATATTTTACCACTACCATGAGCTTCATTCCTCGATCGATTCTCGTGAGACACTTAGTTGCGTCGTCCTTGATTAGTGCTAAATGAACCACGCTCACTACGAGAGCGATAAAATGATCTTCCACGTGAACGATCAAAATTCCTCCTGACATTTTTTTTTTTTTTTAAACTTTGCCTCACACTAGGAATTTCTCCTGTATCGTGGGTGCGTTTACAAACATTTAAACTCACATACACAAACAGCCAGACCCGGAACAACTACCTGTAGGTCATACAAATATTTGTTCCGTGCGGGGATCGAACCCACAACACGCGGCGCAGCAGCCGATGGTCCGCCTGCGACGCAGGAGGTTGCTTTGTTGTTGTACGATCTACAAATATTTGTTCCGGGTGTTCTGGGTATTTGCTATATATAATAAAAAATATCTATCTATGTAATGTATTTTATTAAGTATATCAGTCATCTAGTACCCATAACACAAGCTCTGCTTAAATTGGGGCTAGATGATGCTGTGTGGATTGTCCAGCAATATTTATTTATTTATTTATTTATTAGTACTTACTCGTAATACTTGAATTATTTTTCTGCTTATTTTAATTTATTATAATTTATTACACGCTTTATATTATTTTTCATTACATTACTCTTGAACCTCGATTTTCCTTTCTTAACTAAATATTGACTTATCAACGTAAGGTTATCTAAACATTTCAGTACCTTACAATCAATAAATTAATATTGATAATACATACCACATTCTCATAGTGAGTTACCGTAGTAGGGAGCACAGGCCTAACTTGATACATGCTATTGGAATGAATGCAATTACATCAGTCAACATTTTTACAAGTAGTACTAGGCACTTAAAATAAACTTTAAAGTCTCAATAGTCACAGTCACTTACCCGGAAACTTTAATTTCCACTAACGGTACCTTTATTCAGTTTTTAAAACATAACGCACAAGTCACTCACAAAAGAATTTATTTCTGCTCTATTGCACCTCTTTTTTCCAATGCACATGAGCTGACGACTTCTCACTATCTCCCCGATTGGTTGTGGAACGGTTGAATGATCGCCTGAAGTTATTTTGTGCGATCTGCTCCCTCATCCATGAGTGGTGACACTTCTTGTACTGTTTGTACAAAAAACAAATAACACCGAGACCCAAAAGTGTACTAATTATCAGCAGCACAATGATTATGCTGGTAGTTGACATGTGCAGATTATTTCTTCCATATGGCCATAGTTTGAACCACCAGCATTTTGGTTTAAGAAAACCGTCTCTTT
Organism: Phlogophora meticulosa; assembly: GCA_905147745.2. Lineage (NCBI taxonomy): Eukaryota > Metazoa > Arthropoda > Insecta > Lepidoptera > Noctuidae > Phlogophora > Phlogophora meticulosa. Next base: position 20,107,748 of record LR990518.1, on the reverse strand, counting down.
TTGCACTTTTGATCGATACATAATTAATGATTTATGTTGAACGAATTTAACTTTGTTCAAGATACTGTGTAGTTTGGAACCGTCACACAATATCAAGACGCGTCACGCGCCCCAAATGGCAAGGTCACCATGTACGGAACTAGACTTAGTGAAGCGAGTGAAGCCGATCGCTTAATATTTATTACTCCTCTTCTTATATTAAAACAATGTATTTTAATATCATAGATATCTTACTTACACTATACACACTACATACACCTCAATCCACTGCGTGTGCATAGTGTCAAATTGGAAGAGAAAAATTAGACGGTATTTTTGCCATCGAAACCAAGCGACTTATAAAGGGTGGTCCAACCATAACGATGATACACGATGATACACGATGTTAATTGTAAAAAAAAAACAGCGAATTATCTTAATTTATTTTTATTATGATAGAAAGATCTATGTACCTATGTGTGAAACACAATATCGGCCAAATGCTCGCCATGACTTTGGTGGCATGCCTCTTTCCAATGGACCATATTTTCAATGACGCTGAGGCATAATTGAGGTTCAATGTGCCAAATTATCTCATCCTTTAGCTCTTGAATAGTTCGTGGCTTATTGACGTACACTTCTTTTAAATATCCCTAAAGATAGAAGTGGTGTCAAGTCATTGAAGTTCTCACTGGCACCGCCCTGTTGGAACCACATATCGTCCAACTCCATATCCTCAATTTCTGGCCACAAAAAGTCGGTTATCATCTCGAAAAAGCGAACACAACTTACGGTAACTGCTTGTCCGACCTCATTTTCGAAGCCGATTGGGCCGATATTTTGTTTCATAATAAAAAAATAAAAAAAATCTATGAAAACTTTTCGTTTTAGGTTACAATTAACATCGTGCGTTATAGTTGGACCACACATTACAATTTGATGAGGAAAGTTTAAACTATTCCGCACAGTTTATATTTTCTCCACCTCCACCGGGAAAAGGCATTACAGTTCAAACACGTGATGACAAATAAGATCAAACAATATGTCTCACATAGAGCAACTCATTTGAAGTGCCATTAGGATGCGCGGGAACAAATGGATGCATACAAACAGCGCAACTCCAATTGCGAGCGCGCTGTACGCGACTATCTGCCGTACGATCAGTCCGTTGGCCACGACATTATTGTGCGCCGCGCATAATTTCCGCGATAATATTATTATAATGTACCATAGAGAGTATCGATACAAGTTTCGTTATGGGAAAATACTGTTTGTACCAATTTATTATCAATGGGGCAAAGGCTCAGATTTGATCTAGGCACAGTTTAAAATAGATTCCCCCAGTCTTGAAAGAGCTGTTAATTACTTAACACTTTTCCTTATCACTCCCGGAGATCTTTTGTGGGTATTACTGTAATAATCTCCGCATCATAATGGACCGCAATATCCACTGGTGTATAGTAGATTTAAAACACAATATCATCTCCGGCTTATATCTACGACATATTTAATAAAGTACGTCCCACGGATATAACAGGAGGATGAATGACGCACCTGTTGTTATATCACAAAGGAAAAATTATGAGCTCTGAGACGCATTGTTCGCGACGAATAATGAGAGCTAATGTTTACTATGTCCTCGCGCCTCTCCGCCGCCCCCGCGCCCCTCCGCCGCCCCCGCAGCCCGCCGCCGCGTGCGACGGAGCACGACTCGACTTTCGCCTTGAATTCTCTCAGAAGAGGGAAACATAATATGTTGGCTCCGGAGTTAATTGAATGAGAACACAGATTACTGTTGTATAAGTAATGTAATGAGTTTTCAGAACGAAAGAGTATAAAAAAACTCCTATCCAAGACCGAGGACCATTGTGTTCGCCAAGCCCCAGACATAAAATGCCGCAATGTATAACGAACAACATTGAATTACCACTTTCCAGTATAAGCCGCTGCTTCTTTATGAATACCTGGTACTCCATACACGGAAATACGAGGGGGATAAACCTCTTCCCGATTTGTAACGAGGCCGAGTTCTTGGAAACTCCTTATTATAATATCAAACGGGCGCTCTTCAACGTTCTGATGTGGGAAATACAAAATAAATATTTTTGCTTCTTAATATTTTAATATGAGTGTGTTCGAGAGATTTACACGAAAGATGGTATTATTGATGTTGACTGTTGTCACATTGTTATCATTAAAAGTTATTAATACGCCAAGTTTTAACGACGCTCGCTCTTTGATGATCTGAAGCGGAAGGAAAGTAGCTAACTTGCAAAATGAAGCGAAGGGTGACTTCCTTAGAAAACAGAAAGTATAACAACCGTCATGATGATATGTAAGTTCAGGTATTTACGTTCTTCACACACACTTCACACTTCATTTTGTCAAGTACCGACCTACCAAATTCTTAAGAAGAGCTGAAGTAAGCTAGTAGGGCGGGGCATTACACGATATTCTTTAGCAGCTTGCAGCCTACATCCTGATGTACTCTCTTCACCATGTTTAAAAAAACCTTGCTAAAAATAAGTGAGTTTCATAAACGTGCGAGTTTGTTCGCGCGCTCACCGGCGCGGACGCAATCCGATTATGCCGCCCGCCGCGCGCCGCCCGAGCACGGTAATCTTGGCTGTAATTACGCTCATCGCATGTACTATGCTTGCGAGATAATATCGTCATGCATAATAGCATTAAATGTGTCTCGCTAAATATTGGGAAATGGCTTTACATAACTGGCTAGAGACCACTCTTTTGTGACTGGATTGTTACTTCGAGAAAAGTACAACTTTATATGATGAATTAGGTATTCTGTGCGCAAGACAATACGATTATAATAGTAATAATAAGCCTTTGAGCAGCCTCTTAATATTATGAGAACGTATTTTTTTGCAAGTCAAAGGTAATCGCAATCTGAAGCCTTATGACTTGTCTTTGCAATAATCCGCCCAAACGAAAGTAATATCATTATAATAATAATAAATGTTATTACAAAACCTGGCTCCATTGTTTAAAATGTATATCTGTAAACCGTTAATGACACAAAAGCCCTTATCAAAGGCCTTTGCTAACTTGTTTAATTTGTTTATTAACTTGGGACTTACAGCGCCACAAAGTTACAGCGTTGCGCCAGCACCAGTCGCACGCACAGAAGGTACACTTCATTCATACAAGTGTGTCAGACCAAACACATTTGCACAGATCATGTGAGGAACTTTCTTTTGACCGGAACTATCGCTAAGGTGGGACAAGCCCAACACACCATTCGCAACAACTTTAACTCGTGAAAATGAGAATCATCCGTGGCACAGATATTATGTACATTGATTGTTAGATTTGTATTTGTATATGTTAATAACCTAGACTTTTGATAGCTAATGATAATAATTGGAAAATAAATTAACTGACCTTGATCCCGATATAAACAGAGACGATTAGGTCGCACAGATATTAAGTGAGCAGTTTAATAGGAAATCTGTTAGTTGAAGCAAGACGATTTTCGTCAACTTCGTAATAACCGAATTGTTTGTAATGGAGCTTCTGTAAGTATTTAGTGATTATGTTCCAAGTGTCAGTATCGTGCTGGAGCCGGCACTTGTGACGTCACAGATCCCGACCTTGTGAGATTTAATCGCGAGTTTTTAATTTTAGTTGTTAACGAGTTTGAAGAGTATTACTCACGGCTTGCTGAAGAAGTTTTAAATTCACTTTGATATTGTAGCCGATAGAAGAGTAATTACCTCGTATATTAATATTCATACCTTCATTACTGTGAGAATGCTCTATGGACTTATAAAGTTGCCATGCCATTCTTGTTTAAATCATGAGCAGTTTATATTATTGATGCTTAAGACGTTGGACAAACAAAGTCATCACTGCATGTATTCCACATACGTAACTCGACATTCCTGCAGCTTGATTATTCTGTATTTATTACGAGTGACACACCAACGCATCACTCGCCACACACATTCTCCTACAGTTAAATATTTCCGCCAGCAATCCGAGGTTTAAATCATCCCGCCGGTGGCAACAAGCCTTGTATAATGCATCCGCGACATATTGACACTGATAAAAATGATGGGATAATCGTCGCGCGCACGTTCCGTTGTCGCGCTATCAACACCTACTGTCAACACGGAATTATTGAAGACAGCTGCGGAATCCATATTGGATTCACTGATTGTTGAATTGGGGTCCGATTCTATTTGTTTTGTGATTTGAGAAATTATAGGACGACGTATAAAGTAGATAAGTATTCAAAGTCCGCTGGCGCGGGCGGCGTAACGTAGACAATTGCTTAATTGCTCTTTTAGGCCGTGCGTCATACAATTTGTCAGGATTTTTATTTGAAATATTATCCTCCCTATATCCACAGATTAATGCTGCAAAAACAAGCTTACAGGAAACTGTGTCGATAATTAAGTAATGTACTTACCTATAATATTATTATTTGTAACTCAGCAAAGGAAAATGTAATAAAAATTAACATCCAACATTTTTCCTTGTCTGTTAATTGGTTAGTAGACAGATATTATAATTTTTGTTTTACCGAAAGATTCTCGATCAGTAATTATTCTAAGGATTATCTGTCGTCGCTGTTGTTTATTCAATACTACTAATACTATTACCATCTGAACCACTTCATACCAATTGGACTTTAAGGTGACAGTTATTTATTTTTCTTCTTACATCTGGAGACCTAAACCGTCTCCATCTATTATCCTCTGCAGAGCTTGTGCTTAGAGCTAAAGTAACATGATGAGGGTGTATCGTGTACGAAGTGAGCGGCTTCTGCGTCCGCGCACTAAATAACTGCACACTAGATTACTGTACAAAGGTATTAGCGGCGCTTGCACTCGGGATCCGGGTGGTGCGCGGACGAGTCACAAGCGGATAGCGGGAAGAGGAAAATACAACTGAAACATCGAGTCAAATTTACAACGGTAATTATTTGAGTAACGGGCATTTTAGAGCATAAATAATAGTTTGGGTGTTTTTGATCTAATAGTAGGTAACTACATTTGCAGCAAACTTAAAGAACGATATTGGCTGCCTCTAAAAATATTCGGATACCAACAGCATAATCAGTAAAAGTGTTTGAAACACTGTGAAGAAAACGCTACTTCCCATGGTTCACCCCACGCGCCGCATTTTGGAGCTGCAACGAATTCAATTAAAGCGGGATGCGACGCGAGCAACACGCTAGCGCGCTCCCCCCGCTCCCCCCCACACCCCCCGCGCCCCTCGCCTAAAGCGTTGTCCTGGAGCATGTATTGCCATCCGACGTCTTGCAACAATGGAAGAGACACAAAAGCACCACTCCTACAGACCTCCGAACTAAAGTGAACGTGAAAATAAACAGCCGCATAACCATTGCAGGCTTTGTTACGGGTGAAGGTCGCTGAAATCTGCAGGATGCTTGGATCATCTGACTTAAGATCTAGTCATGATCATCCATGGCTAGAAAACGTATACCTCGTTATTTTCTGATGCATCTGGTACGACGAGCAACAATTATCACGCAACTATTTCACTAGACACAATGTTTAAGCTTTCTGTTTCAAGTGTTATGTTCTAAGCAAACACTGCTGATACTTTTTCAAGAGTATCGGGATCTCAAAAGCTGTCGCTGCAGTAACATTTAGAATACCTACATATTTATTTGGCGCTGACCGTCTGTATCACATATAAAACTTGATCTTCTGGCATCCTGTGCGTGCAGTGAGCGTGTGCTTACCCTGGCTTACGATCATAGCCAGATGATACTGCGCTGTAATGCTAGCATCCTCTGATTGCGCCATTGTACCATAGTGTGCAGCAGCTTCAAGGAATAAACTGCGCTTCTTCGAGACATTTTTCGGAACTGAGACGAGTATCATTTTAACTTCTAAGGCCATTTTTATATGCGTCTTGTCTTTTCATTGTTATTCTTAACAAAAAAAACTAATTTAAAAAAACTAAAATACAAAAAAATATATTTTTCAAGACGCTCACTTTGGCATCAAAATGTATATTAATATTTCAATAAGTATACACAGAATCAGAATCAAACGACGCGGCGGCTGATATTTCGTCAAAATTGGCCGACGTGCTTCTCCCACATAGCGCTATGACTTAAGCTGTTTATATTATGACGTGTTTAAGCGTTTTTAGGGTTCCGTACCTATAAAGGAAAATACGGAACTCATATAGGATCACTTTGTTGCCCGTCTGTCTGTCCCGACCCTTTATCTTAGGAACGCGTGAAGGTATCAAGTTGAAATTAGAAATTTAAACGGTATACTCATGTCTACAGTTTCTTGAAGCTGTAAAAAACAAACTTCAAAGTAAATGTAAAAAAAATACGGCTGTTTATGCCGCAAAAACGTATACTTTGACACTCTCAAGGGAATCAAAATTTATAAGGTGCTTTTCGTTGACCTAGAACGAAGAAATTTGGCAAGTAATACCGTCTAATACTAAAAGTATAGGGAACAATCTGAAAACTATACATTCGTAATTAAATCATAAAACCGGGTCTTTATACAAGGAACGGCGCGGTCCTAATGTTGAATTGAATTAACCGTATCATGTGTTATGGGTTTCGTATGGAGGGGCTTCATTGCCATAAGCTTAAACAGATTTTCAATTATTATTTTTTAACATGTTTACAATAATAAATGTTATTTATTGTTACAAAGCAACAAACTCAAACAGGCTGATAAACAAACTGCATTGTATTCTACTAACTACAAAGTCGGTCACAAAGTAAATTACATTAACTCACGAGGAAATAATCATATTCATACGTGTGTACATTAATATACACACGCACTTTTTTTCCCTAAACTTCACTTGACCAATTAATGTTAAGTATAAGTATAGTATAAGTATAGTATAAGTATAGTATAAGTATAGTATAAGTATAGTATAACTATAGTATAAGTATAGTATAAGTATATATAAAAAAAAAAAATAGTTGATTCTAATTACATTGTGGAGCCACGTGATATTTGCCAAATATTTAACAAATACTTTGCTGCAATAGGACCCCTTTTAGCCAACGAAATACCTGAATCATTTCATGACAATTATGATCGTGCTTTACCAAACCCCCTTCCCCAAGACACTGAGAAGTTCTCTAGTTTTAGTCCATGTTCTGCTAATGAAATAACAAATATTATAACCAACCTTGACCCAAATTGCAGCACAGGTCTAGACGGAATAAATACGAAAGTCATAAAAGCTGTAAAAAATTTAATCGCGGATGATCTAAGTAAATGTCTGAATAAACTGTTAGCCGATGGGAATTTTCCTGAAACCCTAAAAATAGCGAAAGTAACGCCAATCTATAAATCAGGACATACCACAGATCCTGGAAATTATCGACCGATTTCGGTGTTGCCTGTGATATCGAAAATTCTAGAAAAAATTATCCACAACCGATTAGAAAAATATTTAAGTTCCATAAATTATATTACTGACCGACAATATGGATTTAGGCCAAAAAGTAATGCTACCACAGCTACTATTGACCTCATTACTAAAATTAAACAAAATATAGATTGTAAAAATATAGTCCTGGGTATTTTTATTGACCTAAAAAAGGCATTCGACACAGTTAGTCATAAGCTGCTCCTAAGGAAACTGGAATCCATCAATATCACTGGCAATACTCTGAAAATGTTCGAGTCGTACTTAAGTAATCGTTCGCAAGTGGTTAAACTTGGCAGTCACCAAAGTGATGCATTAGCTATTAGGTGTGGCGTACCGCAGGGATCTATTCTAGGTCCCTTGCTCTTTTTAATATATATAAATAACATTCACGAAATTAAACTGCGTGGTCACCTTACCTTGTACGCTGATGACACTTGTTTATTCTACTTTGGATCCTCCATCCATCAAATTATCTCACAAGCCCAAGACGATCTAAATACTTTATTTGCATGGTTTCAATACAATCTCCTGACAATAAATATCTTCAAAACATGTTATGTTATATTTAAGGCAAAAAATAAAATAATTCCCCCATATAACCCCCTAACAATTAATGATGTGCCTCTACAGCAAAAAATCTGTGAAAAATATCTCGGTCTAAGAATTGATAGCTCACTTACGTGGAATATTCACATTGAACACATAAAAAGCAAACTTTCAGCCCTTACAGGATCCCTGCGTAATATAGTTCATTGCATCCCACCTAAATTGCGGTACACCATCTACAATTCCCTAGTGAAGCCACACCTGCTTTATTTGATCGAAATTTGGGGCAATGCTGCAAAAACTAAATTGTCAGAACTACAAATAACTCAAAATAAACTCATAAAAATACTATTTAACTATCCATATTTAACATCAACCAGTAAAATTTATAAAGACACAAAAATAATGAATATCAAACAACTATATATTTACCACACATGTATTATTATCAAAAAAATTCTTACCAAAACTATTCACACGAACATAACACTTACCCAATATAAACAAGTCAGTCAACGTAGCACACGGCGAGCTAGCTTGGTAGTTTTACCCAAAACTAGAACTAACTACGGCAAAAAAATGCTTACTTTTGAAGGAGCACAGCTTTTTAATAGAATACCGTCTAGTATAAGAAATCTGCACTCTTTCAATGCATTCAAAACTCAACTAAGTCAGTATATTATGGCAGATCGAGCACTTCTAGAGAAATGAAGGCATTGAATGCGTGCAGTCTAGTTTGTAACTGATGGCGACGAACTTTATGTAATTATTTAAATTCTAGTATTGTTCTCAAGTGAGTGACATTTGTCTTTATTGAGAATAAAGTTTCTTTAAACCTATATAGTAGAACTAACTAATATATCATGAAAAAGTTTCACTACATAGGTGTGTTAGTACATACACACGTTTTTTTCGCTTTTTAGTGGTTCGTTTTCTAATTCATGTTGAGATAAACCAGCCTAATGTGTACTGCTGATAACCTTACAAGAGGCGGTTCACAAGTGAAAACTCAATCTGGTAGAAGTAACTATTCAGTAAAAATAGAGTCTTCAAAATTACTACACTGTGAAAAGTTATGCGTGGCTAAACATAACATATATTATATTTATATATATGCATATGTACATAAATACATATGAAAGATAAAATAAAAGCTGGAACTTCCTGCATTACTTCGCAGGTTAATAAAATGTGGCGCACGGCAAACAGGGCAAAAATGTTTCCCGCCAAGAAAAACTCATCAACACTTAAATATTCGTTAATAGTATCCCGCGGCTATCTTCAGAAGAAAATTCATTTGTGGAGGATTGAATTTATTTACGTTAATTAAATAACAATATTCTTGACTGCCTCCTTCTTATTTACCCATTCCCATCTTTACATAAAGCAACACAATTCGTTAACACTGCAACCGTAAATATTGCCACTACACTATAATGGTTGACAAACAAATCACATCACAGATTATTGTAGCCGCTGCCCGTTACTTTGAATGATATAAGGTCATATCATGTCATACATGTTATCTGGTAGAAGTCGCTGATTGCGATAAGGCCGTCTATTACATACATGTGCACCTTTAGTATTCACTTTGTTGTCATTTTAAGGTGTGCAGTGAAGTGTGTGTACCTATAAGTACAACTCCCTATAAAGCTATCCAATACAACAATCACTGCAAGTAAGTAGTACCTACACAATACCATATTACTAGCTAGCTGATAACAAATCACACTACAATGTAGAACAATGAGTGATAAAGTCCCAATAGCAGCCCTCTCATTACAGCGCGCTCTGGACTCCGGAGGCAGCAAGAAGCACAAAACATTTCATTTCCAATCTCGGCTCATTGTCGCCGCGAATCATTCAACGAGTTCCGCAATAAACAGCGGCTCGGGATCGGAGCAACGTCTACGTGGCATTGGCTCGGTATCGGCTCGGCATCGGCGCGGCGCCGGCGCGGCACGGACGCTAATATCGCGCTGGAGAACAATATAATTGGATTCCGTCCCCGGCATCCTACTCGGGCGCTGTTAGGGCTATTGCACACAGGATATTTGTAGCATTATCGGTGATTCTGCGATTGCACTTATGACGATTGTACGGTGGATATTGTAGTCGATATTCCACGTAACAAACCCAGTTTTGATGTACATGCAAGTCGCTGAGCTACTAGTACGCTTCTTACAGCGTGAGCTATCACTACTAACATTGTACATTCAATGAGGAAACACTAAGTCATTACGTCCCGCGTGCGACAGACCTTAGCGGGGGCGCGACTCGGGAGGCCGCCCCGCACCGCCCCGCGCCCCGCGCCCCGCGCCGCCCTCGCCTCGCGCCCTCATGTGACATGCACGTAATGTCTTCACAAATGCGTTTAGCCCACTTCCGGCAAATACATTATACTATGCACTTCCAGCTGATAAGATTGTCTACCAAGGAACAATAAGCAACAGCTTCTGTCTCGCGCACATCAAACTGATTTAGGAAAAATATTTCTGGTGATAGATTCAAGAATTCCTAACCCAAGTCGACGGCTTTCTGATTTACCTAATAACATAATAAAGTTTTGCCTCAGAAAAAAAGACCTTAATTCTAACCGACCACACGGCTAAGGTAAAAGTAAAATTAAATGTTTAGGTGCTCTAAGAGAATACAAATTTGGCACGTGTGACGCTGTATATAGGGTCAAAGATACACTGGGCCGCTAAGAAAGCGGAGTATAAAAACTAACTTTCAAAATATAGGAGTAATCCCTGAAAAATAAAAACTGTATTAAATTTTATTTCATTACATAATGTCGGATGAAGTACAACCTTTGTTTTATTTATTTTAAGTGATTGTATTATAACCCATAATTAAAATGTAAAGACGATTTTTATAATATTAACAACTTTGCAACTTTGAACGTTTGTTTTACTTTTGTTTCTGTATATATGTAGTAGCAAATTTATCCGAAGCGCTCTTATCATCGTCGGCATTCCAGCTCTATTAGAACCCAATGGCTTGGCACGCAACGATGGTAAGATACCGGCAGTCTTTTGGGTAGTCTACCAGTCGATAGCGATGAGGATGACTTTTTGCCCAATTAGAATATTGACTAATTTTTAGTAATCATGGGTACGATAACTAGATTATATATATATAGGTATAGATAACGCTCCTCTTCATACAGATAGTATTTGACTACCTTAAAGATGTGACTGATGACTTAAACTCCATTGAATATTCCGGGGAGGAACTGGGACGACGCGTACGCCAGCATCATTCCCAAAGAAGAAGCACTGATAGAGGAATGGGAATATATTCCTCAGTATTGGCTAACAACTCTGGCAGAAAGCATGCCAAACCGTGCACGAGATGTTCATATTGACAGCTAGTGGTGGCAACACTAAATACAAAAATGTGTAAAAATAGCATACTTTATACCGTAGCACTTTGTAGCGTTTTGGGGACTGTATTATGTAATTTTTGACGATCAAAAAGTTTTTTTTTTTTTTTTAAATGCTTTTTCTCAGCCTAATTTAAATAAATGAATTTTGATTTCGATTTCTAAATCTGGTAAAAACGGTCATTTTTACCTAAAAACTTTTATTTAAAGTGAATAATCTTGAAGTTGTATGACATTTATTTAAGTACTATAAAATTCTCTACAATACAGTTTTATTTGAAGAAGCTAGCTCCAACGTTGGAGGTTATTGAGGTTTTGATTACCGACCCGCTTACTTTGAGGCCCAATGTAGTTTGATCAAATAAAAGGAATCCCTCATATTGAGGCAAGCAAGCCATTCGCAGCAAATAGTTAAACCAACCATGGATAATACCTGTTTCATGAATACATTTTGCAAATATTGCTTTAGTAGAGCGTACAAATTAATTAAGTGAGACCTCCTCGCGACTCGCTGGTGTTTGCATAAATATTTACCGCAGATCCTGATCTCACGACTGTTTGCCAAACTAATATAGATGTGGGTACGTAACATGGAGATCCAGCTGTTATCGATACAAGCCTCGCACAGATACAGCTCTGTTTGAAGGGTTCCGTAGTCAAGGGGACCCCTATAATTTCGTTATGTCTATCCGTCCGCCACTGTAATGTATCCCTTTTCGTATAACTTTTTGAATTTCTTCCAAGGATTACTGAATCACTGGATATTTATTTATATTAGAGTTAACTTATTCTTACTCCTTTCTTGTTTCAATGTTAGTTTAGGTTTATCATTGAGTTAGTTCTACGGCACCCTAGTTACATCATCATCAGGATCACTTGGCTCTTCTATTGTCTGTTGATAAGACGCACACGTCGAGTTCGAGGTGGGCGACAGAAGGGGCGAGGTGGGCGTCAGGTGGGGGCGAGGGGGGCAGGATGTCGGATGACAGGCGAGTGGCTCGATGGCTGCGAATGATTTCCGTTTGATATCCGGACGAGGCACTACGTGGACACGACATCTGTCAAGAGGTCCTTCACAAGAGGCTTCTTTAGAAAACCGAATTTATATTTTGTTCTTCTTATCCTGACAAAGGACTACTTTATCAAATGTGTACGAAATATGGAGTAAATTTTTTATGTATCAATCTGTGGAACTTTGTCAAGTACAAAAGCTGCTTCTGTGAGAGTAAGGTTTTATTATATAAACATATTAAAAATAAAAAAATATTTTTTGTGACGAGCAATGTATGCAAACACAATTCGCACATTATGTAGTTATAGGTAATACACAGAACCGCTATTTGTATCTTAGAGCATGAATCACCATCACCGTGGTGCATCCTGCATATATGCATAATTGCATACCAATCACGCAGCTTCATCACCGACACAATAATAACACAAGTGGCTAAGACACCTCTAACGATAGTATCTACTGCCGCAGTCTCCACACATTTTCTTGTACACAAGCTGCTGTACCTTAGCAAAGTAACAACGACGTTAAAAGCTTGACGTGCTCTGTGAACAGCATGCAGTAGCACTGGCGCCTGCCGCGTCTCCCGGCCGAAGTGAGCCGACCTCTGTGATCGGCTATATTTGGAAGATGGCCGCCGGCGGTGACAATCATGTCATTGACCGGAAAAGTGTACGATATATGTATGTGATATCTACTACTTCTATTTTATACGAGTAGGTGTTTCTATGTACTCACACGTACATTATAATAAAGGTGAAAAGCGGATTTATAAAACGTAATTATGTCATCATGAACTACCACTGTCTGTATAGTTGATATCACTTGTTACGTTTACGACACAAAAAACCCCTTAACACGTTGAACGCCAAATGACCGACAAACAATACATTTTCTATTGGGTCTCGTCGTTTTGCAGTCAAGGTGTTAAGAGTGAATAATAATAAATAAATAGTGACAAAGATTTATCAATCTGCAAAAATTTACAGTTCATTTCTTCCTTTATAGGAAGAAATAAACTGTCAACAAATCCTAACTGCCAGAAGTTTTGAAAGCCATAACTACTATTTACAGTTTTCAAAACTCCCGCAGATATTTTGTACACAGCGACGTTAGGGAGTGGCTGAGAAAGTTGCGGCCCTGCCGGCTCTGCGTCCCTCTGTGGCCGGCCAGGTGGAACAGCCGCGGGCCATGCCGATACCCGCTTTGAGGACACGTTCCATCGATAGTTGCGCATACAATACCTTGAGTATAGGTAGCGACTGTTGTATTGTAAGTAATTATATTGCGGAGGTAAGCTATATAATATTATTACATAGCTCGATATACGTCTGTCGAACACAATACCTTCCGCGTTTAGGGGAAATGTAGTATCTGCTTCCTATCATTATAAACTTGATTGTATATGTGTATGCTGTCCAGACATTTGACATAATATTAATAGACTAATTAAGGAAAAAAAGGTGATAGACCTCTGTACCTACTGCGATGATTGGCCGTTGTCTATAAAACAAAACGAACTGACACACTAACATTTGAATACCACTGTAACATCACACGCCATAGAAATAAATAAGAACAAAGATATTTATAAATGTTGAAATACATTCCAGCTTGACGGTGCCGCCCGCGCCCCCTGAAGCCACTAAATATCTCATGATCAGCAGCATCCAGCATCAAGGGCAGATGTCCACCTTATTTCATTCGTTACGTATCACTTACTTACTTCATTACTTTGTAACTGACACATCTACTTCCATTCGATGAGAAAGGTTTCTATTTCAGGATTGTCTTTATCATGTTATCCTTATAATCTGTCAGGTGTGTCTGTAGAGTGACACGGGGACTTACTTTGATATCAACAATTCATAACTTTATCCGATATTTTTACTAACCACTTCGGGTAACTCTACAAAAGTCTTCCACGAGGCTGGAGACAGGAGACAGGTTACATGAAAGCTTGTCATCTATAATTATATAATACACGTAGTTATCATAACTCGTTAATGTTGCGGATGACGTACGAGTAACTTCAGCATGTAAGAACTGTAGCACAATACCTTGGAACCAGAACTTGTATTTAGTTGTAGCACAGTTACGAAGTAAAGAAAGCTGACAACAACTAAGTGTAAGCACTACACCGCTGCAAAGTGCAGTAATTGCTAAGAACGCTGCCGCCGTGCAGTGCCACTGCGCTGCAGCGATGCAGTGTCTGCTCTCATTATCTAACTAAGTTTGTGTGGAGACTGTGCTCGCACTAACCTAATGCAAGTAAACAGGAGACACAATGTACGAACATTCACTCGACTACTTACTATAGTGTCGTGCGGCTATCTGTTGCTTAAGCTACGCTACATTTTCTTTTAAGCCCCCCAAAGGAAAGTTCGGTTGAGCAGTAAATATCCCTAAAGGATAAACTGCGAGATGCCCATTCCAAAAAAAAAAAAAAAAAAAGCTACATTTTCTCAGTTAAATTTCAGATGCGCACATCGCGCCAGAGACCAACAATACTGAACCTTATACTATCAATCAGCATTTCGAACTAATAGCAGATGACTGGACAAGCTGGTGTATATTTTTAAAAACAAAACACTAGACTTGTACTCAGTAATGGCTTTATTTTGTTTTTCAGATTACTTGTTCATGAAATTTTGCTCAAATAACCTAGAGGAACTAGACGTATACCAAGCACATATTTCTCCATCTGTTTGAGTTCGCAGACAGACTTCGATGGCTTTTCCCGCCCCGCTAGCCATCAGACAGCACAGATGCTTCTCAGCCGTTATCCCGAGTGGTAACTGATGTACACACTATAGCGAGGCGCAAAATACTCCATTTTATTCGAGAGTTTCCGCACTGAAGTTAATACTACAGCAGTAGGACATAGTACTGCACTCGATGTCAAGTTTCGAGTGAAATCGGAATATACACAAGAGTTTGTGGCATTTTAGGGAGCACTCATATAAAGTAAAAAAATAAAAATATTTACAAGTACACACATTTCTCTACAGAATTTTGTTACTAAAAGCAGCAGCAAAATGGCACATTAACTAATAGTTTTAATAATCACAGTAAGTCCCATATATATGTTTAAATGTTGGTCACATAATAATAAGGCGCTCTTTGCATTCTCCTATGAAGCAAAGCGATTAGGACGTTAGGTACGTCCTAATCGCTTTGCTAATATTGTGTAGATTTTGATAACCTACTGTGAATGTGGGCTGCTATGTAAAGTGTTGTACCTACACTTACTTCTGTCGTCCGAGTTAAAGTGCCGTTAGATTTGCTCACATTTGATGTAGCACGCTTTTTGCATTTGCATGGTATTTACAACCTGTAAAAACAATCACTGTTATTTTCTTCCATACTTTATTTTTTGGGGTTCCATACCTCAAAAGGGAAAAAAGGAACCCTAACAGAATCACTGCGTTGTCCGTCTGTCTGTCTGTCTGTCTGCCTGTCTGTCAGTCAAGACCCTTTTTCTAAGGACCGCGTGACGTTACGAAGTTGAAATTAATATTAAATACGTAGGTTTACGGTCCCTTGGACCTCTAGAAAAACTAAGCTTCTAAGTCAAATAATACGGCTGTTTAAACAACACAATTATTTTGACACACGGAATTAAATCAAAACCCATAGGTTCGTTTCCGCTGACCCAGAATCATGAAATTTGGCTAGCATCAAGGTCTCACAGCACAAGCAACGGAAAAAGTCCGAAAATGGCAAATTTATAATTTTATCACATGAAAAAATATTTTCACAGTAAAAAAAAATTGTTCACAAATTTGCCTATACTTACAGTTTGGGACCACTCGGGCCATCGCTTCCCAATTCAACTGTATGTATTTTTTTAACTGTTTGAATGTTCACCGATTTCTCCGTCTCCGTCAATTGGTAACCGATTTTGCAAAATATTTTATTGTTTATGTACAAGTGGTCCCATTGTTGCTAAATCAGGGTCTAATGATGGGATTCTGGAGAAAACAAGGTTACTCTTCAAATGGTCTCTTCAATTTAGGTATTTTTATAGTGCATTTGCTCTTAGAAAGCACCATTCCGTCAAATGGAACTGATGGCCACCAGCACTACTTGGTAATAAGTTTTTCACGAGTCGCGATTCGATTACTTCAATATTATGGCATTGCTCCATGCTCTTTACAATGCATATGATAAAGTGAAGCTGATGGTGAAGTGTCAGGAGAACTCCTAAACAGTTAACGTCCCTGCAACGGGAAAATAAATATTTTGTAAAAAAGTGATAAGCAGTTGACATTATTTATTATTGTATCATAAATACAATTTATAAACCCACCTCTGAACAAAGTATCGGCCAGCCCATGTGGGCGTCATAGTCTAGGAGCCAGGTACATTTTCAGCCAATTATTGCTTCTCAAGAAAAACTTCGTAAAATGCGTAAGTTATTTATACTAATAATACTCGCGACTGTCAGCTGCGACTCCATGGGTGGGGCGGGCAGTGGTTTATCATTTAGAAGTTTATTCAGTAATAAAAATAAAATCCTAATTTTTTTTTTATTCACAATATGGTAGGTACAAATACATCTATCCTAATCAAAACACAGTATTGACATACAAAACAACTTTCGAATAAAAACATACCGTCTAGTCTCTGTCGAGTGCTCTTGTCAACAAGATATAGGCAGAAATAATATGAAAAAAATGATTACTATCTATTTCTGTCTATATCGATTTTTTAACTGACGATTAAAATAAATTACCGAGTGGTAAGAAATAAGGAATAATAAAATCTAAGAAACCTTCATGTAATAATTTGAGGCAGATTTTTTTTTAAATCGCAAAAATAAAAATTATTTATGTATTATAATAATATTATTAATACATTTTCTACTGAATTGTCTGTAGAATGAAAGACGGCCATCTACTGATAAACCCCGTAAACATTTTGATTGCTGTGCCGTCAAGAGTGGTTTTCCTTTCACAGTTCACCACTAAGCCTTTACAATCTCTTTTGAAGGTAAAAGCGCCATCTATGTAAATTTATTAGAAACATTATATAAAGAGGCCCTCGGCTAGACTTGCGTGGTGACTAACCCCCCGCCAGAGGGCGCTAGTATTGTTGCGTACACGGGCAAAACTGAGAGACGTAGATAGTCAGCCCCACAGTAACTATACAAACAAGCGCTAGGTGGCGCTATAATAAAGTAGAGCAAAACTAAGCAATGAGCAAGGTGGGCAGATTTTTAAATTACAAATGTACTACATACCTACATAATATTACACCTGCATTCCCTTAGGTGTAGCTATATTACACCCACATTTCGCCAGTTATGTTTATGGCACCAACCGGGCACAGATCGAGAATCCTGGCTGTTACTGAGAAAGGCCAGATGGAAAATTCAATAACGAAATGCCCAATCCGGGAATCGAACCCAAGACCTCATGACATGCTTATCATGCGACCGCAAGAGCAACGAACCACCATTTAACTACACTAAAAATAATCAAAACAGACTGGCGACAGGCTAAAGGGAACTACATACCAACATTTGGAAATAAAGCAGAAAGTCTATGTGGCGCCGAATGTAAGATAATGATGAACAAGATGATGCCGTCCGCAGTGCACAGCGATGAGCTGAATGTAATACTTACATGAGGAACATAAATAATTGGGTAATGAAGTTAACTTTATTGTATACCAACATGGTATACAAAAAATATTTGAAAAGAGTAAGTGTGGAGTTTCTTGCCCATGCCAAGTAGAACCATTTTAGTACTTTATTTGAATAGTAACATTTTTAATGGGCTAATTTAAATACTTGATTTGACTTTGACCTCGACTTTATGTCGTCGAAAACGACTTCGCAAGTAGTAAGTGCCAGAGCATTTTCCAGGTAAGTAGTTAATACATTATTATCAGATGTACATGGATAAGTGGCTCATGCAGCCAGTAAACATTGGAACGGAAGCTTCACCCGCACAACTCAACAATTTCATTTTATTATGAGCAATTGAGCATGTACACAAGGTATCATTTATGGTCGATTCTCGGCGGACCTTTGTTAAGAATCGTTGTATCGCCGAGTGTGCCATGGATTTACGTCAAATTAGAGTTGCTAAACCGACTGTCCTACTATTCCCTCTACATTTCATGTAATCGGTAGCTGTGTGTGTGTGCGTAGACAACCAATAATTGAAGGCATCTACTTGTGTTGTACCTGTGTGATCTGTGTTCAGGTAGAATAATGGAATAGCCCGGGGCGGTGGCCAGCCGGGTCCATGCTCGCCCTGTCCGTGTGTCCGGCACATTCCCGTGCAATAGCCGGACATCACTCGCACACACGTTTGAAAAAAAAAATGGGTAGATATGTACTACTGAATAATGTTCACGAATGTCGTGATCAGCGAGGCAGTCGCGTCACATACGTACAATTCATTTTGACTATTCAATCAGCTCGGTAAAGTTATCATCATGAATACATGATGATAACTTTACCGAGCTGACTAAATTATCAAAAATAATGAATTAAGCAATGGGTTTTGAATTTTCTTCAAAATCCTTCGGATTGTGATTCACAGTGTGTCACGCAATTGGTTTCCGATTGTATGCCGTCAGTGGGATGCGTTTGACCTCATTTTAATTGGCCCCGTCCTCGATACGGTAACTAATGGGGTTCTTACCAGGTGCCTTTCCAAAAAAAAACCGTTTCGAGTAAATCTGTGACTGGCACGCGTATGTATGATTTATAACACAGGATGTAGGAATCCTAGCTAATTTAATTTTAAAATCAAAATCAAAATCAAAATTCAATTATTCAAATTAGGCTGAGAATCAGCACTTTTTGAACGACAAAAACGTTTACATAAGACAGTTCCCCAAAACGCCCACCCTTCAAATGTATAGCCACCTGCTAACAGGCAGAAACCACCCCTATCAGCTCCACTGCTATCTGTCAGATAAGTGCAACGTGTGGTGCAGGCTCTCCTATTACTTCACTAGTTTTATCGCAGTGAGCTCACATAAAGCGTTCCGAAGCGTACTATGAAAAAGTTAAGTTAAATGCTGATGTGAAATGAATGAATTTTAATTAAAGCGCGTCCGGTTTGACAGCGACGCTGACAAACGAGCGCTGCTGGCGGGGCGCTGTCCGCAGCCGCTGGACGCTGGACGCTCGTGACACTATTGAGTGCTCTACTTTGTTGCTTGAGAACAAATATCAAGTTTTTTACTGAGTTTCATAAGTCCTAGCAGGCACATGGTAATACTAGTAATATTACGAGTACTATATATATATATATACATACATAGTAACATTTAAAGACAAATTTGTCCTCAAATCAATCCTTGTATTCAAATGAAACAAAAACAAGTGAATTTGAAAACAACTACTGCAAACAAATGAGGAAATACAATACAAGTTGAAGTACGGTGTACGTCGTACGTCAACTTGTATTCCGCGGACGTTACACAACGCAAGCGGCGCTTTTGTTCCAACCTTAGGATTCTGTCAGCATTCCAGTTCGTGCCGAAACCTTCTGTTTCCCATTTCCCGACTCTCGCAGCTGCACACGTGCTGCTGTCGGAGCAGCTTATTTCTTTATTTAGGTCATAGGAACGGGTTTTGCAATTTGGTGAGGTATGTATTTGATCTTGTAAATGCTTTAGGCGTTTGAACTCGCATGTATTCAAGTTACTATTTTATGTTCTCGGTGTAGTGTGTGCATAGAACAAAAAAAAAACAACCCAAAAGAAACATTATTAAGGTAAATTTATTTAGCTTCAACGTAGAAGTCACCTATGATTTAACATTCCAGCAATATGTCATCTCTTAGTTAGAAACAAATAATTCCTGATGAAATGTTTTGGTCCACATCAGTATCTCATTATACCGCATGAGTGGCTGTAGGTAGCCAGCCCCGACGTCTGTCAGTGACAGTCGGGCCGCTGTCGTGCCGTGTCCGAACGACCCCGAGTATCCCCGAGTGACCACTACAGCCCAGCTGATGCTAGTCGTAGCCACATTATAGAATTTGTGAAGGCCTAAGCTAGGTTTCGAGTTGGTTAAGCGTATCTTCTAGATGTATTATTGCTGAAGATTAGACGAAATTCAGCGAAAATTGTTTTATTTGGATCAATTTATAACTAAAGAAGAGCAAACTTGAAAGCGATAGTTGCTTCTAAATCAATTATCCATCTATAATTTGAAAGCGATTGGTAATGAATTTTGGTATCATTTAACTCGAATTTTAAATATATTTCTTACATTATCCCCTCACAGTTCCGTAGGCGCAGATAACTTGTGTTAGCTTTAGCGCAGTTACAAACTAGTAGTGAAGCAGCATTGTCAAGTAGTTAGAGGTTGCAACGAGCTATGGGCTGTTTGCTCAGGTGGCTGAGAACTTCGCATGGTTCACGTCCGGGGCGAGCTGCAATCAGCCAAGTACTTCGCAATTCCAAGCTAAGTCACTGTGTGACACTGGGGAGGTGAGTTCTAACTCAATTATTGAGAAGTCGACTGCATCGATCAACCATATTGGATTTAAACTACCTTGAGTTTTACTGAAATGAAAAAAAAAATTGGTTGGCTCATCGGATCTGAAGAATTAATTAATATAAGTAAGGAAGTACAAGCGGCAAAATCGCTATTTAAATTGATCTGTGGGAGTGTTAGTCGTGTCGTCATTATTCACATTTTTTTAAATATTTATTTATTTTATTTTTGTAAATACAGACTCCTCTAAACGCCGTCCTTAACAACAACTATACAATCGAGGATCAAGCCACACAAATAATCGCTAGAAAACGTTGAGCTCTACAAAAACTTAAGAAATCTCCAAAGAGCTCTTACTCGTGAACGACTCTCATCCTAACTTCACAGTCTTTTAATCATTTCCCTCACAATTGATCGTCAAAGTCTTGGGCTTAGATTAAGGTCGACTAAGTTCTGCGGGTGTAGGGTCAACGCCCTTCACTTGGAGTAAATCTAGCATTGTTGAAGAATTCAATCTAAATACTGCTTTGGCCAACTTCTTACAAGTTATCATTAAAAAAACAAACACTTATTGTTAACGATTTTATTTGTATGATGTCTATTCGATGCTGTCAGATGTCACGCTGGTAATATCCTTCCAATGGATTAACAGAAGTCCCTATCAATATTTTCGCTCGTTTCAAGGATGTTTACCTGCGTCGCTCACCCATCTAGTCCGCTGTACATTGAGCCGAAGGTGAATGCGTAGTGGTAGCCTGCAAATTTCATATCTTCAGTGGGACTTTGCAATTTGCATCCATATATTAGGTTATATGTTATTAAAAAAGTCATTTGCGACTTTAACAGTGGTAGAGTTAGGGTGTAGGAGCTCGTAGCCAGTCTTACCAAGGGAATCGTGTTGCCCAGTAACTGGGTTGCGGAGGTCTGATAAGCAGTGGCTCCATGTAAAACACTCGTATTCAGCTGCATCCGGTTAGACTGGGAGCCGATCTCAACATAATTGGGAAAACGCTAGGCAGATTATGATTGATTGTCGGGCAAACAGGTCCTGGAATCGGCCCCGGAAGTTGACTCGTAAATTTCGTCATTTTAGTGACAATTTTGATCACGCCATTTAAAGCGTATGATTAGTTCCACAAACAAATATCAAGCAGTTCGGAAGCTAATTAAATCCGCCGCCGATATCATTAGTGAATACATTACGATTTGCTACCGACAGCCATAACCAACACTCCGACTCTCGTAGCCAATTTGCAAATGGGATTCATTAGGAATACATGTTTTTACTTCAATTTGAATATGATTACGGTTCGGCGCTGGATTACAAATGTGCCGCGCCGGAGTAAGCCGTGCGCGCCGCTCGAGGCCGCTCGAGGCCTCGAGCGGCTCGCCTTCTACTTGGGATCTACACGACTTTGAACAACACTTGCATGTTTACAAAATGATTCAACTACCTTAATAAACTTTACCAAAGAGTCTACACGTTTTATTAGGAGAAGAACTGACTCGATGTGACACAATATCGACATTGTATAGTTTCACTTAACATTATAAATCGTTAACATTATTCTGCACATAACTTCTGTTTGGCACTTGACTGCACTTACACATAACATGCCTTCCCTCCGACCTCCGAGCAGGTTAGTTGCTCCTAGAGTGATGTACTACTACTACATGTTCAGTTGAAGGGTCCTAGTAGTTCACTAGTACTTGACTGGGTTCTACCTCTCCGCAGTAAGTACCCGCACAAGTTGTACCTCTGCGGGACTGTGAGCGGTGAGAGTGTATGAATAGTTAAAGACCCAATACAGAATGTGTATTACCCTGTTTATAATAATAAATAATAATGCTGGACAATCCACACAGCATCATCTAGCCCCAAGCTAAGCAGAGCTTGTGTTATGGGTACTAGATGACTGATATACTTAATACAATACACTACATAGATAAATATTTTTTATTATACATAGCAAATACCCAGAACACCCGGAACAAATATTTTTAGAGTGTACAAATATTTGTCCCAAGGCGGGAATCGAACCCGCAACCTCCTGCGTCGCAGGCGGACCTTCGCCCGGTGCGCCACATAGGTCGTCAATTATCTTCTACTATTTATTTGCTTAACTTACAACCGGCTCAACAATGAAATATGAATATAAATCTAGACTTTCACAATTTCTCTGTCGTGTTAAAGCTGACAGCCTTTCACAATATTAGACATGTTGGATTGGCTAGCTTCATCACAATAGAGCGGTCCGGCGGGACTCCTTGGACACAACCGCTAAGCTTGCTTAGACTTAATTTACAAATGAAACGTTAACTGAATATATTATAACCTACATTTATTTCACAAGCATTTCCAAGACATCCATACTTGTTAAAGCCTAAATAAACTGCGCACCCAGAGTGCGGGCGCTCCTTCAGTCAAAGCTATCAGCGGAGGGGCCCCGTATTAGTATTCAGTGCGCGAACGTGTCACATAATCAAAAAGAAATATTTTGCTACATTATGTGCGTTTGAAGATTACCAACACGGAGGATTAGACGGAACAGGAAGATACAGAAGTTGCACACAGTTTAATTAATGGTAAGAGAGTCATTGTACACACTTGCTACAATCTGAACCGTTGCAGTGCACCGTGTCATACCAAACCGGAGGTGGAGCGTGATTCAAAACACCTAAGTATGTGCTGTCATGCATGTCCTATGACGAGATATCTGTGTGATGTCATTCAACAACTGCTGTACAGGTAATGAAGCTCAGCGCTGTAACTGTAATAATACGAGTATCAGCGCATTTCAGCGTCAACCAGTACACACACGCACACACTCGCACACACATACTTTGACGCCTTCTTTGTGGTCCTTCGTTTCATATTTCGACACAAGAATGGTACGCGCTTATCGAATTGTATTAAACAACGTAATACGTAATTTCAATACGAATGCCAACGAAATTTGTGAAAAAGAAAATTGGATTGAATTTGATTTTCTTTTGGGGTTACGTAAACCGGTAACGAGTTGCTCGTGTCTTGTCGTGAGTTTATTTGGCAGTGTGGCATTGTTTCTTTCAATTTTCAAGCAGAATTGACCATATGTACCTGCGTGATTATGAAGTTCCGTCATGACGAATCGTAACTCCATTTTGGACATTGGATACTATAATTGTTTTTTGTTGTCAAAAAATCATTTTTAATACGCTTTTTAATATTTTTTTTATTATTTAGTTTCACCTGTATGTATGTATGTTTGTAACCGACCCTTTTGGGCTCAATTTTCTCCTACTTTGAAATAGTGTTAATACTGAACAATACACGCCGATACATGTAGCCCACTGTGAATGACAGTTGCCATGGAAAAAAAGAAAATGTTTATAACTATTGACACTATGCACCCCACGCTTTTTTCCATTTATATACATTTGTTTCTTATTTACTCTTTTCTTAACACCTTAACTGCAAACCAACGAGACACAATAGAAAATGTATTGTTCGTCGGTCATTTGGCGTTCAATGTGTTAATCCAATTTTATTAAATTTTATTTTTTATTTTTTAGTTGCATATTCTATAAAAGCGTGTTGTTTTTTTTTGTTTTTTTTTACTATTATTTACAACTATGTATAGGAAATAATATTACTACGGACGTAGCCTTATTGCAAGAATTCTGTGTTATACAGTGATCTGATCACTAACAATATCAATGGCACAGCAAAACAAAATAAAATGATCAGCCATAATGGATGCATTTGTCCAATTACCGGAAACCAGTGAGCTTTATCGGTTATCGGTTCCAGAAATTAAAGAAATAATATTAAGCTATTGCAGGGATCACACGCCATGGTTCACACTGATATTGAAGCATATTTTTCCATTCGACGCTCTTCTTGCTTTTTACATTGTGTGCCTCCTGACCGTCATAACTCCTGGAGTAACCAAGTTTCCGAAATGCGGAACAGATGGCGGAAGCAGTATTACATCATATAAACCAAATGTACGACCAAAGAGGCCGCGTCATGATTTCAATTTTTCGCTTTACTAAGCCAAAGGTCGCCTGAATTGGAGCGAACATAATACTGATATATTACGAGTAGTTACAGGTACGAAAATCTGGAGAAAATCATAGTTCACACAAATAAGAAATATGAAAGACATTTCCTCCGCTCCCATACAGGAAATGGTATGGGCGTCGGTCGAGTAGCTTCATAGATATCGAGCATAAACGAGTGGCGGGCAATATTTACGCGGGATATGATCCGGAATGATTCGCACTGAGCGCCAGACAATTACGCGGCTCGCTTGTCAAAGCCGCCGCGATGTAATTACACACTAATAAATACAACTACACCAACGTATTATGGAGAGCGTTTATATATACACCTACATAGTTACGCAGGCATACGATGCTTGTAGGCATGTAAATG
Source organism: Phlogophora meticulosa (assembly GCA_905147745.2). Classification (NCBI taxonomy): domain Eukaryota; kingdom Metazoa; phylum Arthropoda; class Insecta; order Lepidoptera; family Noctuidae; genus Phlogophora; species Phlogophora meticulosa. The sequence goes on along the minus strand of LR990518.1, from coordinate 20,082,520 downwards.
GAATTCCATACGGAGAATGTGGGAAAGGTCGTAAGTTTAAGCTCAGCTTGCAGCAACGTGTGAGGCCACACCCATCACAGGAACTAAGCATAGTTAAAGAGATTAAGAGGCCTTCCATATGGTCAATTACATGGCATGTTGATCAAGCTAAAAGAGTAACATTGGCGGAGTTTATCACAAGGCAGAAAAGTGTGGGGAACAGAAGATTTAGTCTGGATATGCGACAAAAAAGGCTGATGATGAGGAATGGGCAAACAAAAACTAAAAGTTTTCATATAATTTGAGCCTTTCGCTGTAGTTTCCAGTCCAAGATCAGTTGAAATACACCATAAGTACCCATAGACAAAATTAGGCCTGCCCGCAAAATACATAATTGTGCCGCCAGACAAAGGATGGATGGTCTTAAGTAATTTGCAAAGTTCCGCCTGAAGGGTGGGCCGCCTGATGCGATCGCTACGGGATCGGATAGGTTAGCCTGTGATGCTATGAGATGAACTATCTATAGGCGAAACTATTCATTCCTTTATCGAAGGAATGAAATAAAAAGACACACAGACACATAGAGAGGCCAAGAACGCTTCCATCTCTGTAAACTGCTGAGGTATGAAAAAAATTGCATAGCTGGTATTCTGACCAGGACCCTGCTGTGCCTGATGCCACGGATACACTTACGGACATCTTTCACTCTGACCTGAAATAATGATAGTATTATTATATTTTATTTTTAGTTGTTTTTATTTAATGATTTAGTTCATAATTTAGTTAAAACGCAATTCCTATCACACTGACAGACTCATTTTTTGGGGAAATTCAGTAAATAAGGGTATGATTTTCAAAACACAAAAGAGATGCCTGAGGGCTATGTTTGGACTTCATGTTACAGAGAGCTGCAAACCATTTTTTAAAGAATACAAAATATTAACGCTTCCATCAATGTACATTTTGGAGACCATTATGTTCGTCAAATCGAACCCACACTTATTCCCCTTAGTGTCAGATAAAGTTGTTCGAAATAGACGCGACAACACTAAGCTATGTATTCCGAGATCCAAGACGACACTAATGCGGAAAAGTATATTCTGTATGGCGCCAATTATGTTCAATAAGTTGCCAAAACATTGGAGGGAATACAGTACCGACAAATTAAAGAATAAATTAAAAGGCCTTTTATTAGAGAAAGCTTATTATAGCACTGACGAATTCTTATCTGACAATTTAATTTGACTTGTTTGTTGACATCCTAATTTTATTTTATTTTACTATTACCTGATTTGACATTTGATTTTTTTTATTTCTATTTTAAGATGATGAGCTGACATTATTTTATTGTACCTACCGTCTAATTTCTAGTAATGCTCTAATTTAAATGATTAATTATAAATGTGTATAATGGGCAATTTTAAAATTAATTAATGCGGTCTAGCGTCCTGCTTCTCTTATTTGTACGCCATTCAGGCAAAACATGACTGTCTGCTATAATTATTGATGTAACATCTTGCATGCCATGTGTTGTGTATACTCATGTTTTGAACAAATAAATTATCTTTATCTTTATCTTTATCTTTTATCGAATATGCCTACTAAGACCCCATGTGATAAACGACATCAAAAGTTACTAATAAGTTTTAAAAATAAACCGCACGGTACAATTAAATCAAAATATGGTTCTGCAAGATACTTCGACTCGCAGAAGTGAGTGACACACAAACAAAGCCGTCACTAGGCCAACAGGCCAGCTCCCTCGGCCCAGGCTTGAAGATGTGTGCGCCGCATATTGTTTCGCATACGTGCGTGGCACATTATGTTGGTGTGGTGCCCAAACTGCATGTACGGTGACCATGTCGGCTGTGACACTCTTCTAGTTCAGAATGTATTTATCAAAAATTGGAACCCTTATGATGCCACACAACCATATAACATTTTACTCGAAAACTATCTCGCTATTATCTGTAAAAGAAAAGCGCTTTGCTCTCTTTTAATTAACTCGACCATACTATTTGGATTTTCGGGCTTTATAAATAATATATTTTTTATTTCAACAGAAAACTCAAATTATATGTGTATTTCTATTTATGGAAGACTTGGAACTACAAAGTAAGTTATCGAAGAGAAAAAAATTAAGGCATTGTGTTTCCAAAAGTACATAGTCACCCAAAAGTATTTTACGTGGGTAGGTTAATTTTAGTTGAAAAATATATATTCCGATAGAATAGGTCTAGCCTCTATTCTCGAGATTACTTGATCGACATCAATGTTTACATTTTTAACCATGTCGGGAGTCCAACACACAAAAGCTTTGCTCATTTTATTCTCCTCGCCAGACCAATCGAGATTAAAGTTTAAAAGTCAACAGAATCCTACATGTTCAGAGCCTGATTCCAGTCTCACTGTAAGCAATCGCGTGGCAGCAGCACTGCACATAACTATGTACAATATGTACATACATGAATAATTGGATGCGAGTGGATCGATGACGCCGACATGACGTGAGCCCCACGCACACATGCACGCGGACTGCACGCACACCTATGTACATGGAGCGGGTACTGCAGGGGAGTGCACAGCAGACTCAATCAGATGACTATGAAGGTGGTTTTGGATGATTTTCTTAAAAAGATCCTGCTTTGTACTCAGTTAGAGTAAAGATACTACGAAAATGTATTATTCAATTTTGGAATACTTATTTACATTAACTAAGTCGCCAAGATAATAATACTAGCCTGTCACTGTCCTCCTGCGGGGCAAAGGCCTCTTCTCATACAGAGAAGGCATGAACATGAATCACTTGCTCAAGGTGGGTTGACGATTTCAGACTTATATTAATTATAAGTCCAGGCTTCCTCATGATGTTTTCTTTCAACGACATCAGTTACGTCCAAGAAAACTTAGAAAATACGTATGAAATGAAAGAATCACATTGATAATTGCCCAGGTTTGTGGAGGGTTTTAGGTATTTGTTCTTTTTTTACACTAGGAATTTCTCCTGTATCGTTTATGCGTTTACAAACATTCAAACTCACATACACAAATAGCCAGACCCGAAACAACTACCTGTAGGCCATACAAATATTTGTTTCGTGCAGGAATCGAACCCACGACACGCGGCGCATCAGTCAATCGCTCAACCACTGCGCCAACCGTGCCGTCAGATATAATTGAAAGCAACAAGCAGGATTAGTAAAGACATAATTGGATGTATGGGACAGCACAGTTTTTACTATGACGGCAATTTCGCAAGAGAGAAAAGACCGAGAGACGTCGAAAGTGACGGACTCGTGTTTGACACATTGACATTACATTGTGTTTAATATACCATAAAGGTATCTAAACCTCTACGATCAGTTCGAACCCACAACCGCGAAGCGAGGTCTGAACTATTGAGCCATCGAGACTTCACGATACTAGAGAAGAACTGCCAGCTTCATCGGTTCCTATGTTTTGCTTCGGTTTGGTAAATCTATGGGTGCGTGAGCTGTTGTGAGCCTTCTGTAGTTATTCTGTGCGCAGTTTTAAGCCTAATATTGTTTCGTCGTTTTATGCGGTAATGAGTAGTTTTGGTCGCTCGGCAAACCGAACGCAAGCAGTGGGCCACTAGGTGGGAACCCGTTAATATAGGATGATCAGAATAATGCACATATAGGAACTGAACATGTTTTAATTACTTGTACAGACAAGTCGTTATAAATGTAATACCTTATTCTTCGTAGTTGTTTCCACCGGTTAAAATTATTAGTACTTTATTAAAAAATTTAATTGATTTTCAGGAAAACAAAAGTTGTCGATAAAGTGACGCGGCGACACACGCGCCACCTACCGTAGATAACAGCGCTTTTGTTTGCTAAACGGTCGAAGATAATTAACTTTGATGTCATTGTATATTGAAATGGCTTCTGTGCAAGGGAGTAAGGATTTAGTAGATAATATTATACTATTCTAATGTCTCAACAGGTCAGGTTACGCCAGAACCGGCTCGTAGAAGGATAGTCTTCTACGAGCCGCATCTAAGTACTGTGCAAATATTGCTGTCTTGCTCTCTAAAACCACCTGGCCAATTATTGGGGAGTCTTATTGGTCAGAGGTACCTGTGGCCACTGAAACTCATTCATCTTAAAGATTGCAAATCAGTGTCAGTAGTCCATTAATTATTTACATTGTATCTGTGTGCGGGTGACGTACCGAGGTGTTTGCATACGAACAGCATTAATCTAATTCACTAGTTAATTAGTGCTTGTTCTCTACGATAAGCTACGTTGTATGTATTCACACATACAATGTATGAATAGCGCTGCGGCTTTAAATGATTGAACGGTTGCCTATTACCTTAGAGTACAGCCTTTTGCACATCGAAAGGCGTTTTGGGAATATATTAAGGTGCCAAACTGTATTGCGAATATCTGTGGCTCACAGGTACACGCTCGACGTGTCTTGTGGAATAATTTCCCAATAACTTACTATGGGCTAGTGAGATGATAGTGAGGTGTCAGGTGAGGCCGTTCGCAAATGTCATCATTATGTCAGGTTCTCCGTAGTCGCATATGTAGTTTAGGTGTTTGTGCTGGCTATGAGAACAAGTAGGCTTTATACCTACTGCGTTACTAACTATGCAAAAAAGCTTAGGTTTGTTAAGTTTTTGTACCAATTGTAGGTATGACCTATTTAACTATTGTGTACAATACCTGCGGGTTAATGAAAACAACAAGTAATCATGGAAATGTGGGATTATTATTATTTATCCTGCATGTTTGTTCGCCGCGGGATTTACGCTATGAGCAAGCGTGGTACGCAAACAGACGAACCAGAATTTGTAAAATTATTCTCATCATGTTGTTAATTATTACCGTAAAAAATATAAAACAGAGATTATTAACTAGTAGCTTTTCCCGCGGTTTGCTCAAGTTAGGTAGGTTTTGTGAATCCCGCGTGAACAGTACGTTTTTCTGGATAAAAACCTTATATCTTATGTCCTTTGTAACTTTTTTTCCTTTTTTTCCCCCTGAAAATGTGTATGCAAAATTTCATGATGATCGGTGGAGTAGTTACGTTGTGAAATCTTAACAAATAAACTCACATTCGCATTTGTAATATTAGTTAGGATTAGGATTAGTCCCTTGACATGAGTCTGTTACAATGGTAATCAATAATTACAGCCACTATATACAGTTCAACGTGGACGTTTCCATTTGCATCACAGTTCACCTTGACAAGCAATTTACTGAACCCCAGTAGCACACAAACAGACTGACTTCTTAGGATTGTAATTTATTTCATGTTAGGTACACGAGTAGAATTGTATCCTGTTTGTCTCTGCACTCTTTAGAACTTTTAAAGTGTGTTTTTTAACACTCGTGGTAAATAGCGTGCGTTTTGGGGGATAGTCTTATGTAATTATTGAGGTAAAAAAGTGCAGAATCTCAGCTTGATTTCAATGCATGAATTTGTGTTTGTTTTTAACTTATATATATCACCACTAGATATCATTAGATATCGCACCACCTCTTTTTGTGAACCGCGTTGTAATTCGATACATTAATATTAACGCAGGCGCTTATTATCAGACCAATGCATATAACGTTGTACGGAATTAATGCTTCGTGCCGATACCAGCTTTCAAACGAATGTGTATTTATTTGTTTAGACTAAATACATTAATACACCGGTGTGTTTTTTACTTCCAATATTCCATGTTCGAACCTGTTCCAGCAAACACTCGCGATTGGAATCATTCGATGAGTTTGATAAAGTTGATTCTGTTTGTCAATTAAAAATATTGCCAATTTGGGACTCCTAACTAAGAACCATGGGCAAAGCATGTTTTGTTGTATTTGCCAACAATTGAATTATTTCGGACTACTGCTGGATTAACACTTTGGAAGGGATCGTGGCTAAGTAATAGCAGGCGCAAAGGTCAGTTTTTAAGGTTAAGTTACGCTTGCTGAGGTACAGGAAACCACATCAAACAGGAAGAAGATCTTTACATGCTCCGGAAAGCACGTGAAGGTCCTTGGTCCCGGCTGTCATTTGTGGATCATTATTTTATTTTTATTTTATTTATTTGGGAAAATAAACGGTTACACAATACAATATTACAAAATAATTAGAGCTAAGTAAAGAGTGAGCAAATGTATAACCCACGACATTTTCCACATAATATTAAAACAGGATATTAAAAATTATTACGATGTGCGATTACAATTACATCATAATTGTATGCATAATGTGGTTTAATGATAAATCTAAACAGGCATGCAAAAATAATAAATTAATAAATACAGTCTATAGTTTAAACATTATGGAGTTAAATCTATGATTGTTTTGCTAACAAGGCATCGAAATTTTCCAACAGAAACAGCAAAGATGTCAATATTCTGGAATTTTTTCAATCATTGACAGTCGTTTCCTTAGTCAGACTCTGGTCAGAAGACCAAGAGTCTGACAACCAATCTTATCAAGAGGCATCGTATTTCCCAGTAAGTGGGTCGTAAAGGTAAGACGGGCAATCGCTGGTTAGACTGGAAGCCGACTCCAACATACTCATAGTTTGGAAAGGGCTCGGCACATGTTAATGATGGATTTGCATTACACATTTTTTTCATTAACTTCTTCAAGTCTATTTTATACGCTATCATTCATAAATGGTGGAATTAGGGATAAACCTTGTATTACGGGAGCACCATCGACAGCTCAGCATAAACACCTAGGCGACACTAAATTGAATCATCTCGTTAGTAAGCTCAAACGTTTTGCTAACAATATTTGCGTTCGGTACACAAACAAAGTGTGTTTGAGAAAACTGTAAGATGCTCCGTAACACAATAACCGAAGGTGTATTCGTTCAAAGGCTCGCCCTGCAGCAAACCGTATTAAAATGGCCAAATTGGTTTAGTGCTACGACGACGATGCGGGCTTGCGAGACCGGGCTCAACCTTGTTAAGATTACACCACCATAATATACGATAGGACACTGACGGTATAGACACTGCTGTGTATACATGCGTTATTGTATATGTACGTGAATGAAGGTGAAAGAACGATGTTACTAGCAAGCAAGATTGTGCTAATGGACTCACGCAGCCGACTTACGTATAATGTTCAATTTCGGGATGCAGAACTGCAGATTCACCTTTCAGTTAATAAACTGCTTAGAAAAACTTGCTGTTAGGTATTTATTTGTACTAGTTGTAATGTAGGCTGACTTGCAGAGTGGAATCTTTGATTTAACTGCGATTTGGGATTCTCTATGACACATCACATTACGCATACCGGTAAAACGGGGTGGGAAATACAGAGGTGAATCGAAAGAAAATTTTAAATGAAATTTGAACGATAATTCAATATTATTGAAGTGAAACTTCTTGATCGACGTATTGGAGAAATCTTGTAGCAATGTTCAAAAAAGTCGTCACACTTTCCAACGCCATCTTGGAAAAAATCTCCACATTTTCTGTCACTTTGCACCTTTAAGGCGCCAAGCGTGTTTACTTAAATTTAGAAGAGACTTATAAAAAAATATTGAAATGATAACAAGTGATAGGTATAATAAATTAACTTATTGAAATTCATTTAAATAAATAGTGAAAGTGAGAGATTATTATTTTAGATTATATTATACTAAACTTATATATATTGAAAAAGTTTAACTTAATACGTGTGTACATTAATGATGAGGTGTAAAAATTATTAAGTTTTGTTCACCCCTGCGGTTCACGCTTGCTAACCCCGCTTACGGTTAGTTAGTTATAGTGTTGAGTCATGCCGAATTGAACAACAGTAAAGAACGTTGGCGAAGTTGATAAACCCACTATTGAAAACTAAGAATCCCTGCATGGGGAGTATCACAGTAATAGCTTTTAATGATGTGTGCTGTCAGTGTGCAGTACTAACCTAATTATATCGTCGCTGATCATATTACACCGCGCAGCTTCTACAGAGATGCGATATAAACAATTTGTTCCAACATGGGACATTTTGTTTTTAAGAGGACTTTTAACACTGGTATATAATAGTATCACACAAGTGTTTTAATACCTAGTTATCTATGTGTAGTTTGAAACACTACTTTATCCAAACTTATTATGACGACCGCCCCCCACTTCACGCCCCTATCTATCAGAACTTGAATTAAAATATATATAATAATTTTCTACTGTTAGCGGAGATGCCAATCACAGAGCAGCTGCACCAAAAGAGATAAAAACGCCAATATTTACTATCAGACGTTGTTGTGTGTTTATCGTGGATACCGGACTTGTGAGACGCAGCAGATCCGCCGCCGGGCGCGCCGCACACGAACCAATTTACGTAAGATTAGGCAGAGGCCAGCCTCCGGGCGGTGGAGATAGAATGGATGATCAAAAAGGCGTCTTGTTTGTTAAGGATGTCAATGCAAATTATAAGTTAGTTTGCGTTTCCTTGCCACGGGTGTTCGCGGAATATCTGGAACGTTTACTTTACTATGATGTGAGCAGTTCACAGAAAAGACGTATAGATGCCATCGTAACGAATATCAGTAGATCAAGAGTAGTTGTGTACACTGACGATTTAAAAAAAAAACTACTTATCTGATCAGATTTTAAACTTCTGAATTCAGAGTTTAATTATTTTCTACTATTTCTTGTTCACAGCTGCAGTTCTTTACTAAATTCCACTCCCAGATGGACAGTAGAGGAGTCTTGCCCGGATGTGTGAGGCGACACATTTGGAGATCCTCACCCTCCCCTTGCTCTTCCCCCTTCACCTCCGCTGCCCTCGGACACCAAGCGGCCGAGCGCTTGCGGAACACTTACGTTATTCAAAGAGGTTTACTCTGGAGCTTAGATTATGTGGAAGGCTGGATGAGAATCTGGGACATGGAGTGATTAATCCCTATATCGCAACATTTTCTTAATTATCCATTGCTCAGTTAAACTGAAAATTTTACAACTTTTTACTGTCCATACAATAATACATTTCGTCAAAATATTAACCACACCCAATCTGAAGAACGCATGAGTCGAAATTTATTTTTTGAAAAATACCGAAATTAACATATGATTCTTTTAATAATAATAATAATAACCCCACCGCCGTATCTCTACGTTGACGACGTGGTGGGGCTTGCGTGTTTCAATGAGCTCTAGGTCTGTGTCGATAGAGTTAACTTTGCCGGGATAGGTCTAGGGTGAGGAGCCAGACTAAGAGAGATACAATCTAAGCCAAGGTCGCACATGCCGAGGGCTGCGTGGCTAGGGGTATGCGCTAGTCGCTAGTGTGCCAACTCTGGATAATCGGGGACCTCCAGTTTTATCAACCCTTGCCACAGTGAACGCAGGGCTCTGCTGTGGTTGACTTTAAGTCCCTAGCTAATCGTGGGAATAAAATGAATACAAGATCTAAAACAAAAAAACAACTTCAGGCAAATCAGCCTCAAATTGATGACGAAACTTCACAACTATCTTCGTCATCACCTTCATCTCTTTTTTCATCAATTCCATCATCATCACAATCATTTCGCATCACTCCGACGCCATCTTTATCATCTTTCAGTATACAGTCAGCAGATGTTGTACAGGAGACAAATTTTGTCGACGATACTGTACCCATCGCTAGAAATGCAACAAGTCGTAGGAAATGGACCATTGAAATGAATAAATTCATCCTACGCACATATCTTCATCTCACTAATATGGACACGGACAAAAATGCATACCTTCCCTCGCTTCACACCAAGTTTTTAGAAAAATACCCGGCTATGCAAGTTAGCCGGCAAAGAATAGGTGACCAGCGTAGAGCCATAGTACAAAAGAAATTATTGTCACAAGACACAATAGATCAGATTTATGAAGAAGCCCGAGCCGAACTACAAATGGTTCACACACAAATACAGCAACACTCTACACAATCTAATACACAATTCGGTCAGCGCATGAAATGGACGAACGAATATAACGAAGCAATAATCAGAATATATTATACCACCACACAATTAGAAACAAATAAAACAGCCTATAGGAAATATTTGCATGAGGGATTCATAACTATATATCCAGAATTAGCACATATAACAGAACAAAGATTATCTGACCAAGTCAGAGCCATTATAAATAACCGATATATAAACATCAACAGATTAGCAGAAATTAAGAACCAGGTAGCTTTAGAACTAAGAAATAGTAACACTGACACACAAAATACTGAACACACAAATAGCGATTACTTGAACACACAATCACAGATCGACTTGGAACACCTTGACCCAAATACCCTCACAACAAATATACTCCCAAGTAATAACCCAAATACTGTCACCACAACTCATACACCAAATACAGAGGAAGTTCATTTCTTAAACGACATAGATAATGACCTATTTGGAGCTACGGAAACTAACTTTCCTGCAGCGCCAGAAATCAACCCAGAAATAGAAGCCACATTTCATCAAGCTCAACAACATTTTATTAACACACACCCTACTCACAGGCCATACATTCCCAAGCAAAAAACATCGCGAAAATTTTCTACCATAGTATCATATCTAAATACTGTCATTCTGCCTAAGCACGTAAATGTTGATACTGAATTCATCAAATTGCAGACCATAATTTACTGTGCGGCATGGACGGCAGCTACATGCAACGGCGCTAAAATATCCGAAATCTCTGCACAAAATGAACGTGGTACGTTTAGGCAGAGAAAACCAAAGTGGCAAATTAGATTAGAGAATAAAATCAAAAATTTAAGAGCGAACATTGGCAGGCTGACACATTTCATTAATGGTAGCAGAAGTCAACATTTAATAGCAGCAGTAGAACAAATAAAGATAAAATACCAACTACACGCTCAACACGAAAATTCAAATACACAAATAGAACACTTTTTGGACACTTTGAAACAAAAACTAAGCGCAGCGGCAAGCCGACTTAAAAGATACGTAACATGCACTAATCGCAAAGTACAAAACACAAAATTTACTAACAATGAAAAGACATTTTATAGGAATCTGACATCGAATAACATGGAAACCACTAATCAAAGCTTAGAGACACCTTCATCTGAAACACTAAGAGATTTCTGGGCCAACATTTGGGAAAATCCAGTATGCCATAATAATCACGCAGACTGGGTTAACGAAGCATCACCAGAAATATTAGAAATGAAATTTGATTTTATACCAGTTGAGACATTTATAGACGTTATAAAACGCGCACACAACTGGAAATCTCCAGGTACTGACAACATCCACAACTACTGGTATAAGAAATTCTCCAGCATACATCACATCACACCATTTAAATACATTCATCCAATCACCACATTTACTTCCAACATACATAACACACGGAGTTACTTATATGATACCTAAAGACATGAACGACACTATAAACCCAGCAAAATACCGGCCAATTACTTGCCTACAAACCTTGTACAAAATCTTAACAGCCTGCGTAAGCGAAGTGATATATGAACATTTAACTAAAAATAACATTCTTTCTGAACAACAAAAGGGATGTCGTAAGAATAGCCAAGGATGTAAAGAACAACTTACCATCGACGCAATAATAATGAACAGCGCTGTTAAAAGTAGGAAGGATATCCACACAATGTTTATTGATTATCAAAAGGCTTTCGACTCAGTCCCGCATAGCTGGCTATCACACGTCTTAAATTTATACAAAATTAACCCAAAAATTAAACAATTCTTAGAAACAACAATGCAAAATTGGAAAACTGTTCTAAAAATTAATTCATCCTCCTCGACTGTAGCAACTGAACCAATCAGTATAAAACGTGGGATTTTTCAAGGAGACGCTCTAAGCCCTCTATGGTTTTGCATGGCACTCAACCCACTCTCACACTTGCTAGACAAAACAGACGCCGGATTCATACTGTCAAACAATAACACACAATACACGTTAACACACCTTATGTACATGGATGACATAAAATTATATGCAGCTGACAAAAAATCACTATTCCAACTAGCTGACACAACACAACAATTTTCGGACGATATTTGTATGTCTTTCGGCGTAGACAAATGCAAAATTTTGTCGATTGAAAAAGGAAAAATCCTAAATAATAATTACACACTCGCATCAGGAGAATCGATTGAGCCAATGGATGAACAAAGTACATATAAATACTTAGGTTTTAAACAGTCCAGACAAATACAACAAAAGATCTCAAAACAAGAACTGCTCAAAAAGTTCTCACACCGTCTAAGCCTTGTCCTCAAAAGCAGCCTAAACTCCAGAAATACAATTAAAGCTATCAACACATTTGCAATACCTGTTCTCACATACTCTTTCGGAATAATACGATGGTCGAAGACTGACATAAAAAAACTACAGCGAACTGTCAATACACTCCTAACAAAGCATAGAAAACACCATCCAAAATCATGCATTCAACGACTTACACTGCCACGCCAAGAAGGAGGAAGAGGATTGATAGACATAAACAATTTACACAACAAACAGATACTTACACTCAGAGCGTACTTCCATGGAAAATCAGAAAACTCATCATTACATAAACAGGTAACGGAGACAGATATAAAACTTACACCACTAAACCTACAAAACAGGAACACGCTAACAAATGAACACATTGTAAGTACAGAACAAAAAATAGCAGCATGGGCCCAAAAAGCCCTACACGGAAGACACCGAGCCTACCTGAGCCAGCCACACGTCGATAAAATAAAGTCGAACGAATGGCTCAAACGAGGCGAATTGTTTCCTGAAACTGAAGGTTTCATGCTTGCAATCCAGGATCAAATAATAGCTACACGAAATTACAGAAAGTATATTATAAAAGACCGAAATCAGCCGACTGACACATGCAGACATTGCAACAGTGCCTCTGAGACCATACAACACATAACAGGGGCCTGTAAATCACTCGCGCAGACAGATTATAAACATCGACACGACCAAGTTGCCGCAATCATACACCAACACTTAGCACACAAATACAAACTTATAGGGGAGATGGTCCCATATTATAAATACAAACCTGAAACCATCTTAGAAAACAGAAATCAGAAAATCTATTGGGACCGAACAATAATTACAGACAAAACTATACACTATAATAGACCTGATATCACTGTTCACGACAAATCCAATAAAATAGTTTACTTAATAGATATAGCCATACCTAACTCACACAACATCCAAACTACAATATCCGAAAAACTTAGTAAATACCAAGATCTCGCCATAGAAATAAAAACCCAATGGCAAGCACAGAACGTACACATCGTCCCTATAGTACTGTCCTCTACCGGTGTAGTACCAAAGGCTCTCACACAAAGCCTTAACACTCTACACATGCCTTCCCACACACTTCACATGCTTCAAAAAGCCACCATTCTCAACACCTGTCGCATTACCCGAAAATTCCTGACTTCATCTACATTGTCATCCACCTTCTTAATTTAGATTTCCCTTACACACTTGGTTCCGGCCCGTGTGCAAGGTCGTAAACTCTCTTAAAAAGAGAAGAAAAATAAAGAACTCAAAATAATAATAATAATAATAAATCATTTTATTGTCAGGCAACTGAGGCCCATAGATAAAATACATAAAATAAAGTTATACATTAATAAACTAATACATATCAAAAACATAATTAAAAACTAATTGACACGTAAAGTCGGCGTCGTGTGTCGCGCGGTGTCGGGTATCCGGCCTCGGAATCGCCGGAACACTACACCTCTCGGCCAAAATTCCTCCTTCATGAAAGTCGATAGATGTTGAGTTGGCACCCTCACCACGAAGGAATTGAAACTCACGCCGTGGTGAGATTCCAACCGCTCGACCCTCAGAGTGAACTTGGTCTTGATGCTGATATACTCTACAATCTCCGCGACCTTTGTAGAGTGATGCAAACGGGACACGTACAATGGCGTCATTGGTACAGCAGGACGCAGCAGGAAGTTCGGCCCGCTCGGTGCAGTACCGCACTGGTTGCGACAAGCTGGCTTCCTCTTTTTCCTCTGCACCTTGATAAAGCCATCTTTATCGCATGTATCTTGCTCGGTTTTACGCTGTGCCAGATCCTTGCAGGTAGTATCACAGCGCCTCTGCTTACCCCCTTTAACTTCATGCCGCTTGACTTGCGACACAGCTGGTTTGTTTGCAGCCACTATTGCAGCGTAGGCACGTTTAGGGGTCAACGCACCTACGCATGTCGTCACCTCAGCTGGTGTTGAGGCGGGGACGGCGGCGACGGGACACGATGCATCGCAGACAATATTGGTAGCCGGTGACGCATCAAATTTCGCCGATTCAAAACTGCCGAAGGAAGCATTTTGCGCCCCGCGACGCGTGTTCACGTTGGAAGCGTCAGGTGTCCTACTTACAGAAGCAGCCTTGCGTAACAACACTACCTCTGCTCGCAATTCACCTATGGTGTTATCCGACGCCTCCAACTTAGACTGCAGCTCGGCCAGGCTTGCTTTCAGGAATGTGATGTCCTTCAACAGCCTGGTGACGTCAACGTGGTCGAATGTGACAGGGGGCAGCTTATGCAGGTCCTTAGCCACGAAAGCGGGCACGTCGCCCGGGTCAGTGACCTTCAACAAGGTGATGATGTCCTGGATACTCTTCTCCGTCCCATCCCTCCTGCGAGACGGCATCTCCTCGATCTTTCCAAGCGTTTGGAATAGCAGCAACTTGCTGCTGCTGATCTCATCTTCTTTGAAGCTCGACTTGCATATCTGCAAGATGCTCACTTCGTCCATGGTATCGATGGCATGTTGTATGAATGCCAACAACTCGTTGGCTATAAGCTGCTGTGAACTCATAGCTCAATGAAATATGAATGATATATGAATTTTAAGTGAAAAGTAATAGGTTCATAGGCGTGTGAATCTGCAAATATTCGTTGTTTTTGTTTCTTTTCTTATCCAGCACCTAACAATCTAAGTACTTCCTCCAAACGTTTACATCTCTGGGAATTGAAGTTCCTCACATTGAAAATGAAAATTGGAACGAATTAAATGTGACAGCAGTGACGTTGCTGTGTGCACTCGATACACTAAATATTTGCACACAAACAACAAATCCCATGGAGTTTGAAGAGCAACTGGAACCTACTTGAAGTGTGATAGTGAGTATGTGTAGAGGGGGGGGAGTCATTAGCACCGATGTACACAATAAACTGGTAGTCATATTGTATGTATAATATGAATGGCCGGCGGGTGGGGAGGAGAGCCACATTATTGTTGATAATTTCTTCTTGATTTTTGACATTCTGACTGTGATTTGTCAGTTGTAGAAGTTTTGAAGAATTTCACTTCAATTCGACGTCAATTTCAAACTCGAGTCCTAATTTTTTTCCGATTAATCTCTCATCAGTATGCAGCGATACCTCATAAGTATTCTCATTACAGTTATAGAATTGTGAAGAGCAGGGTGGTAATTACCTCATCCTCTATAGAAAAGAAAGGTTCCTCCGACCAGTCCGGTGTTGTCTCGTTGGCTACTGCCCGATGATGGTGGAGGGGCTGTTGTATATGCTCGTATACTCACAATGTAGGATCCATGTGACGTCAGACTGATGTAGTTCGCACGTGGCGATATAGATGTCGGCACAAGCCTGTCAGCACGTAACGACTACACCTGTCTGGTCACAGCTCACAGCTGCACTAAGCTACCTCGTATCATTTCGCCAAGACTGCAGCCTGTCTGTCTGTTTTCATAGAAAATATTGTCGCTAGAACACTCCGACGTACTCGAAGCTTCCAAAGTGGTCTAATTTGTGAAACTAGGTTAAATTAACATACGTAGGCGAGAAGGGCCGCGGGGTGGGGGGACAGAGGGGGGGGGGGGGTATTGTTTACTCATCGAGTGGCAGTTAGCTGGAATTAACAAGTTTGTTAATAAGACAAGGCTTGTTTGAAGAGATGTGTCGCGTCGAGAGGATTACTGGGACTTGTGGATGGATGTAAAGTGACTGAAATTAAGGGAGGTCACGGTCTGGAGTTGACTTTACGAATACAAATTAGGAAACCTTGAGAAATTGAATTTTCACAAAACTTTTCCCGGCGGATGCAGAGATTAAATAACATAACATTATGAACATACATTACGTCTGTATTCTCAGAAGGGTTAGGCAGAGGTGTACCTATAGTACCTTTACACATATTTCGCCAGTTATGTTTAAGTCCCATTGGCTTGTTTTGTGAAATTCCTGATGGAATAACCCAACATATCTTTCTTCGGCCCGGGAATCGAACCGAGATATGGTAAAAATAATAATTTAAAAATAACCTATTCTTTACAGAGGAAATAACCCCTAATTATCATACGTTACCTGATACAGATTACACGGTAAGCTGTCCACGGTCCAGCTGTCATAAAAGCTTATTCCCAACAAACCATAGTAACCATTCCATTTCAGAACTATTTTCAGTGAATATAATCTTACTGAACGTTTCAACGTAGTAAGTCAATTGTACAAATGGTAGCAAAAGAGATCACAGTTTGCGAAGCGCGCGACAACAGGCTGCGCCTTTACGTATGGAAGGATATTGAATGGAATGTCTGTATTACAAAGCGCTTGACATTCTTTTGGTTTTGGCATGTCTTGGTCTAGCAATATCAAACATTCTGAATGTTTTAAGATCTGCTGACAATAGGAACAGAGATGACATATAATATATACACGCGATATTATTAAAATACTAGCTGTTGCCCGCGACTTCGTACGCGTGAATATCAGTTATCGCGGTCGGATAAATAATATTACTATGTCCTTCCTTGAGGTTTAAGCTCTCTACTAAATTTCGTCAAATTCGATACTGACTCGATTTCGACGAAATTTTAGAACGAACGTTTAGCCGTCAAAGCGTTACAGATAGCCAGACAGGCCGAGTTACTTCAAAAAATGTTACAGCATAGTTATTGCATAGCATAGCAATAGCATACTAAAACATGTCACGGGGACAGGAATAATAAAGTAACGCTGGGTAAAAGTACCTACTGGAGAACTTATAAAATGTGGGTGTGTAATAATAAATGACGGAAGTATATAATTAGTAGCATTTTATTAGAAGGTATTTTTAAGAACTTTTGTATAAATTATATTTATAGTTTTATTTTCTTGTGGTAGAAGAACATACTGGTTTTCTCCGTAACCTGATCTTGATAACGCGACATAGTTGACCATGTCATTGTGTCAAGCAGGCTGTACGACTGTACGTAGATCGATTCCCATGTGTTTAGCAGTTTTGTCCCTGTACTTTATTATTTGTTATGGCAAATGGTACTTTAACAGGAAATTGAATTCTTTACAAAATTAAAAGTTACTCATTGGGATCCAAGGATTGGGACCAGCCAAAACTTTTGCAACGATCAGGTTATTGCGTAGAAATTTAGCTTGTAGTCTAGTCCCGTTACACAAACTTGGTGGTATAAGAGTTCTAAGTAAAGTTATTGCGGCATCTATTTTTAACTTGAGGGATTATGGGGGAAGGCCACTCGGGCTTAAAGAATTAAGAAACTCATGTGGGTAATAAAAACCGCATCTTCATAATCCATTATATTATCACCAGATGTGTACTCAACGGTATCTCCTGG
Organism: Phlogophora meticulosa; assembly: GCA_905147745.2. Lineage (NCBI taxonomy): Eukaryota > Metazoa > Arthropoda > Insecta > Lepidoptera > Noctuidae > Phlogophora > Phlogophora meticulosa. The sequence goes on along the minus strand of LR990518.1, from coordinate 20,064,956 downwards.
AGGTTTAGTTAAAATTAGGTCGTTAATATCGTCAACACTACTGTTTCGTGCCGCCAATATTGCCCTTTGACACATCCATGGATAATCTTTTTTCTTTACTTCGACTATATCTGAGTAGACTTTCTCAAGTCTTCAATGCTGGTTACTTTTTCACCTACCTCGCGATCAATTTCAATATTGTTTTCAAAATGAGGTACTTTCCCGGCTCCTATTCAAAGTAACTTAATGAAAGTAAGACTTCACAATGTCTACTCTAGTTCGCCTAACAACACGTTGTATAACCACGTTATGTACTAATGTACCAGTGTACATTATTACTAACAGGCACATAAACATTGTTTTGGTAACAAAGTACATGTTTTATTTACTATCAAGCAGGTAATTGAAATGAGGATCGTACCTACGCAGCGCAGTGAATTAGGATATACCTATGCAGCAGCTGACTGTAATAGACTAATAATGATAAAGTCCTGATGGGGCTTAGTGTGTAGGAATATAAAAAAAAAATACTTTGTTTTACAAAAACAAAGTATTGTTTACGTACGTGTATTTTAATTATAAATAATTAATTCTTAATATTACTTCATCTAAGAAGGGGGCAGGTCGGGTAATACCCTCAGTTCGCGAAACTACTATCAAGAGACACAAACCACGACCCAAAACAACAGCAAAGAACTGAACACTGAAGTAAACTGAATGACAGATTTTCTTTACCGGTCAATAAATAATTGCAATAATTATGAAAAAAACAAATATTGTTGACGAAAATCATTCCTATATTTTTTTGTTTCCTATAATTAAATGGTTAACTACATATTATAATTACATGCAACTATTATGCATTCTTTGGTGTAATAATACATTTTTTTTCCGTAACCGTGTCATTTGTTTGAATATTTAATGTAATTTCAGTTTCTTGCTAATTAATCATCATTTCAATATTTGTCGTTTTTACATAGGCAACGGCCAAAAATATAATTACGTTTAGTTGACGATTATATTACGTTAAGTTATTATTATTATTTTTTTATATCATTATCTAATCCGAAGTTCTGAAAATAGTACACTAACATGAAAATAAATGGTTTAGTTGCCTTAAATGTGGTCCAAATTCTATAACAAAAAAAAGGTAATGGTACGAATTCTTTTCTCCTTAGCTCTAAGTCTAAGGGGTCAGCCGGCTGGCAAAATATGAGGTGCGCGTGAACCCGAAAATACCTACATATTTAGTTGTGGAGTTATTTGATGATATCTCCTAAGATGTTGATTTAAATCAAGAGATGTTGAGGAAAATTTTGTTCACCATGAAATACTTGTAAGTAATAACATATTAATTTGAATAAGGATCAATATGATAAAAAGAATTCTCAAATGATGTAAATAATGTAATCAATTTATTTAGAGCAAAATAAATTGATTTCCAAAGAAACGTTATAGTAAGTCAATCTTAAAAGATAGACATATACTGTCGCGGACTTTTTTTTTGAACTTTTAAAGACAAACAATTCCATCATACTTGATTTTTGCATAACTTAAAGTGTTTACGCAGCGCACGCAACGGAAACTCTCAAAAAATAATATTTTTTCCCATTTTTCCTTGATGCTTCGCTCCTATTGGACGCAGCGTGACGTTATAAAACCTTCCTCAATGAATTTACTTTTTGACAAAAACAGTTTTTTCAATTCAAACCAGTAGTTCCTGAGATTAGCGCGTTCAACCATACAAAAAAAACAAACTCTTCAGCATTATAAAATTAATAAGTATTGATTACCATACTAACATCATCACTAGGAAGGCATGTCAAGCATGTTGACGAAGATGGTGGCCAGGGCAAATATCATAAATAAACTTTACAATGTTCAGTTTTCCTTCAAAAATCGCAAACATGGTGGTTATTGCACATTAAGGGTTATTTGCACACTGCGCATAACGCTCAGCCAATAACTGGATGCTGTTTTCTCTAAAGCAAATGTTGCAATCCGACGGTGCGAACATTATGTAAATGGCTCGGTCCCAGTCGATCCTGGAGGGGCACTAATGCGCCAAGTAGATCGTAACTGCAAACATTGTAACATCTAAGCGCATTAAAAACACTGCGTTTCCGTAGTAACATTAAAACCTACCTCAGTGAATTGTAGCCAGCCTTCCGTGAATCTGTGCTTGTATAACATTTATTCAAATATTTAAAGCTATACGTCGATAAGTTACTCTTTATGCATAATATTCAACACTTATATGGCTAACTCTTGAAAAAACTACATGTACATAGCGATATCCGTGGTTACAAACACTACTAATGTATTATGGTTTATAAACACAGATACCTACTTATGAATGGCAAGTTTGAAAGATTATGAGCTGGACGCGGCTGCATGGGAGCACAGACGTGCCTCGCATGGCCATAGGGGAGTATAGACGTATACCCCCCAGAGCTGATTGACGATTTTATTTGCGAGTAAAATATATCATCATCTGCCTAGCTTTTTCCCAACCATGTTGAGGTGGGCTTCCAGTCCAACCGGATGCAGCTGAATGCCATTGTTTTACATGTAGCAGTTTTCCGAATGTTACGTAAACTGCTCGCATCGCGTTAATTCTCATTAGGCACTCGTTTATTTAGCGCGATAATCCCACATGACGTCGCGCACGGACAGCGCGGATTACACGCAAACGGCGCGCATCGGACGCCGGCTCATCCTGCTGCATCTGCTGGCTGCTGCGCCCACTACGTGTTTGCTGAATACATTACGGCATCGAGGACGGTGCAACTACCTTCTATAATCTGTTTCCAGAATGTTAGCATTCGAGGCAGTATTTTGGCACAATGTTCTAGGTACCTTCGTATCTGTTTGGTATCAAAAAATATTAGGCAAAATATACATATGCTCACTGAAAACAGTGATATGAGTATCCACAATTTTAAAACCAGAAATAATCACAAGCTCCTTTCCACCGGTTGCTTAAGGTCCATAGCTCATTTGTGGGGTAATCTTAAGTAAAAACAAACTTTTGTTCTAAGGCATAATATTCAATCAACGACTACTATTCGTAGATGACAAGAATAGTTGGTCGCTTTGTTGAACGTCGGAAAGTGTTATTATGTTCTTTCACTTTATTATTTAGCCTACTGACATGTTTAGGAATTGTTTATTTTTGTGTGTAATGTTTATTTCTGTCTTTTTTATGTTCTTGACATGATCCTCTCATTATATTGTGTTATAATGAGTTGTATTGCATTACGTGGTTATCTAGAGACCAGGACAATGTATTGATTATTTTAAATAAGTAACCGGCAGTAAGTTCGTCATGATCCCTTAGATGTCACTGGTAGCGGTAGCGTCGGGGGTCGGGTTACCCCCTTCCCTTAAATATGGCGAGGGGGGTAGTGGCTGATCTATGCGTTATCGTTATAAATCCGACGAAGGAACCAGCAGCAGTTTTAAAGAATTAACGCAAACAAAATTAAAATGATATTGGGGCCAAATTTTGCAATTAGTTTGTGTTACAAATATAGGTATACAAAATAGTAGTTAATATAAACTAAATGAACTACAAGCTAGTAGCTTACCGTAAAGTTAGCTATAAGTGTATGAGTGCTCGCGCACCGTTCTCTCATAAGCCGCACAACACTATACTTTATGAACCGATAGTGACGTACATACATAGGTGGGCATTATTGCGTATCCAACCGACAAAGGGGTGAAATCCGTGTTCCACAAAGCTGTATACGGGTTTAATTGAGGGTTTAATTCGCATTCAATACTCATTCAGTTACTAACCCACCTTTATTAAATATGTACCAATCCTATGAGGTCCATGTAAATAAACTATAGAGAGGGTTAAATTCCTGAATTGATCGGTGCAGTAGAACTACGATTTATTCCAATTGGTGTGTGGTGTAGCAACTAAAAAGTGAAAAATAACTTTAGTTTTGCAAGTCAGTGGGTTGTCTTTAGTTTTGTTTTAGTTCCTTTGCCATCGAGTTCTGAAACCATAACATTCTTTTATTTTTTAATCGGTAATAACACACGCGGAAGACAAAAAAGAAAGCACCGCTCTATAAAACCAGTTACCTATGTCTAGCACTTCACAAAAAGAGAAAGCCTAAGAAAACGCAGTATTTCCCTAACTTCCCTGTACTAAAATAACTTCAATTACACTCTGCTGCTCACAGCATCTTAGCTCGGGTCCCTGCGGCGCACTGTGCACAACTGTGCAGTTCCTAGTGCAACGGCCACGTCCCAAGCGAGCAGCGCTTCACATCGTCTTGCAAAGTGTTTTAAGTGGCGTTTTTATATTTACTTTGCATGTAGACAAGCTAATCTCAAAGCCAAGGTCACCTACTCGCGTTCACTTACTTGCTTACTTCTCGCAGATAAGGTTATTATTTAAGAGTCATGTTTGACAAGCTGCCAAAGTTACTTTCCTTTAAAATTCTTTTGTTGAAAAGTCCACTCAATCATTTAATTTGAAGTCAACCAACTCCTCAGCTGAAACACAGCCTTACAAAAGACGCTAACTCGATATCGGGCAGAGTCGCGACTGTTTGCCTAGCTGTTCACCTCATAACAGTGCTGTTTGTTCGGCAAACTTCGGCTCTTTCCGCCTCTTCCATTACGTCACACCTTAAACAGGTGCAGTTGGGTTTCGGTTAAAATTCTCCCTGCAACAGCGAAGTTAGCCGATTATTACAGAAGATTGTTACAAGTTTGCGTTGAGATAGAATAAATAGAATTAAAATGAACTTCTTAGCGGGTTGTTAAAGTTACGAGAGCAAATATTTTAAGAAGCTGTACCTTCTAATTGGAGCGGAAACCGGTTACATAAACTCCATCCCCCTTAAGAATAAACGCGGAGCCAAGTGACAACCAGCGTGATCTCCAGATTTATCGTACGTTTTCGAGGTTTGGGTTCGCCATAACGTTACCAAACGTTTATTAGTATGGGGAGATAAGTGTATCAATGACTGTAACTGACGCGGATATTTCTGAAATTGTTGCGTTATGGAGCGCATAGATTGTTTAAATAATGACTTGACTTAAATTCAGTTCACCACTAGCTTCACACTTATTACTATAGTAGAATAGTTATTGTAGTTCATTCTTTCAGTATTATAAAGTTAGTGGTCTCAATGATTCAATATGCGTTATGTTAATGCGGTCCACTCGCTCGCTAACACAAACCAAACTGAACCTAAACCAGCAAACTACGTTATGTTTGAAACAAAACTTGAAGGTTCCATGTGATGACTAGTATCAGCCGCGCTGATCCCGGTGGAGCAAACGGAAAATCTTCCGTTCGACGAATGATGGCTCCGAAGATCATAAATCGACTTGTTGACAAATGCATGACATATAACAATGTGATTTTATCAGCTTCTCTTACGCTTCAAGGTCAAATTGTGGCATAATATGAATGATCATTGGGGTTCCTAGGCGATTGCCCCAGGAACCCCAATGATCATTCTCAGTCTGCCAAGTAAGGTTATTATGCCACAATTTGACGAAACAAGTCGATTTATGATCTTCGGAGCCATTAGATGTACCATGTACGTGTTTAAATACCCAGCGTAAGATGACACAAAATCTTGAAAAAAGAACAAATAGTAATAAAAACTGGAGTAAAATCGAAGTCACTGTAGCAATCTTGGCAGCAGATGAGCAGTTAGTAATCAATGGGATAACGATATTATACATTCCAGCAACAAGCAGACTGCGTGGCTCAATGTTGAGGAGCGGGTATAGCTCGCGTGAATTATTGACGCCCCGCCTGCCGCACTAGGGGTGCCACCACACCGCGGCTCGCCATTGTTTCTTCACATGTTATTTGACCACAATCACTTGAGGGCTATCTTTCGGTCTGTTACGATATCGCATAATAAACCGTCAGCATAGTATTTTTAACAAGTAGATTCTTTTTCATGTCTGCATTACGTCGTAGATAAAAAAAAAAGCTTATTCAGGAAACCCAGGGAAGATTGATTATTAAAACACCAAATTGGTTTAATTCGATTGGAACCTTTGTGCTCTAATATCCCATAAGTATTTGTAACTCATGCGTGGCAGCCCTAACAGCGGCACAATCGCAATGATGGTTAAATGTTCTGGTTTTAAACAATACGCAGAGCGCCATGCCAAGTGAGCGAGTGCTATACTGGTGTGCCGACAACTACACACAGTGTACAATTGTACGTTTTGTACATTGTACACTGATTATTGCGATTTGTGACCATCACAAGTCCACAGTAGTCAAATTTGCAATTCAATCGAATAAAAATTTAAATAAATTTTATTGTACATCCGAAAAAGCGCTCTAATTAAGGTACGGAAAGACGTGTTCATTACTATCACGAAAGGATGCTTTTACTGAGCAAGTGCTCATTAGTATTATAAAGACATTACACTACTTATGAGCATGCTTATTTAGAGCGTGCTTAAAAATCAACCGACCGATGTACATGACTGGTGGGTGATAAGCCGTGGAAGCGGTCGTTACTCTGACCGCTTCAATTTGTTTCTATATCATGAATTGTGTCGACCGCTTGATCCCAACAACGGTAAAATAGTGATTAGCACGGTTGTCCCGAGGCCCACAGTGGCCTACAGTGGTCCAATCACAGCGGATCAGATCAGCTCTGATCGAATATCGGTTGGATTGAATCCCGCGACACGAATCGCCGCAGATTACAACCACTCGCTCTATTATTCAAACTCCTACCGAAGAGCGCGTAGCGCCAGTGACGGCGGACGACGCGGCGCTGGATTATGTGGATATTAGTAATATTTTAGTTCTAAAGTCTACTGTCACCTATAATACGATCAATAATTCCACAGTTAGTAATTGACACTTATTCTGGATTCATGGAAATAAGCTCACCCTACCGGGACCGGGAGCTCACTCTTATTATTGTAATGATCAAACGTGCTTGGGTTATCTTATCAGCTGCTGGTATTTCGCAGAATACTTGCACAATAGACTTGGGCTGCATGTGGTATCGTACTAGGACTACACAGTGATTGACTTGAACGTTTTGTTATCATGAACGTACACATCTCCAAAGCTCACAGCTTCTCAACCTCCCCGCTGACACCAGCACGCCACCTGGCGGCGTAGCCACAAAACATGAATATTCAGCATTCAGTCAGAGCGGCGCGACGCTGTGTTTGCTCCAACAATACGCGACTCACAATAACATTAGACAAATACGAGTCGGCCGCATGCACCCGCCAGCCGGAGGAGGCAGTAGGCGCAGGAAAGTACTTCCATCTCTGTATTTGCGAGCCTATGCGCTCAGTGATTTAGGTTAAGAAGACCAAAGTCTCCTTCCCTCATTATCTTTAACTTGGTGCATATAGAACTATCACACAACCTTCTAACATAGGGCAAAACAGCATTTTCAATTATTTTTGGATTACGATTCGCGGTGCTATGAAACGTTCAGTGACAGAAAAGGGTCAGAAATACGAGTAGTTGGAGTCACTATTCATAGTTCAGTCTGCGCTATTGTAAGCGCAGCTGTCCGTATACTGAAGTAGTGCCATGGGGACTACAGTGTGCGCACAGCCTTACGTGGAGTGCTCCACGTATAAGTAAATTTGAATGTAGGCACTTTCCCGATTGCGGCTTAGCCCTTAAGCTCACGGCATTTTATTTACGTATTTACCGCCACATCGTGATTTGATTTGGTTCAAGTAGAAAATATGTGTGGGTTGGGTAGATAGGTCTCTTTTAAGCTCCATTGAATATCATATCGAATCCAATAACGCTAATGGTATTTTACTTGAAACACTAATCTCAGTAAAAGTCTATTTCGAATAGTAAATCAACATAAGGGCATAACAAATACTTATTGCCCCTTCCCTATGAAATGGTCACGCCTCCTTTTATAAAGGATACATTGTAAGCTTGTCAATACGTCAATTCACTGCAAATGTGAGTTTGTAATCGAAAACAATTTTTTTGTATGTGATAAAATTACATATTAACGGTTTTGGACTTGAACTTTTACATGCGCTGTAAAGCCTTGTTTTTTGCCAAACTTCATGATTCTGCGTCAACGGGAAGTACCCTATAGGTTTCAATATATTTGCAAATATCAACATATGTCGCATATATGACATCATTTTTACTGCGTCGACTCAGAAGTTTAATTTTTCTCTGTTTAATCTATATCTTGAGCTCCAAGGAACTGTATACATACTTTTATGGCATTAATTTCAACTTGGTACCTTTATGCGTTCTTGAGAAAAAGGGACAGACAGACAGACGGACAACGAAATGATCCTTGCAAGTAGGGTTCCGTATCACCGCTGGATATCTGAAGAGCTACTAATGCTATCAAATTGAAATGTATGTTTGTATACCTATCTCCAAAGTTTGCATAAAGAAAAAAATTGAAATTATTCTACATGATACAAGTAAAACGATGTTGAAGTCGCACACTTTTTCAGAAGTCACCGACAAACATGACGTCACTTCCGAATCAGTTCTGTGTTAACAACCATTACAAAGTACCGATACATAACAAACAAACTATGTACTCTACTATGTATATCTACTGGTTGTTACTTCGATTATGCAAATAAACAAGTTTTTTTTTGTACTATCGGTCTTGACCGATAGTACAAAAAAAAACTTGTTTATTTGCGCGTCAGCGCTGTCTCTTGAGACAGCGCTGACCATCTATCCTACCTTTAGGAGGACTGTACGTAAAGTAACACATAGATAATACTTACACATATATGATGGTACGGAACCCTCGGTTAACCAGTTTTTTCCTTTGGAGGTACAACACCCTACAAACCATGTCCTTTCGCACTCGATCAAACATAACTGTAGTATCATTATACGAGTATGCCAGACATTTCTCAAATATGTTAAAGTCTCTTTCTAGTCTGACCAGCTGAATACCAGTATTTTACATGGAGCTACTGTCATCCGGACCTTCACCACCCACTGGGCAATAGAACGAGGTATTGGTAAGACTGGTTGATAACCTTTTGAGCATCTGGGTGCCCGAAACAACCTTCAAAGATCAGTCAATCAAAGATCATCAACATGTAATTACAGGGGTTTGTTACGAAAATACGATTAACTGCTTTAGTACCCGGGACGCGGAAAAATGCGGAAGAGGGGGGAGGAGGGTGCATCACGCAAAACTTTAAATTGAACATAATTCGCGCTGAGCCGCCGAATGCCGCGCCGCGTGCCGCCGCGATGCGGGCGCCCGACGCGGCGCCGACTGGGAGCCGAGATATAGAACGAAAAAGAACGACAGGTTCTGGTAATGTAAACCCAAATAACCAACTGACTTCATATATTTTATTATGTTATATTGCCAGATCTATCTAAGAAATGGTTTTCAAATATTCATTGAATTCAGTTCCACTCTCGGCTTCTAAATGACAATTTTTTTTTCAATTTATTGGCGCAGTTTTACTGCAGTTAATAAACGACTAGAGTCATGATTTGTTGAAGCTAAAACTAGACATTTTTATCACTCAAAGCACCTACGTGCTTTTGAACTAAGTTTAAAACATCTTTCTAGCATCCTATCTTACAAACTCAAAGTACTTCTCATAAAAATTCAGAACGTCAACCATTTTAAAACCTCCTCATAATGGATGCAGTTAATCGCTTTACCGGGTCGTCAGTAAGAATGAGCGCGCGAATCCTTCAGTGTATAAAATAAGTGTTGAAAGTTGAAATATCTTTGAATCCGCTCGGTTAGCGCGGTATCTGCGGCCGGCAGGCACTGTCAGACACTGATAAAAATCACCACACAGGGAAACATAGAAGACCTACATCAAAATAAACTTTTAAATACAATAATAATAATCAAATGACATTGTTTTCAAGCCTACGCTGTTGTCTATTGCGTTTGCTTATTATATCCAAAACTATTCATGCTGAGCAGTTCTTAATTTGACTGCATCTGTGTGTGAGATGAAGCAGTTCTTCTGTTTCTTTTCATTTTATATTAAAACTCGGAGAGTCGCTTGTCTACCAGTAGACGGCGCGAGTTAAGCTTACTTGAGTTTACCGGATTTTGTGTTCGAGCTTCTGTGAGGCTGTGTAGTCAGCTAAGTTTGTAGTTTATACTTCATGATGTTATACATTAATCATTAAAACGAAACGTAAGTTATTTTGATATAGGTATGATTGATATTATTTTGTTTGTGTTTGTACTTTTCTAAAACAAAAAAAAAACACTCCTAAAATATTACAATGTCCAGTTTTGGGCGCAAACCAGTTCTCATGTTGATGTAGGTACACTAGTCCAATATTCACAAAGGAAGGCCACCAGCCATGGCCATGCTGTATACCTACATATATTAATAAAATATCAAATGAACCTTCATAAGCCTGTAAGAGGATTACATTCGTTCGGGCTTTGACAAAGCTTACTGTTCATGTAAAATTAATATTTACAATACAAATAGGTCCCATTTCAGAATATTATACACAGTTACAAGATCGTGAAAGTTTCAGGAACATTTTACCACGTCTGTATAAAAAGTTTACCTGGCGGCAGGCTGGGAGCTGCGCGCTTGTTAGTCAGATGTCGCTGCGATCGACGATTATCATTTTATTGCGTTCTTTTACTTTGTATAACAAGTTGCCAACTATTGCTGGAATAAAGAAAGTTTTATTGCGGTTATGAAATTACTTTAAATTACATTTGCACGTGAGAGTCGCTCGGGTTTCAAAAAGACAGAAGGCGGACGCGGTTTTGCGTGTATAATATGTAATGTACATTAAAAAAAAAAGTTTTTCTAAGCTGATATGATTTTATAATTTAAACTACATTATATTGTTAATCTAAAACCAATACAGGTTAAATTAGGAACCTAATTGAATTGAAAGAAATTACCTACACTACAAACTGCTGCTATCAGGAACAACCATACCCATACAATTTCAAATATATCTTCCACACAAATTCGCGGACGTTCGCTAGTGAATGTAATTCATGAAAGTTGAAGCGCATTCCTTTGAAAGCTCCCGAATCCTACTTTCCAGTTTGATCCAGTTAGCAACGATTATGATTCTATTGGATTATAACTTATCGACGCCGACTCCTCGGATTTACATTTTAATTTATTTAAAAGTGACGTCATTGTATTGTTAGAGGTTTATATTGAGTTGTTAAGCGGTCCTGCGATATTATGGTTTACCTTTTGTTACCTTACGATGTTAGTGAAAAAAATTCAGTACGTTGACAAATATAATGGTGAGTTCTTGATTAATTGAATAATATTTCATTTCGTTGTTTTAGAAATACTATCAATTAACGTTTTAAATAATACACCCTTCACATTGTCACTATGTGACATTCTGTAGAGAGTATAGATGAATGTAAAATAAGATAACTCAGAATCAGGTATTTCTTAGTGTCCCATAACTGAAGCATATAAAAACACGTGAATGATAATAAGATATACGGAATTCAGTTAGCATACAGCGTTTATAAAATAATAACTTTTTTAATAAAAGGACTACAGTGAAAACACTACCGTTCTCATTAGGGCGGTAGTTTTATTCGGGCAATTAATTATTGGTCTTATCGCAATGCATTACGGTTTATAATTCCAAAAACTCCTTATCAAGAGTCTTCAGCAACGATATTCCTGAAACGACCGAAAACTAATTTCAAACATTTGTAAGCACCTACAACTCGGCTGCCTAATTTAATTATTAATCGAAATTCGCACAATAGAAATGAAACAAAGCCACGTTAATCTGTGCAAAACACGGTTCATATTCAATTATGTCCGAAACAAGCGAATACGAAATCAGGCGCTTACCTATACGGGTGTGCCTGTAAAAGTTGAACACGAGCATCGAGCAGCAGAGAATCAATTGGCCCACTGGTTTATTGGAACATCTGTGGTGTGATTATTCTAGTCTGTGTCGCGTAGCGGCGCGGTGTAAGGGATCTCCCGCCATTCGCGAGTTCGGTGTGTAGGCGCGCGGACCTCCGCTACGGCGTAGGCGTCTACGGCTACGCCATCGGAAAGTATTTCGCGGGTGAACTTTTGTGTTGAATAGTTTATTATGACTTGGTGCTACGGGATGCTCGCTCAGGAACTTGGACATTGAGGTAGTGGCGCCGATACAACACGATACTGTAAGTGTATTGTTATGTTTCGTACCGACATCTGACCACGCAGCCCTGTCCTCTTTGCTTAATAAATAAGGAAATTGGATTTGTAGGTATTCCTGTTATTTGGAGGACACTACAAAGACAGATCTGACAGTATCAAGATGAATGTGTCCTGCTTTAATAATAAATATACTTGTGCTATCAATACCAATATATTTTGTCATCAACAAAAACGACGTAGCGACCGGAACTTAGAAGTTCCTTTAGCTTTAATACAAGACATTTCGTAACTTTAAAGATATCAGTTAAGTACCGACTTGTCTAAAAATAGAACCATCATTCACATCATGTGTTTTTTTAAAGACCCAAACCATAAAATAAATCCTACTACACTTTAACAACTTCCGAAAAAATAAACAAGAACTTATTTTGAACAATTAAAAACCAAAAGTGAAGTACAAAGGCTTTGGTGTTCAAAGTACTTTAGTATTTAAGTTGCGAAGAGTTAACGCGTCCAGTTCCGGCGGGACAAAAGGAAATAAATAAAAGCGATGTTAGTGCGGTCACTTGCCACGGTTTGTGAGCCGGAGGAGCTGGGGACGTCTTCATTGTTAGGCGCACGGTTCAATGATGATGATTCATTTAATTATTATGCTGTTGTTGATTTAACGGACGCCGAAATATTTGATAGTTGCTAACAAATTGTTTAGCCAAGTTAAACATTTTGTTGAAGTCCCTAGAAGCCATTTGACGTTATGTTGAAAAGTCTCAGTTTGGGGTATGAGTTTGGATTTATGGACGGGAGTGATAGAGGAGTAATATGCTTTTAAAAAAGGAAGTCGGCGGATTTTTTTGCTTCGTTTGATTCATTTTATGCCACTGATTTCCCAAACTAAGGTTATTTTACACCTTATAGTGTTTTTTTAGAGTCGGTTCAACTTTTTTGTAAAAACTTTTTTATTTCAAGCTTTTTAGTGTGTCGCTTTATACATATTTCATGTAAGATAAAAGATACAAGAAAGAAATAAAAAGACAAAATATCGTTTACTTGGAGGACATATGGAGGATTTTTTTCGAGCCAACGTCATTTGATTTCTAACTTTGTAAGAAACCTAGTTAGGTATACATAATATATAATAGCTAAGATTTTTTTCGGATTATATATTGAATTCACAGACGGACACAGTTAACCAACTATTGCAAATTCACGCGGGAGTTTTTTCTGGAGCCGAATATATGCATATATCGATCAACGAAAAAATGAAAATGATTGAATGTTTTACAAAATGCAACGTACGTAAACGAACATACACCAGTTTCAACGCCAACGATATTTGCATGAGATACATCGAACATGCTATAACTCTATTAATATGTTTTCCCTAAGTTGTTCTAATTTGTTGGCAGGTTGGCCCAACTTCACCCAACATGTGGTCCAACAAGCTCGCTGCGTTGCTTCTGATCGTCGTGGCTGGTAAGTTGGCACAAACTTCAATATTTTAATCGCAAGTTTATTTGATTATTGTCCTGCACTACAAGAAAGTAGAATACTAAATTGCAATTTTTCTTCACTGACGTTAGTGTTATCAGTGACTAAGAAGCTTAGAAAGTACATACATACCTATAAATTGAAAAAGTCTCATTAGTACTTGCCAGGATTTGAACCCATAACCACGACCTTAACCACGATAACTATGACACAATATCTCCAAAACTGCAAAGAAAGACCGTGTATGCTGGTTTGGAAATGTAGTTAGAGGACAGGCCGTCATTCAGTGGTGTGGCCCGAGTGGGTCAGCCAGCAGCGGGCACGCGACGCCGGCCTCATCGGGTCCTCTCCTCGCAATTACCAAATGGGCTGAAGGTACGCCGTGTAAGCAGTGCGCTCCGTTGAGAGCTTCGAGGGGTCTTTTGAGTTTAATTGATTAGTTCATCAGGGGATGGCAATTAAGTGCGGAGCTTACATTGTGTAGAGCAAACACTTGCGGACGTCAATATTGTCAGGCTGTGGAGCGCGCGCACCTTACTGCCGTAGTCTTCTTTAACATAATTCGTTAGAAGTGTGTGTTCGCCTCACTAGATTAATTATTTGGATTTTATATTGTATGTAATTTTCGTGAAATCCTGTTACATTTATTTTATCTTTTTATTTTTGACTTAAGTCTGATCAGTCATCAGACTTAGGTCAAAAATAAAATAAGATCGAAGACTAATTTAGTTCTTCTGAGGAATACGTCAAATTTTCGAGAAATAAACGAAATTTTTGGGGAAAAAAAAACGGCTATTTCAATAAAATAATTCCAAATTGATAAAGAGGACGATCGTACCTCCAAGTATCGTGAAAATATTTCTGGCTACATTTATCTGTTTCATATCCTTACATTTCGCCATCTACCTCTCAGCTTCCGTTATACTGAAGCGGTCACAAACACATAACATCACATTTCCAATTGCATCCAACGAATTCATTCATCAATCCTGATTTATAGTTGGACACGCTTTACTAAACAAACTTCTACGAAACTGCCACAAACGGTAATCAACCTTAATGCCCGGCAATAACAACGAATGTGATAGCATGAAAAGAGTTTGTTGTGTTATCGACACAGAAATAAGAGCTTTACGGGGATGCTGGTACGGTCTGATTTGCAGTGTTAGAGCGTTATTGCGGCCATTAAAGCAGCGTATTCATATTGTAATAACTTGGAATTGTTTTTGTTAATTCAGTTAGTAATGGACGCGGTGTTAGGCGGAATATTGTCACCGAAGCGATTTACATAACCTTTTGTAATCGCTATGACAATGATCTGGTCATCCACTTTGCATCACAGTGTTAAAGTTTGAGTGCCGCTTCAGCTCGCTTTTATGAGATTTGCAACGAAAAGTTAGTTACCTTACAATAAAAGTAGTAAAGTATCATGTTTAGGATTATAAGTCAAGTTCGGTTTAACTTTGACAGTCTAGGCGTATCAAAATACATCTTTAAAGTGCTACACGACCCCACTTTAAAGTGCTACACGACCCCACTTTAAAGTGCTACACGACCCCACTTTAAAGTGCTACACGACCCCACTTTAAAGTGCTACACGACCCCAGCTAAAGCTAATTGTAAGTTTAGTAATATTATCTTCTTTTTAAGGTTCCGTATGAAAATGAGAAAAAAGGTAAAAATGTCTCAAACACGCATAGTCTCTAGTGCTCAGCAAAAACTGTTTGTAAACAAAGCTAGTGTTGCAGTTGCAAAAAAAGCAAAAAGAAGCTTTGAACATGTGATGACATTTTTTCTACCCTACGCAAGGTACGAAACCATCATTGGTTACCGGTTTTTATCTCTCTCATTTCAAAATCTATTACAACGTGCCATTATCGCCTGGTTATTAATCCATTATGTTGTCCTTAAAGAGTCGATGGCAATCTAAATAGAGTCGGCCCATCAATTCCTGTAATGTGCAGACAACAGGACACCCCCGTCCAATATTAGGCGTCGCCGTGTTTATGGAAACAGAACTATATTACCACTCCAGGGCGAAGTCATCTATGAACGTACACCTAAGCAGGTGTTCAATGATGATGTGTCAGTCTGGATCCTGACTCTATTTAGGGATGTAAATCCCTAAAATGCAATTCAGACGGTAAATTGTCAGCATGTAGAACTATTGGGATGCTCAGGGAGCACTGTCTCACCACAGTTTTAGTTTCTTTAGACTGTTCGCCAATGAGAGCCAGAAATTATCTGTATATGTGTCAGGAACGCTTAAACACAACAATCTTTCATACAAGTATCGCGGAGACAATCTACACAACGTTAGGTACCTATAATACATTCTCCCAATAATTATACTCACGACGCGACGCAGACCTACTAAAGTAATAAGGAAAAATATACTATAAAGTGGGATTCATACAGTCCCACAACTTCCATGCCGAAGTCATAGAGCAAATCGACATTGCATATCATACATAATTCCACGTACATCAGTGCAGAGTCGTGGACACGTGAATAAAAGATGTGGCGGTAATAAATATTGGCATTACAAGCCGTGGGGACAATCTGCATGTGCATTAGTATATAGAGTAGGTGTCGGCGGCGAGCGACGCATGGCGTGCGCGTGATCGTGCGGGCGCGGCCCGAGTGGGCGCGGCAGCGGCAGCGGCAGCGGCAGCGGCAGCGGCAGCGGCAGCGGGAGCGGGAGCGGGTGTCGCCAGGCAGCTCACGTGGTGTTCTGTGGCTGATTTTGGCTAGTCTTAGAGTAGGTGAATGGTGAAAGTTATAGGAGTAAGCAGGTGGTTTGTAGAATGTCTAGTTCGCAAGAATTGGCGTTTATGGGTACGTTGACGTTTACAAATAAACAAGAAATGTAGGTGGGTATAATTTATGTGAGCACGATTTGTGTACAACGCAATCCCGTTTTCTTTTTTTAACGTACCTTTTCATATATTTCTTAAATTAATTTTAAACTTGAAACAAGCTTTGCATTCGAAGATTCGAAAGCTTGCCTGTAGTGGAACATGTTCAGGTCAGTATTATTAATTTAATATTTAAAGTAATAAAAAATGAAACTTTATATTATATATTACGTATAGAATATTTGTCATTTTTTTTTGCTTACTATCTACATGCTTTGGTGTGTAACTATGAGTGTAAGGAGTTAAGGAATATGAAATAATAAAAAATGCAAAATATACAAACGTGATGGATGTTTGCGTTGCGGGGAGGCCTGACCAAGCGCGCGTCAGCATTAACCTGTCACTGGTACTACAGACTTATACTAAACTGTGATAACTATAGTCACTTATTTATTCATGAAAACTTCATGCATACATTAACAAAAGAGGATTCAATGCCAAAGGCACTCTCTAGCAGTCAACCATTTATAAGTCATATCATGTGTCTGGTGCCATAAACTTTTATATAAAGACTTCAAAGTTCGAGGTTTAACGTTGGAACCGCTCCCCGCTCACAGCTTCTAGGAATACTTCTAAGTCCGTGTCACAATCGTGTAGTTTGAACGTGTCGCGAGAGAGATCGGTTTTAATATTAAAGGCTTATATCCGCCTCGGGGGCGCTAGGATTGTTCTCCGGTGAACGGAATGCTCTACATGCACTTCATGCAGAGATCCGTACAGAAGGACCACTGACCAATATGAGCCAAGATAGCACAGATACGCAAAAAATACAGATAACACAACAAAACATCGTGACTGCATTGCTTGAATAACATTGGTGTGTCGGTGTGTGAGCGCCCCTATTTCACGAGACTAGGACATAATCAAGACTGTGGGCTGTTGCTAGGTAATTTGTAATCAAGTCAATGCTCCTTGATATTGAACCACGCAGCACTCGCATTTGCGGCCACCAGACCAAACAAGCAGTCAATACAAATACAGTTTTCTATGTTAGCCACGAGTGCCTGAAAGAAATAAAAAGACACGCGCAATCTTCCACACTCAGAACAAATACTCTGTAGGCCCTACAAATATTTCTCTCTGGCTAAGATAGGGCCCATACTTAACAAAAGGTCGACGTCGAAATCCCACATTACCGTGAGTAAGAGGTATCGTGTTACCCAGTAACTGGTCAGATAGGTCAAGCCGATTTTACCGTAGATGCAAGAAAAGATGGGATAACATAACATTAGAAGTGGAACTTCTTTATGTTTTGTCGTTTCGTGAGTACACGGTCGTGTTTAAGTTTAAGGCATTTGTTAAATCAAGGGAGTTGTGCCTGCTTGTTACTCCAAGCCGGTGAGATGCGCTGCTTTGACTGAAGTCGACATAATGGACTCACTCCAATGATACAGACAGCGTCCGAGAGAAATTAAACTGTTGGCTATAACGTTACACGAGTATGTCTCATGTTGCGACACTCATTTGTTTTCTCTCTGTTTGCGCCTGACTTAAAAATGGTATCTTCTCTTGTAGTCACTTATTTTTTGTATTCCTATGAAGTCACTGCATCCAGTCATCTAAAATCATTACCATAAAAATACTTTTGGAACCTTGTCAGAAATTGACCTTGTTCCACCTTTATTTTTATTAAGAGTTCCGTACCTACCTCAAAAAATGAAAACAGGAACCTTTATAAGATCACTCTCTTGTCTGTCTGTCCGTTTCTCAGGAACAGGTGGACCTAGCAAGTTGAAATTTAATCCAGATACTGAGGTCTATGGCCAACACGATACAAATATATGGGCAAATTTAGATTTTCGCGAAAACTTCTAAGTACCAAAATTTACCTTAATTTTCCGGAACTTTTCCTTTTCTTGTGCTGTAAGACCTTGCAAGTTAACAAATACACCAACATTTGTAAACTTTGATATGATGGAAAAAAACATTTAGGTACCTATTTTCAGTATATCAATAGCAAGAAATAATAATCACATAAGAAGACGTCAGATCAAATAAATTATTAATATATGTTATATTCACACACATGTGAGCAAGCTCCATATTGTGGGATTATTCAAAGTGAGCAGTTCCTTGAATCTCATCGCTTACACTCATAGGAGTAACTCCTGGTCAGGTTTCCTTTCCTAGAAAATTGTAATTAAGACTTTGTAATAACAGTATGTTATTTAAATAAAGAAAATATGTTCTAATATAAGCTTTACCAAGAACCAATAATACTTTTCCTGGGAAAAGCTTTTATTACTATAGTTTTTCACATTGATACCATTTTCTAAAGAATGATAAATAAGGTATCAATGAACGAAAAAAAAAATTAATGTATCAGGAACTGCACGAGACCGCATCTTCACCAGCTCTACATGCACTGCTCGTGCGTGTGCCGACACTTGATTAGCACACCAGTTTATTGGGCGTATCCGACGCTAGGGTACTTGAATATACTTTAATTAAAAATCGCCAAAGGCTTCTCTTGAAAACCCCTTATACAATCATGCATCACTTCATTCAGTTACATATTCCGGTCTCGTGTAGTCAGCTCAAACAACCACCATAATAACATATCAGTACCATAGAGTAAATTTTACGAAATACCAATCGCCAGGCGATATTAAAAAAAGGAACCACTAATGATTTTCCCCTTACTGAAAATATGCACGAGATTTTTTAAATATAAATTTTAATTCCGACATTCCATCCGTGCATCAACATATCTATCACGGACAGCCGGCGCGAATATCAAAGCTTCGCGGTTTCATCGACGGAAACCCCACCACCCTGCACACCCCTACTTCCACATGACCAACGGGGGTAGGACCCTTTACTCGTCTTACACGACCGCAGCCAGAGCTCCATCAAAACTGGTACCCGCATGTAACATTGCCCCACTTTTTAATTACATGCATCATACCGCCCGACTGCAATTTCAAAAAGGATTTCGAGGTTTTATGCTTTAAACATTGTACGTATTTTTTTGTTTCGTTGGGAAATATTTTAAAATATTTGTTAATAGCATTCTGCAAGGCTTTTGCAAGGATTTAACTTCGAAATAGAATTTGGGCATTCTGGAAACCGATGAATTTAACCATTCAATGTTTTAAAAACTAGTTGTGTTAGGGGCTGTATTTTTAGAGTCAGAATAAAATCAGAACTTAAGAGAATTAATACAATTAAGTTACTACTAACTTGACCATTGACGGCATGGATCGTCAAAATGACTACTAATCCCATTAACTACCCTAAAACCTAAAGTAGGGCTTATAATTCAATGCAGTAACTAATGTCACGTAAGACTAATTTTAAGTCGTGGTATAATTCAGGTCAATAAATAGATAAAGCATACTTTTTTTTTGTACAATATTTTGAAGTCAGCTTTTTAACACTATGACTTAATATTGGGCAGTGGGAACCGTTAAGTGGGGTTGGAAATTAAACTCCTTTAATAACTTCTGGGCCGTTGGACGTGAAGATGAATTTTGTCGTGAATCAATAATAATGCCTTAACCTTAAATATCACGTTACCCAGGTGATACAGTGACGTAACCACTCTCATCCCTGCCCCGTCCGTTTAAATTAACTGCTCGCACGGACGCCCATCATGGCCGCCGTTCGCGCCAAATATCTGGACGCCATATTGGCACTTAATACAAATACAATGGGATGAGGCTTCCAATACAAACTGATAGTTAGATGATGCACTGGTGTGTTAGTTGTTGAACGAAATCCAATTACTTCAGAAAACGACTACTTTTCGATAGTTTCTGGTTCATTTGATTTGAAAATATCGAGTAGATTAAAATCTACTTGCAGTATAATACTTCATGGAAACAAGATTTACTACTACCATAACTATGGAAACGGTTATATCTTGCCACGGATACTTTATTTTTATAGTGATTAAGTGGCGTCATTTGGTGCAAGGATCGAATTAACAACGGTAGCGGGTTCCGCGAACACCCTGATATTGCCACAACGTGACCCTTTTCATGCGACCAAGCAAAAAGGCTGCTCATAATTCCCGCACATAACATGCGCGTGTAGTATCATAAATAACATACAAACTGGAATAAACAAACTATATTGCTGAAATTCCCAAACGTCGTGTTTGGGAATTCCACGCATTTCAACTTTGCTAGAATAGGTAAACCATTCCAACACTAAACATAAAGTTATGCGTGTGATCAAAGTAAAACTAAATTAAAGCCAAATACTTGTAACTCGCAGAAATTAAATCTCATGATCGTTGATTTTGCTTTTTTATGCGAACTGAACTCTCTCAAAGTACAGCCCTTAGCGCAGCTATTATTTGATATATTGGTTTTAATTGAACTCGAACATATCTAGCATTCCCAAATTCAATTACAAAGTTGAATCCCTGCAAGAACTCTAAAACGTAGTAAAACAAATATAAAGTGATTTGAAATATTTGTATGCTACAATAAAGTGCACAGCAGCAGCAGTTTCCATTTCGTCAGTCATGTGATGACAAACATAAAGAGGTTCGAAGTTCGTTATTAACTTATTTTAATTCGACATATTATAACAAACAATCTTAATGGGAACAATGTGGACAGTTCTCCGCCAGATACGAGGCAAATTCAATCTGTATGCACAGTAATCAGCTCGGGTCAGCGTGACAGATCAGCGAGCGCTGAGGCAAGACAGTGACGTGTCAAGCGGCGCGCGGCTGGCGTGGACTGATCGATGTTCACGGTGCCGAATAGCTGATAATAACTTGTAGGTTGTGCTAGGGATCGTGCATCAATTCTACTGTTTAAAAAAAAAACTGAAACTGTTTCTTACTGATAATTTGATATTTCAATGAAACCATGTAAAAAATTTCATCACACGATGGCATTTAAGAATTTGGACGTTTTAGTCGTTTTTGTCCTGGTGTCATCGCATCCAAGTTATCAGACTCATTCCCTCTTTGTTATAAAGGCTAGAACTCCCAGTGTCTAGTTTCAACGGTCGCCTAATCTCCAATATAATCGGGAAGCTCGTCATATTCAATCAATGGGAGCAAATATTCGGAGGGTCACCGGCGTGATGGATCTGCACCGAGGATCGTGACGCGAGCCCTGACTCGCGTTGATTGATGTCATGACTGACATAATGACTCTTATATCACGATGGCATCAGTGTCACTGTTATCATTATGATAAAAGAGTTTAAAATGTTTTATAAAATAATTACAGAATCATAATAAAATCAAGAAAAAATAAATGTAATATACACACAACTGTACAGCTGTTAGTACAAATCATTGACACTGTCTTCATTTGTTTCTGGTTGTGAATATTAACAGAATCCACTTGGCTGAACCCTATATTTTAAGATACAGGCTAGTCCTAGTTTAAAAGATAGAGTCTAATATTGCATCATTATGTAAATATTATTTTCAAACAATGTTACATACAGTGCAACAGCCAGGTCGAGGAACAATGGACGCCACCTTTGCACTCCGCCAGCTGTGTAAGAAATACAGACGTGCACATAAGAACTTGCACATGGTGTTCATTGATCTGGAGAAAGCGTATGATAGGGTGCCCCGGGAGGTGTTGTGGTGGGCCGTGAAAGAGAAAGGTGTGCCTGGGAAGTATGTGGAGTTAATTCGTGCAATGTACAGCCGGTCTAGGACGTATGTCCGATCGGCTGCTGGCAACACCGACAAGTTCAGTGTGGCTGTAGGACTGCACCAAGGGTCGGCATTAAGCCCTTACCTCTTCTTGTTGATAATGGACGCTCTGACGTCGGACATACAGGAAGAGGCACCCTGGTGCATGTTGTTTGCCGACGACATTGTTCTTGTCGGTGAAGATGGACCTGAGATCCAGAGCAGACTGGAGAAATGGCAACAGAGGCTGGAGAGTGTGGGCTTGAAAATCAGCAGAACCAAAACTGAATATATGTTCTGCGATTTCGGCGGTCTCTCCAGTCCTGAAGCAATGTCGCTTAACAGCGTGCTTCTCCCGGTCTGTTCCGACTTTCGGTATCTCGGTTCACTCGTGCAAAGTGACGGAGAAATAGATCGGGCTGTCAAGCACCGAATTAACATAGGATGAAATGGCGGCAGGTAACGGGAACAACCTGTGACCCCCATATTCCCCTTAAAGTTAAGGGGAAGATTTACAAAACAATGGTTAGACCTGCTGTCTTGTATGGATCAGAATGTTGGGCCGCAAAAGGCATGAATGAAAGGCAGTTACATGCAGCTGAGATGAGAATGCTGAGGGGGATGTGTGGTGTTACGCGAATGGATAGAATAAGAAATGAGTATGTAAGAGGAAGTCTTAAAGTTGCGCCTGTGACCGAGAAGTTGTGTGAAAATCGGTTGTCATGGTATGGGCATGTGATGCGAAGGAATGAGGACCATGTTGTGAGGAAAGTTTTGAGTATGAATTTGTAGGGTTACATGAGTAGAGGAAGACCAAAGAAAAGATGGATGGATTGTGTGAAAGAGGATATGGCAAGAAAAGAGGTGACCCATGAGATGACGGCAAATAGAGATGTATGGAAGAAGAAAACATGCTGCGCCGACCCCAAATAAATTGGGATAAGGGCAGGAGGATGATGATGTTACATACAGTGCAAAGTGCTATGTTTTTTGGGAAATAAATACTTTATTATTATATTATTATTATTATAACTTATTCCGACAAGATTTGCAACGCATAATTAATATAAACTTGCCACTGATTTTGAAAACTGAACAAATATTAGTAAAGGGGTCAGCGGCGCGCGGCGTGAAGGATGCGCCGAGTCCCGCCACTGGCTGCTAACATAGCGTGACTGATGCCGGAGTATGGTGGTAGTACTTTACGATAACATGAACACTTTGCAACTCGACATCGATGCAGAACGATACGATTTTAAGTGTGCCATACCAAAGTTAGCAGAAACAGCCTGCATAAATGATAAAATGCCTGATCATAGTATCGCGTATTCACAAACGCGGCGTCAATCTTTCCAGTCTGATTTGAGTATTTCATAAAATGCATTGTGCGATATTGGTGAATGTTTGAATTCTCTCTCTGGGTATTGAATTTCAGCTGTAAGCCACAAACTAGACAGTTCTGCAATTGGACGTTGGATATTACATGAAGCATTGTCCCGCCGATGGGAAGACACGCTATGTGCCGATGCACAGAGCACATAGCGTGTCTTTCGTGACGAACTTAACGAACTGCTTCTCCGATGCTATTTCCTCTGAACGTCATTGATGCAGTTACGTTAGATATCACACGAGATTCGATTGTGTTGCGTTTCGATTGTGGCACGTTATGGTGTCAATGTTTTATTCAACTGTTATGTTCTATCTTCTCTCTTGCTTTGCCCCGACGGTAGTAAATTCGCTAAGAAATTCTGAACCAAGCACCTCTAACTATTCAAGTATTTATATCGATATAGCTTACTGGATATACAATAATGTTTTGCTCAAAACATTATTGTATAAATCCAAGAAGATATAAAGAGAACGAGACATTTTCACCAGTGTGATAATCCAAGCGTTAATGATGAATAGCCACAAGTGACGCTCGTATGTACTGCGGTGTTATACATCGGACGGCTACAGTGATCGATGACATCGACACTATGTTGGCACATCACTATTCGGACATAAGGTTGTGGCACAGTAGGAAAAGTTGCGCTGTGATAATGAGCGACTAATTCCGGCAGATACAGAGGCGTCGCCACGCTGCTGAGTAACGACGGTCTATGGTTTTTGTTTATGTTCACTCGGCTATTAGATAGTTTCGAATTGATAGCCAAAGTTTAATGGGATTATGGGTCCGAAATGTTGAATATGTAGAACATAGCAGATTTGTTAGGTTCAGCGATATCTTCGTGTCTCATGTGACCGATGGGATCGACGACATGTCGTGACGTCACTGTGTTTGCTTTAGACATAGACTGACATTATTTATGGTTTTTAAATATATTTAAAACAAACATCCTTATTCTTTCTTTACTATAAACATCGTAATCGTAGTCATGGTACTCATTATTATGATCAACATGTAATATGAGTCGCGAAACCCTGAAATCGCAAAAGAAATAGCAACTGCTCTATACATTATGTCGATCTAAGAAACAGGAAATGTTCTTAACACTAAGTTACTTTTAGGAATTCAGCGTTAGTCAAAGTGAAAGTTAGTCATAATGTAATGTGAATAGCACGAGAACCCCTGAGAGGTTTAGGGCAAAGTAAAAACAACCTGTCAGTATTTACCTTTCAAAGAAATATATAAAACAAAACGTCAAGTAACTACTTTCTAATAATACACCATAACGACTACCATCTTTCATAATTCTGTCAATGTCAAAGAGCTCTCCTGAAACTATAAGAACTAAGACACCCTTGGCCAAAAATGTACCATAATTCAGAAGCCCAAAATCTTAAAGAAGCACACAAAGACAAACGATAAATAAGCCGAGTCTTAGTATCAGTGGATTAATTAGAAATTCAGCTAGCCGCGTGCCCGCACAGCCGGCAGCCGGCTCAGGGCGGCCGAGCCGGCCCGGCTGACACCCGGGGGACCAGCACCGCCCCGGATTATCATGTTGACTGCGACGCACTTCCACTGTTTGACAATGTTATTAATTTTGATTGACTGTCGCCAAGTTCCGGCATCACGCTGCGGTCGGAAGGTGGCGGAAGGATGAGCAGTCTGCTTGCAGGCTGTTTTCTTCCAAACGTATCAAAAGTGGCTTATGTTAAGGTCTTCGTTTTGTGATTGCTACAAAACTAAATATGATGGCTTGGATTTGTTGAAGTTGATGCACTTAAGCTTTGTACAATGTTTCTAACTGCTTCTCAAAAGAAGTAACCTACAATCGACGATCATTACACTTATACTTACTTTCATTCTCTATCAATGGTTTTTTAACGCATTTTTAAAGAACCCATTCTTTCCGATGTAGCAAGATCAACTCACACCTGAATAACAAAATACGATTCATTTCGCAATTCATGCTAATCTGAATCGGAGCATTTAATATCTTTTTATAATACATCATCCTGAAAGCCCATCAGTCAGTGTTCCATACACGCTTACATTACATATTCTGAGCTAAAAGGCCGAAGCGGGCAGGCGGGCGGGTGTGCAGGCGGGCAGGCGGGCAGGCGGGCAGGCGAGCGGGCAGGCGAACGTATTCCCGCCGCTCTCTGTTTGCTTTTACAATGGAAATTATTCCGGCAAGTGTAACGATGATGCGTCCCTGAGGACCACCCGTGATAACCCTCAGGAGCATGCTGAGAGGTGGGAGCGGGAGACGCGAGTGGGAGCGAGTTAAAAGGACTCATAGACTAGCATTTAGGAATAATAAGATACATAGTAAATATAATAGCTTATTGAACGTCTTAACCACCTCTTTGCCCCTAGATAGTAACTAAATTCAAGTCAATCCACACTCCCTACCAATTTAATCCATTCAACTCAGCCCAAACACATCGTAACTGTAAATAGATTCACGTACAAGTCCCACAGCACAAAGAACATTAACTTTATGTAAAGCAGCCCGCCCGCTCCTGCCACTGTGGGCCCTCCCTTATATTTGACTTGCTGATACCAAGAACAGTTTGATGGGAACTTTACAATATCTGGCCTCGGGAGTGCCGTACGGAGCGATCCGTGCATTAGTACCTCTTCGATCTGAGATAGTTGTCTTATAGGGAGTGCGGGTAAAGTTGCGCAGCTCACGGGTTATGGCGCAGATAGCGCGTTAGGGCTGAACTTGTGATGTTGGTAATTGGGAGTTGGGTAATCAGTGGGTACAGGGTGTTGTGTGGTTATGTGGACTGTGACTGTCTCGTTAGGAAGGTTAACAATTTTAATGACACTAAGTTTTGAAAGTTATAAATAGTCTCTAACGACACAGAATTTAAGTTTACAAGCAAGTTGATGATATAGATTGCATGAGGGGCAGATTGATAAAGTAATCATTGGACACTCGCCTGATGTATCCCTCAGGTCCCAACAAGAACTTATGGAATATGGATAGTCATTTGAGCCAATGTGTACTGCTACAACCTGGTTTTCTGAAAGTGTATAATTACTGTTATTTTAATGTAAACGAAATGTTCGTGTGTGGATGTATGTAAATAACGTTGTTGTATAATTGTTGAAAAGGTAAACAGAGCTCACGCAGTACTAACAAGCAGTGTTTATACTATGTGTTGTTGTGCGGCTAGCAACACCGCCAACATTAATATTGCTGTTTTAGACACTGCTAAGTAAGTACATCAATATTACCCTCATTTGTTGCTTTATTTGCTGTACCTACTTGCCTTAATAGAAATCACAAATTCCCAAAATAATAATGCATTTTTGTATGTGGCCGCCCACTGTAACATTTTAAAGTCAATATTTGTAACTTTCTAATAATAACGAAGATGTTTCAACACAAGTATTTGATACTAGCTACTTTAAAAAGCTATACATATCAATACGCTACGTTACGGACCAAAAACTCCAAGCCGAACATCTGTACGTAACGATAACGTTCCATAAGCTAGCATCCTCTCCTCCATATTGACTCCTCCCTGTAATAAAAAACGCTGGTCCGCCGATATTAATGAGCGATGGAACGATCCCGCCGCAATCAAACCCGGATTAGAGCCGAGCTGACAAAAGTGCTCACTCTTGTACAACCCAACTTGCATTGTGCCTCACTGACTGCACTCACGAACATCTACGTTGGTTTAAGTTACCTACTACAGGGTACATACCTACCTAAGTTATTTGAATAGATGGTTGAGCTTCAAAGGCTGCGGATAAAAGGGCCAATAATTATCAGTAAAAAATCACGAAATGCTGAATTAATTGAGGTCCTACTTCCTAGAATATTTTTTTATAATATATGAACAATTTCTTTATATAGAAAATTAATAAAACCCCGGGCTGTATATGTAGGTCCTACTAATCTTTGGCTGCGCCATATAGGCCCGCGGTAAACAAACAGAGTGCAGACCTTGCCTAAAATGACTAGGCTGGCAAGGACAATGGTTCGTGGTAACAATGACAGCTCGCAGCGCGCAGTCGCTCGTGTATACAATGCCTTAGCCGAAGTGTATCGGGCTGCATGCGGCTACTTTCAGCATGCATTGCGGATGTAAATGTGTGTTCGTTGGTTTAACAGAATTTTAATTTAAAAGGAGAACATGATTAGGCAGGCTATTAATACTTGCTTCTTCAAATGATTACAAAAACCATGGCATATTAAATGATAAAGTATCAACCTTATCATTTAATATCTTTGAAGAACTTTGGCTCCGTTATGTTAGGTATCAACCTAACATAACGGAGCCAAAGTTCTTCGTTTCATAGTAGTGTACGTAAGCCTCTCTATCAACACGTTCAACGTCAAGTGATTCACAAACAATACATTTTCTGTTGTGTTTTCTGGCAGCTAAGGTGTTTAGCGGTAGGGTCACATACCATGAAAATGCACGACATGTATTAAACATCAAGTTAATATGTACGTTGAATTAGTACTACCCCATCAGTGGCATTGACCTCAACATTGTATCGCCCGCTCCTTTTCACCACATCAAGTGGATCACGTCCGAACGCAACCCTAAATGATAGCTAAAACCTCGGTACTTTGGTTACTACGGAGAACTTTGAACTGAAGCACTTGGCCTTGTTCCTCTCGAAACTAATTAAACCGCACACATTGACTGAACTTCCTTTTAAATGTTCAACATACTGACTCATACTTTTGAACCGTTTGTCGCTATATGTACTTACACAATTTACAAATTGTAGAGTTCGCTTCTGTTTTACCAGCATCTTTTCCTCGGGTATTAAGTAGAGTTCCAAGTGGCAAGCCATGAGATATGGAGCGAAGCTGTAAACAATCACTAACCAAGAACCACAAACCAGTTCCATACACAAAATCGTTTATTACTTGTTTTGTTCAAATCCTTAGTAGAAAAATAAATTAAGCTTATTTTTTTGTTATTGATGTGCGCGTGGTCACTATCTCACCAGATAAAGAAACGATGCGGTCGACCATGGAGCACGCTGGCTTAGAAGTAACCTATTCCTGGTAAATTTTTGCTTCGATTCGGATCTAAAGCGATGCGTAATAAGCCCGGGGATAACATCAATTTCAAAGTGCAGACTTTGCGCCGCGACAGTGCCGCGACAGTGCCGCGGTGGTGCCGCGGTGGTGCATCGATGCTCAAACACGTGAGCTACTATCCCACGCGCAGTCCGAGGTTCGCACCACACTACATTGTGCATCCCCGTACCTTTTACTGCAGTCTCGTTTGTTGTTCAGTCTGTTTAGTGTACTAAACGTGCTTGTTCTACTTTAGCACAGTGGGCCACAGTTCAGCTAGCATACGGTCGTACGAGGTATCAATAGAAGAGGGTTATACTAGTTTTGTTACTACTAACGTGCACCCTACTGTACCTACTCCATAATCATTTGTTATTTGTAACCTTCAGCCCAGGAAAGCTTTGTCTGGGAAAAAAAATCTAGTAAAGATTTGCCATATCCGTTATTTGCATTAAGCGATACTGTGTCACTGGCATTATCTGTACAAAAAATAATATTGAAGATAGAGGTATGTATATTCATTAATTTGCCTGAAATTAATGAATCGATAATTCAATTTTTATGGGTGATATGGAAGTGTCTGTTTGTAATGCCAAAATAATAGCTATTTACCCCCATGCATCATTAAGTAAAAATTTATTATTTTATATGATGTATATCGGGTAGTTTTTAAATATTTCGTCTATATGTCTGTTGGTTGGAGATAATTTCGGAAACGGATGGACTGATTTTGACGAGATTTTCACTGGCAGATACTGTTTGTAGCATGCAAGGCTTTATCATTGTTTGAATGTACCTCGATTCGACATTTGTATGGAGCTGGAATTAATTATGATATAAATAAAATCGTTCGTAGCGATATGGTTTGCGGCGGCCCGCATATAAATTATTTCACAACGAAATTAAACGACGTATACGGTTGTATTACGTTTGAGGCAAATAACAGTTTGTTTGTTTAATTATTGTGTATCGCGATATGTCTGCAATGGACTGGTTTGTAATTATCCCGAGTCTATTGTTTCTGCACGTACCTATGTAGGGTTTATAAAGAAATGCAATTACTTTTTTCTTCATGTAATTACCATGACCGTATGAGTCTTTTCCTGAAACAGTAAGGTATTGGATTTATTTTATTTATTAAAAAATAATAATCATCCTTTGTACTCGTGAAGTTTATTTTCTGACATGACTTTTTGTTTGACACGCTTGTTTGATGTACAGGAGTAAAATTACTTGTTCGATAGTAATTAAAGTGTTAGTTGAAGTTGACGTGCGTGGTAAGCAGAAAGCTGCTTAGATAACACTGTAAATGATCTTATTGCGGTGCTGCAGCACGCCCTCGTCTCTTATGTACCGAAGGACTGCTTAGCGTTACCTGAGAAGTTGGGAATGCAGATATACCCCAAAACACAAGAACAGTCACAGTAAACACCACTCACGTTGCGTTAGCACGTTAGAACGCCAAGCCGCAACCACACACACCTGACAGATGTATAAACACTTCACGATCCACACAGATATACATATATGAAAATCCCCAACAATTACACACCGGGTTAGATTTAATCAAAATATCGTATAAATTAAAAGGATCGTCGATGGCTGAAACCTCGGTCGCTGGGAGAGCGCGGTAATTAATCTAAAATCAATAAGCCCACTCGAATTGAACACGAGTGCTGTGTTTAATGCGAGGTTCACTCGTATATGGAATTATTGTGGACTGACCAAAGCTATATATGTGTATTACGAAGCTATACGTAACGTGCGGACCGATTTGCGAGTACGTACAGATGGGGTGTGTATGCAATGTATGCGTACAATGTGTATACTAGCTTCCTACGGTGACAGATTATGAGGTTTGGAATTACAGAGATACCAAGGGCAGACTAAGTGCTACAAGAAATGCTATATTTATACATATACATTTATTCATATTGTGTAGTTATCCAAAACCAGCTATGCAATGAATGTATTATAGTAAAAGCAGATGGAAACTTGAATCCATTTTCCAAAACATTTTCAAGTCCCATATTGACACCTAGAACGATATTAAATGTTCACAAAGCGACAACAAGAAGCACGCAGTCAGGACGTCCGCAATTTGACTGCACATTGAAGCGCCGTACAATAGATACGGCGAACGTATTGTGACTCTATTTGAATGCGACTCTTAGGACCACGGGCACTGGTCCTTCTACGTGTTCAGCATTCAACATTTGTATCGCCGACTTCTGCTGGCTTGCAAATTGTTTAGTCACAAAGTTGCAGACAATGAGCTCGTATAGTATTGAATGTACCTAATACGCGGGATTTGGAGACAGTTTACATTGCTTTCTGGAGATAGTAACTTTAAATAATATGCTAAATTTGCTACCTAATGTTAGTGTTTGAGTTAGTGTACACATGGATTAAGAAGCAATCTAACAAAAATTAGCGTATAAACGTTTTGTTTAGGTATTCAGACACACGAGAAACATGCATGCCTGCATGCTTCAATTGACTAATTAGCATCCAATGTAGAATAAAATATATATAAAAACTGTCACGTCTTACAGTACAAGCCACTCCAAATTTACAGGTCATGAACAATCCTACAACACATCTTACAATATTTAAACCAATTTGACGTTCCTGAACGCTCTTTATAAGACGTCGCAATAAGTCAAGTGTGTCAATATCTTGAGAAGTTCAGCGCTTGCTGCAATTCAAATGGTCTCGCTGACGCGGCGCCCGACGTCTTTTGACGACTTGCCACCGCGACGATGCTGACTCCATCGAATTATAGGGTTAGCGAGTTGAGAGAAAATGAAAAGCACATCTTATAATAGAAAATCCTGTTTACAGTAAAAAAAGATGTACTGAGTTTTATAGGTTGGAAGCGACATTAATGTACAAACTAATGACAACAGTCAGTACATGATATTGGACCCCTGGGGGGTCTTTGAAATTTTTGTTTTGTACTTATCTCATTTTTTATATTTTCTGATTTTTTTTTACTTTTAAGTGTAAAAGTCATAAGAAAATCATAATGTATAGATAAACCAATGAGATTTTAAATAAAAAAGGAGCGCCTTTCATTAAACATATTATTGGGTTTGATAGAAATCATGATATCAAAATTCAGATAAAAACGTAGAAATTAAGAAAAGCCGTAAAAGAATTTCAGCGCTGCTGGGGGTCCAAATCATATACTGAACTCATGGTATCAGGTAGTGCTTCGATGACCCTTCCACATTTTTTTTTTTTTTCTTTAATCACTTCATATTGTCCAATTTAGACGTAAATAAAATGCTATAGACACACCGCAGGTATGGTTATTCATGTATACCGGGATATAATATATTGCCCGAACAGAGAGAGGTCTATGTATAGACACACACAAGAGTGAAGTGAAATGAAACTAAAAATACATTTTACCAAATAAAACAGAAAACGATCGGCGTATCGGAGATCTCTTAGCAACCCTGCGGATGCCGCCGGATACAATCGTGCCGAGAAAAAGTGTCCCTTTGTCTGTTGATTGGATTTTAGCAATTGTTTGTTCCGGGCCATTCCGGGCCGGGCGGCGAGGTGAGGCGCCAAATAAAACCGGATTGCGATCAATCAATCGGAATTGATTCAAAGAGCATCTACAAGAACGAAAAGTAATGGCGTAGCCTTTAAGATAGTAATCAGATAAGTTTTATTTAGCCATAAATTAAGCAGGTACTCAGATATTTTATGAGAATTTATACAATAGCAACTGATGCGTCTGTCATCTTTCATACGGTTATTAATCTTCATAAGCAATACATAAACCTATTTATGATGCAGACCTTAATAAAGATGTAGTCACACACGCAACAGATCTTGAGGAACCCTTTTGAACGTACGTAGAATGTAATGACACTGTAATTAACGCTCACTCGTCTGGAATACAGAGATCTACAGATTATTTGTGATGTAATTGGGTTATGATTAACATTATATTGTAGAATCTCAATCTATTGAAGTAGACCAAAAATCCGCACCCAGCCGTTCAGTGATAAGAATTGGTTCTCAAAAAGAAGCAAGCATTCTTATTATCGTGTTGATGGCAATCTATATTGAGTCGGCCCAGAACTTAGCTACGAGGTGGGTGCTATCTATAGCATCCACCGAATCCCGCTTAGTCATCAAAACATGGCTTTACAAATGATAAGCCATGTTTATTTTCTTTTCAATACTATTTTGTATAAAAAATAAGTACACATTTTTTATTGTAATGAAATAACCTCAATTCGCAAAGTTTAGACGTCATTTCTAACAAATCGTTAGTGAAATAGAAATAATTTTAGCATACAAGTGACGTCGGCCGGCGCAGGCTTGCAGACGTGCCGGTCGCCGCGCGCCGGACCCGGCTCAAGGCACCCGTTATTACCTGTCCGACGGAATGCCTCGCCGTTTAATGTCATTTAAAGCGTTTCCCGGCGCTGACAGGGTCATAGTTTCTACGAAGATCTACTGAAATTCACTATTAAATTATGTTACTTTTAATTTCAGGATAGTTGGGTATAATAAGCAATGTTTTAAGGCAGTAACTTTTGATAATTATCAATAATTTTAATAATAATAAAATTTGCTTAGCACTGTGCTTGGCAACCAGTAGAATCTTCAGGTTGACCATACAGTTATTAAGGTTTAAGCTTATGGACATATCTTTATTACTCGTTTAGTAATAACACAGAAGGGGTGACATGGAAGTAAATAATTATTCCGTTAACGTCGACTACATAAGGTTAATTGGTATAATTACTGAAAAGGTCATTACCGCTTCACTGTTGAAGTGATCATTGCGATTACCGGTGGTCATCGTAAAATTTATTTTTGTATCTCATTGTAATTGGTACTAAATATTTAGGCACGTGTGCACATCCCTAAATATTTATTCCGTGATTGAGTATGTATAATAACGAAGGTGTTGGGTATAGCACGGCGGTACTCCTGATAATGGAAAACGTCGTAACGCGGTGGTTGGAATTTCATTAGATTCCTGTCAGGTGACAATCACTTCACGTAAACCATGTGTTAGATAAAAAGCCAGGTATTTCCCGGACGTCCCGAGCAGGCGGGAGGCGGTGATGCAAACCTCAACACAGGCGGGCCATGCGCGGCGCGCGGCGAAGCGGATCAACACGTTATTACCTATCGACTATCGACACGGTCGCACCTCTAGCCGATAGCGCCCGAGAAAGAGAGTGTTTGCAAACTGTTCAAGCGAGATTGTTGTGAAAGAAAGTAAATTTAGAATAAGGGTTGTAATACCGACACGTACTTTGTTTTCACTTTAATACAATCAAAGTGGAGGCTTCACACTAGACTAGACTAGAGTGACACCAAACGTTGTGCCACGGTATCCAGTGTGAAGTAGTGTGTCGACAAAAGTTTTACTTGGGTTCTTATAAGATGCTTAATATCATTATAGTATGTAGGTAATGGACCCTGCATCGCAAGAAAACAATTACAGCCAAGCTCTAAAACTATTTCAACTAAATAACTTTTTATGACATCAAAAAAAAGAACTCAGATCTAAATGACTGGAATTCTGCCTTAACGTATATATAACGTGTACCTACCTGCCTGGTGGTGGAAAGTGATCTCTTGCCGTTCGTTCGTATTGCTGCGATCGCACGTCAGTGCGGAGGGAGATTGTTTACAGATTGTTTAGACGATGCAACCAGCTAACAGTCACAAGCCAGCAGTGAGCGATGCGCAGACATAGGGAAACGTTGGCGGCTAATCCTTTAAGTTGCGTCCTTATTACTGAGGATTGTGACTACTGATTGATGAGTTGTTTTGTTTATCCGGAGCTGTTTCGAGACAAAGTCCTTCGACAATTGTTATCTTTCTAATCGTCTCTTTCAGTAACAGAGAACTCAGACCGATACATAAATGATCACATCTTCACCCAGATTCGAGACATAACGTACCTACGTACTAGGGTCACTTCTGTTTCGTATATTAAATAAAACATTGGCTGTTTTTAAATGCAAATAAAGTGAACGTAAACGACACAGTCGGCTGCACGTCGCAGTCGGTGGACAGGCTCAGGGTAGAATACAGTGGTTCAATAAAATAAGAGGTCAGCTTTTCATTATAACCTGCCCTCTTATTTTTTTAACAAAAAACAGTTTTTTGTACCACTGACGTGCGGTCTTCTGTATGTTATTATCTTGCGTGCACGTTAAGGATCTAATGGATACTACAGGTAGAGTCTATTACAGTGCCAGAAACATAGTATTACCTAGTTCAAGCGCTGTATTTAACGTTAAACCTTATATACTTGAATAAATTATTTATTATTAGTGCGTGTGTCAAGTAACTCATAGTTATATCTGGCGAGCTGACACAATTAGCTTACCATCGACACGTAAACAAAAACAATGTATCGCCTTAAAATCAAAACAAAAAAGTAATTGGTATGTGAGCGAGCGAGGCGCGCGGCGGGGATCAAGACGCCTCGGCCGACGCCGACGCGCTGGCTTTGTTATCTATCGAGACATTCTCACCTCTGCAGCTCTGGGCTTCGGGCTCCGCGCTGCGGGCGACACAGATTGTTTACAAATCGTTTACTACACGCCGCTGCCGGGATGCAATCTGTTCGCCTCGTAAAAGTGATACAAAAGGAGATTAAACTAGCTCTTTGTATGTGCTTTTGTATTTTAGATGTTTCTTGAAAAGCCTTGATGGTAAGGCAGAGACACGCTATTTAGGATCTGTCCGATTCATCGATTACGAAATGACTTTTGATTTCATAGTCTGCACCTCAGGTGATGGCCACCTTCAACATACGACCAAAGCTGTTATTCCACCAAATATTTATTTGTAACAACATTGGTTAGCAGTCGATGGGCTAGACTGCTAACCAATGTTGTTACTGCTCTATGCCTCCTTTTATAAGACAAGACAACAGAATACAAGAGATTCACCCACAGAAAATATGAAATTCTAAGAATTAATTTTAATTTTTTCAAGAGCTCTATAGTTGCTTTACTTTGTAGGTATACTGTTAAGATGGCAAGCTGAGTAATTCAGTCAAGTGTTTATATCTTCCGCAGTCCAGTGCACCACTAATAATGACATCACGCTTTGTGAGGAGCCTCAAGTATCAAAGATAAACGAGCAAACGTTTCGTACCGCTCTGACGTCATAAACCGTCCAGCGGGCAATAACGCCGTCCGACCGGACCGCGCGTAAACCCTTTGATGCGACCGGACGCTGTCGTACCGCACCACAGGATACAAGTGGCTGCAGAAGTTTAACTTTATGCGATCTACTACAGCAGGGGTGCAACAAGTTTGCATATTCATGACAGCCACGCCGTCAAAAATATTGAGGCCAACATTGCAACCAACGAATGCAATTGTGGTCGGAAGTTCTCACACTCAATATATAGTCACCGGCACGTAAGTTGGCAAGGTTTTGGCATAGTGGGGGTAAGTTCGCGCATCGTGCACTTAGTGGTACAAAAAAGTGGTGACTTTTATTGATCGTCATTATTTTATGGTTATTGCCATCATTTATATTTAATAATATCTGATTAGAAGAAAGTTGAAGAAGGGAGTGGAATTCGTAAAGTTTATTGGGAGTTATAAATAATATGCATACGAGGAAAGTATGCGTATTAAAAAAATTAAGGCGAAAAAAGGTATGCCTTTTTTCGCCTTAATTTTTTATTTAAAACAACAACAATAAAATCAACTCGTAACAAAAACTAAATTTAAAAACAATAACAATAACTCTTTAACATAAACGCAACAAAAACAAAGAGTACATCTTTCGTGCACGCAAGTGTAATCGGGAGTTCGGGAGGCAACAGTCGACTGTTGCACTAATCGCGCGCTCGGATTGACGCTACCTCATACCCCGCGTCCTGCTTGACTACCAAAGAGACCTAAAAAATGACTTGTGCGCATCTAACGACTCTTGCCAAGTTACGTGCCGGGGACTATAAAACTTAGACTCTCGCGCGCTTTTTAAGCTCGTACTAAACTTTGCCGTGTGCGTAGGCTCGCAGTATATTGAGTCCAAGCCCCATTTTCCTTGCCATTACGACACTATTCCGTCAATTAGTGATGAGGCATGCGCACAGATATTTTATCTAGCGAAAAAAATGTAAAGAGGTGCTCAGAGGAGTTTCGTAGCATTCTGGCAATGTCATCCACACCCTACACGGTGGGCCTTCTGATGTTACCGTCACACTGTAGCGGTGTCGTAGTGTCGTACCATTCCGCTTTACGACCGCACTTCACTGCACTCGAGCTTTGCGTATTCGCGTATTGTCCGGTGATTCGGTTAACCCATTTTCATCTGTTTTTATGAACGTTTGCCCTAGTTTGAACTTATTTTTTTAAAACGATTGCTGTACTCGTATAGACAGAATGAACGTTGGTTATGTAAAAGATAATTGCATGCATTGCACTGTAATATATTTCAGCCGCCGCACAGAAATATGCAGCTGTAATTATCTGAATTCCACGTTTAATTACCGTTACACAAAATGTACGGCAGTACAAGTAATTCGTTTCCGGAAACTCGATTCAACAATGCTGGAAGGCATCAATCGAAATATTGGGAGTTTTAATTTGTTCCAGCAATAAATCCCCGGCGTGTCGTATGGAAAAACACCAGTTTCCAGTTAATGAAAGCGGGGACGTGTCGGTTCATTGGGATGCCTCGTGCACGCACGCCGCCTGCTACCTGCCGGTAACAGCAGGGAGCGGAGGGGGTGGGGGACGGGGGGGGGGGGGGGCTGACACCCCAAAATGTTGATTTAACTTATTTGAAACACGCCCCGAATTGATTGTGTAAATAAAGAAAATTAATTTGTTTTTGTGCACGAGCGATCCTAATTGTCAATGGGTTTAATTGCGTGTTTGGAACGAAAATGCTTTTATCGTTTAGATGAGATTATAACGCGTTTAATTATAATCATACATCAGGTAAGCTAAAAAATATTGAAGGTCTCAGAATTAGTGTGTCGCTGTTTCAGTCGCTGGTGTCAACAGGCGTGTGTTACTATGTACATGTGTAAATACTTACCTTCCTGGTTTTTCCATGAGTGTGGAATTCATTCGAAGCGATGGATGGTATGCAAGTCTTTAAGAAGTAATAAGTATCTCTTCAATTTTGTTTACTTATATGTATAGTTTATGAAGTTCACCAGCATGGAAGCTGAAAGCGAAAGTATAGGAGGTTAAGATTGAACGGTAAATCAGAGCACACTACAGCGGAATGAAAACCGAAGTCTGGGGTGGGGGTATCGTATTAACCAGTATCTAGATTGCTGAGGAGATAGGAAGAAACTACTCTTTGGAAGGGGCTACTAGGATCATTTTAGTATTATATTTTAATTGTAATTCTGACGTTCAAAAGTGAAAACATACTTGAAATAATTGTCAGTAAAAGCAAAAAGCAAAGCCGTCGCTACGCTACGTCATTTTTAGTCACTAAGAGGCTGACAGACACCTTCGACCCACCTCCGATCAAAAAATAAAAATACTTTAACCATTAGCAGTAAGCGGGTATAAGCAGAAGAGTTGTAGGTATCTGAGCGAAGGTGCGCGCTCCGCAACGAGAGCGGTCATCGTAGGTATTCTATTACACACTAAGATATGGTGCCAATGTCTACATTTCTGCAAAACATTTTACGGAAAATCGTGAGATAGAAGGAACAAATAAAAAATATACGAGACAAGCAGGTACACTGAAAGAAACAAAACAGGGCAAGTGCGAGTCGGACTAGCCCACCGAGGGTTCCGTACAAAATTTGTAGGTACGTATTCAAAAATCAAGGTCCTGAATCAACACGTTAAAAATATAAGGGCAAATTTAGATTTTCGAGAAAATTCGTAAGTACCAAAATTTATATATACATATGTATATACCATCTATTTGCGAATTTCGTGATTATATGTCAACGGGAACTACCATATAGGTAAATAGGTTTTCGACCCAAAACCTATAGGGTACTTCCGGTTGACCTAGAACTGTCAATTTTGCAAAGCAAGGTCTTAAAGCACAAATAAAGTAAACATTCAAAAAAGAGTTGAAAATTAAGGTAAATTTTGAACCTTGGAGGATCTTGATTTTTATACACCTAATAAGGACTATTATAGTAGACTAGGTCTTCAGTATTCGGTATACATTTCAACTTGCTAGGTCCAACCGTTCCTGAGAAAATCGGTGGTGACACACGGACAGACCATCTTATAAGGGTTCCTTTTTTTTTTAATGTACGTAATACAAGTTCAAGATTGGTGCGCGCGCGCCGATACGATGCCCGGTGTATGACGACACCAAGGATATTAAACAAAACCGATTTTCTTGAATTGTGCTTATCACTGAGCACAATTTGAATGTGTTGGTGTATTTATGACAAATTTTAATTACGTACGAATTAGATAATAGAAAAAGTATATGTTGTTGTGTTTATTCGCTATTAAGTGTTTGTGTGTGTGCAAACATACCATGAGTGTAATATGCCGCTACAAGATACGTCACCATCACAGTCAGTTATTTCATTTAAAACACAGACTATACCTTACCGCCAATATTTGAAGCTCGTGTATTTCATAACCTCAATCAAAAGCGGCGCACACACAATCCATGCATGGATCACACCGCCGCACACCGCCATGTCCTCTTCACGTCGTCCTCTGGCGCGCGAGTCCGCTGGCCCGCGCACTAGCACTAAACTGTATTGGCGCGCCTCCAAGCCACTAGACACCAGCTCGCCGCCTTCAGCTAACTCTCACAACTTGCGGCCCGAGGAGCACCTGTTTGAAAGTAGTGTTTAAAACTTTGAAATCTCACACTTGAGTCCTTTTTCTAAAGTTTATCTACACTTGCTGTCACGAGTTTGATTTAGTGATGTATTGGTTTATGACAATTGGTAGTTCTGTTGAAGAAAGTATCGGCTTTGTTGGGGATATAATTGCTTTTGCTATTACCTATTGCTATATTGTGTGTGTTTGGGAAGATATTTGAATCTATTCTTAATAACGCCATTTGTAAACAAATCAAAGGACAATTGAGCGATTGCCAGCATGGGTTTCGTCCTGGGCGCTCCACGGTGAGTAATCATATAGAATTTGTTGATTATGTAAATAGTAGAGTTAAGTCTGGTTGTCAGGTGGACGCCGCATACTTTGATTTCAAAAAAGCCTTCGATCTTGTAGATAATGATGTGCTTTTAAATAAATTTGCACTACTAGGATTCTCAACTTCTCTCTTAAAATTCATGGCCCACTACTTAAAAGATCGTAAACAGTTTGTTAAGGTAGAAGGATATAAGTCGGAAGAGTATTTTACTAGATCAGGGGTAAGTCAAGGTAGTACCATTGGTCCTACACAATTTATAATAGTGATCAATGATTTACCCACGGTTATCTCTAACGCAATATGCCTTATGTTTGCTGATGATTTAAAATTGTACCTGTCTGTAACCGACGCAAAGGATTGTGAGGCTCTACAACATGATATTGACGCTGTGGTTGAATGGAGTATTAAAAATAAATTGTCATTTAATAATTCGAAGTGTAAAACAATAACTTTCTCCCGATCCCGTAATCCGATTAGAAATGACTATAATCTTGCTGGCGCGTCAATGGACCGTGTTATATCGGTCCGGGATTTGGGAGTAATAATGGATAGCAAATTAAATTTTCACGAGCATATTCTTAAAATTTGCAAAGATGCTAATAAATGTCTTGGTTTTATCATTAGGTTATCATTTCAATTTAAGAACACTCAAGTTGTAAAACAAATATACAATGCCTATGTCCGTAGTAAATTAGAATATAATGCAATCGTTTGGAGTCCTCAAAAGTCATTGTACACTAATATGATAGAAAAAATCCAACGTAAATTCTGTAGATACCTATACAAACGTCAATATGGATACTACCCCTTTCTATATCCTTCTTTGTTCGTGTCAGGAATGGCGGGCTTAGACACACTCAAATTCAGGCGAGAATCCACAATTATAATTAATTATTATTTAATATTAGTAGGTAAGATAGATAGTCCCGTTCTACGAGAGTCAATAAATTTTTATGTTCCTGACCAGTATATGCGTGGCGTTGTAAGACGTCAACATAGACTCTTCCACTACCCGCCTACATGGCGAGCTCCCCGAACCAACGCCACTCCTACTGCTAGAGCAATAAAGTTAATTAATGACTTTCTAAAATATATTCCTGAAGCAGATGTATTTTTTGACTCTCAATGGACAATCGCTAAACATGTGTATATTTATTTAAATATGAAGAAATAATTTATTTTTGTTTTTTGTTTTCAGTTTACAAATTTTATGTTACTTCATTTTTATTGTTTTATTTTATTAGTTTATTTTTTAGCCTAAGAAGTTTTAATTAAAAAAAATATTTTTTTGTAGAATTAGCATAGATATAAGCGATTTGGTGTAAACTGTTAGCTTATATTTGATGAATAAATGAATAAATAAATAATATATTGGATACAATATATTACCAGTCGCACCAAAATATGTGAGTCTCTCAGACACTCAGAGTTTTCATTGATTATTTACATATGTACTTCTAAGTTCATTCTGGTAGTGAACATTAATTATAATAATGTTAAACGTGCAGTGTCTGGCATCCCGGTTACGTTGCAAGTTGCTGTGCTCAGTGCCAAATCTGGGACATCGTTACAAACGACAAATGGAATCTGTTGAGCTCACCAACTGCTTAAACATAATTCTAGCGCGGCAGCGGCTTGCTATTCAACATTAAATTCAAAGGGGTCAGGAGTGAATAGTGTAGCTTTAAAAACTGGGTTAAACGAATAATATTAAGTTCAACAATTTAGTGACGATGAACGATTAAGTATAATTATAGGATAAAATTTTATATCAAAATTAAATTAATAGTTCGCTTGAAAATTTTAAGCTATGTGTACGCTAGATGTCACAACGACCTATAAAGGCAATTAGTGACAATGGTACGTAGGTAATGGCCTATATGGGCCAATGCGCGATTTGGCACCGAGCCAGCGGCCGACAGCGAACGGTGCGACACCACCATAGTACCAACGTACAACAGCAGAAAGAAGGCACAGTGCTGACACACCAATTAATGAATTGGAAAATTAGTTAAATATTAGTACCTAACCAAAATTGAGGTAAGGTTTTAAGGATGAACCGGGTAACATTTTAGATGTTAATGTTGTCATGTTGCGTATGCCTTTCTGCAAACCAATAACTTTGGCCAAACCAATTTGTATTAGGGAAAGACTTCGTTCCAGATGACGAAGTGTGGTTATAGTATCCAACTTGACCAGTTCTGTTATTGGGTGCTGGTAAAAATCTTTTCCTGAATGGACTTATATAATAGGCATCGAAGCACGTAGGTTGAAGGTAAGTGCCGATTTTTTCTAATAAAGACGAGTTGTCAATTATTGTAGCAATCTCTATTATGTGTGCTTGCGTGTCTTTGTACAGGAATTGTAGGGAGTAAAACTTCTGTTCTACATGATTATTTAGTGGCAGTATGCCGTCCTTGTCACACGTCGGCGTAGTCACCGGAAAAAATGGCCGGTATTTTTCATTCGTTTCGAATATCAAACATGATACGCCGAATTTTATTAAATATTTCACACTTTACATTTACTGCGCTTCGCAACGTAGAAACACTTTTTCATGAATGTTTCAAAGTTGCGATCAAATTGAAATGTTCGTACTAGTTAAACGAACTTAGTACACTATTATTTGGAACGACATTGTTATTACTACAGTTTCCGTGAAAATGTAACGGGGAATATTTAGATTTTCCCGTAAATAATTTCGAGAAATATCTTACTAAGATTACGCGGCCATAAAAGTTCATGAATATAATAATACCTTCTATCACATTACATCGATTTCCGATGCTCATGTAGGCGCTCGAGGGGCTCGATATTAACTGAGTACAGATCCGAGCAAAGCGGCTTTACAATGACTGTAATCTTACTTTATTACCCGAAGATAGGTAGGGCTTCATTAATACCAGATAGGTAGGAGCCGGCTCTCGACACGCCACCGCTGTGGAGCAGCGTGAGCTGGAGAGGAAATGCTCTCAGATAAAATGTTATTACGAATGATGTGATAAATCTTATTGATATTGTCGCGTCGTATAGCTCATACCATTTTATAATAAGTTCCCGTTGCAGTTTTAGAAAAATTTTGGCATCTAGATGGAAGTTTCGATAATACCATGATTAATTAACAGTATAATAACAATGAGAATGGTTGTTCCATTGGGTTTATCTGTAATAGGTAGTGGAATACCAACTCCAAAAATAATCATTAAAATCACAATGAGTACCGTACATGCCCAGCGCATTGCCTAAAAAATATTTCAAAATTAAAAATCCTGGCCGAACATTTTCGAATACTCCTGAAGTTCCCAATAAGCGTCTCCTCTCGTCTAGTCTACCCCATCGGCGACGCTCGCAAGCCTCTCGTACACACGCGAGTCGCAAACGTAATAATAAGGAAATTCAAAGAGGTTTACGAGTGTACACCTTGAAGTAAAATTGATTTCGTGTACCTTGTGGGATATAGGTCAAGAGACGTACCTATGTCAAAATAGGGGAAAACGCGAAAATGATTTACTTGAGAATTTTCCGTTAACAAAGTGTTATTGTGTAGTGCAAACTCAATGCATTACGATTGTGTTTTAAATATTCGGCTATTGGCAGTCTGTAGACAATAGCGAAATCACGAGCTCAGTATCTTTTCCATAGTTTAATCCTATCATGTCTTTGTTGATAAGTTGAAATTTCAGTATCTAACAGATGAGCATAGCGCTGAAACGGCATTTCTGATGAGATTAAATTAGCTATGAATTTTCAATTAAAATTAACGGATTTGCTGCCAGGTGTAAAATTCAGGCAGCTGAGTCTTGGATCGTTAACGAAAACTTAAAACAAATAAAAATCCCTGCGATTGATTTCCAGGAAAATCTTTTACCAATGTGCGAACAAAACCCTTCGCGGCGTCTAATAATTTTAGCCGACGAGCCAATCCCAGGTCCCTCTTCAATCGTCTATAACAAGGAGTCAAATTAGAGCAGTGAATGGACCTCTAATCCTCTTTCAAGACTCCCATTCCGACATTAACGATGTCTGTCGGATTTACTCCTTTATTAAATTCACTGCGAACGGCGAACCGTCCCGAAGTGCAAACACAATACGGCACTGTGTAACTGGGTGCCAGATTACAAGCCATTGTAGCATTGTCGACGTGGAGCACGCCTGTTACAAATGTTGTTTTGGAAAACGTTTTTGCTTGCTATTATGTTGATGTACGCTTTGTGCTACGTGATGGGTTGTTTTATTACTTGTTCAGGTGTGCTCTCAATAAAGTACCCAGAGCTTCAATGGAATCTGTAACATGAAAATGGTTATACACAGCTGCATATATAGAATTGTTATTTTGTACACTGATGAAATATTGCTACA
This sequence comes from Phlogophora meticulosa, assembly GCA_905147745.2. Taxonomy (NCBI): domain Eukaryota; kingdom Metazoa; phylum Arthropoda; class Insecta; order Lepidoptera; family Noctuidae; genus Phlogophora; species Phlogophora meticulosa. The sequence continues at coordinate 20,020,896 of LR990518.1, read as the reverse complement.
CAAACACAAACATTAATACAACTTGGCACTTGACTCGCCTGTAGTCCAGCATTATCACAAGTAACTTACTGGCATACAGTGTTATATCCGAAAATGATTATTAATTATCTTTATAAAGGCAAACTTCAGCAGGATCCACCTCGCCTCGGTACATTACATTTTCAGCAGCATTTAATTCTGTAATGCGACTTAAGAGGAACTCACACCTCTGTGAGAGTGGCATTTAATTTATCTGGAAGCTCATTCAAATAAGCGAAGCAACCGACCGTAAGGAACCATTTGGATAAATCCGGCTACATAGCAGCACAACACCGTACGTCACGCGCGGCGCATCACTCCGCGTCACGCGTACTCACGTGAGTGGCATTGTGCTGCGCGCCGACTGCTGGCTGCCGCTCGTCAGCTCGGAAGCGTATCAGCAACGTGACGCAATGGATGCGCTGACGGCGATTTTTGATTGACATTTCTCGACAGGAGACTGAGCGGTGAACTGGTAGCGGTGTTATGTCTCTGAGAAAAACAATCTGAAACGTGAATGGTATCAAGTTATGGACATCTCACAAAATATCGCGGACAGCTCTTCGTCTTACTTGAAGCATTTGACTTGCGCACAGAGTTTGAACTGTTTTTCTGTAAAAATCAAAAAGACAGCAATAACGTGTTTATAGTCTAAGGATTGGGCATAGCCCTACTTCCGATCTAGTCCCAATTATGATCCTAACATCTGGAACCCAAGCGATAAAAAAGTTAAAAACTTGAATCTTAATCACTATGAAGACCCGGAGTGGCTAGGACGATAATAAAATTGTATTCTTTGTTTTGACTGGCCTCTCCTGTAGAGCTTCCTGGACCTAATGGAAGGTCTGAGCGCTGACTAATACACAACACATGTACCACTATCGTCCTTAATTAGTATCATGTATGGTAACACTTGGTATCAGTGCCAGAGTGATATAACGAGGTACTGATAGCGGTATAGGCCTGGACTAGACGCTCATGTTACTAGTGACTTTTAAGATGTTGACACATGAAGTCGAGGAGGTATTTGCCGTTATGGCAACCATCACAATGGTGGTTCTTGGCTAACGTTCAAACACTCAATAGTTGCAACTAAATTGTCGAATTACTGACCACCTACTTGCGGTTAGATAAAATGAACTTTCCTAGTAGCAAAAGTATTTAAATCAATTTTACAAAAAGGCCGACTTTATTGTTCCTCATCTCGCTGGACTAAAATTTAATGGATTCCAAATAGTGTTCAGCTGATGGATTTTTGAGAGTGGTTATTTCTTTCTAAAATTATAGAAGTTGGTCGATCTGTATCTCGACATCCACCTTGCGAATATTGTCATGCTGAATTCAGGACACAGAAGTTTGTACACAAATAGTTTGGCGCCATTAATCACGTGCGTTGCACCCGCAGGTTGCACCCGCAGGTTGCCCCCACGTTGCCGTTGGTGAAACGTTGGCGACCGCATTCCTGCCTACCGCCCATACAGGCTTCAGTGTTAGCGAATTATTTTTTTCAATCTGTTTGGAAAATATTGTTTTGTTCGGAAGCCGTCGCCTGCTGCGGTGTTCAGCATTTTGGCCTACTTTTGTGCTCAAGGACGGATTGTATTTCTATCTTCTGTCTGCGTATTTCTGTTAAATAGCCACAACTAAGGCGAAGCTCCTTGTAATGAAATGAGCCTGATTAATTCAGCGTACTGAGGTTTTAGTTAGTACATTAGTTCTACCAAAACATGAAAACCGTATTTGTTACAACCTACATAATAGTCAGATTATTCATTAAATCTCAATTAACCTCTCAAGACACTTCATAAACAAGTAATTTTCTTTTTATTGTAATTAACAAAAAACACAAACTGTTTGAAGTAATTAGCTCCCCCAAAATTAAAATGAAGTGTTGAGAAGATTCCCCCCCCCCGCTCCGCTCTCCGCCCTCCGCCCTTCGCCCTCCGCCGTCCGCCCTCCGCCGTCACACTGGCCCGGCCTCATATAATATTACTGGCTCTGTTTAACTTTAAATTGTTTTCGTGGAATCCTAGGCGGCCATTGTGCGATATATTACGATTTTAAGTGGAATTTGGGACGGAATGGAATGATAGGTCTAGACGTAACGCGGTCGGCATCGGCCAGGAGAAGTATGCGGGAATTTGATGGTAAATACTTAATATGCTACATTTCTCCACGTTTCGAAGAGAGATTTTTCGTTTGCTTTTCAATATTTAACATTTCGGGTATGAATGTGAATGTTTTGATACGATTCTGTAAAAGGGTCTTCGCCCGCGGGAATATGTATGAATTGAAATAATTTCGCATAGGTGCTCATGTGCTTGGGGTTTCCGTTGGATGCCAAGGTAAGTCATATTTTGATACAGAATACTTAAGGATTAAAATGGTGTTCACACCATTTTAATCCTAAAGACTTAGGCAATCTACGAAGTGGTTTTCCATATCATAGACTAATTATGCGCGATATTATCCTTTTTAAAATGTACCTAGATATGTATTGTGTTAGTCTATTAGAGAAATCAATATCCCATACGCGTATTTACTCATAAATTGAGAGACGTTAATGAGGTACCCGCCTCTGTTCAATTAATTCCTACCAATTATTTCAGCTGTGTTTTGTTCGGCCCCGCGACCTATATCAATGGAGGCCTCTGTCAACATTAAATTATTTCAAATTAATTAAATTCCTCGAGTTAGTTTCCATGAATTAATTACTTTAACTCCTCGTCACAATGTAGTTTTGGATTGTAGAACATCGGTCGCGAGGACGTAACTAATTTACACGTTTTCAGGCTTGACTGTTATTCCGAGAGAATAGATCAAATGTACCGACAATATCATGTTACGACTTTTTTATAACTGTGTATGGAAGTAAGACAATCTGGAAAAAAGATGGGAGATTTGGAGAACATACCCGAATCCTCATACAGTTACCACCGACCAAAACTCAAGTCCATGGGGAATTGTTAGAATTCTCGACCATCATCCACATTTCCCGCAAACTTTTTCAATATCTACGTGAAAACAACCATGAACACTGTTTACCCTTTAAAACCACATTAAGTGTGGAATTTCAGGCGACTTATCAACTTCCATTTATAACGTCACCACGAAATTTATATTATAATAAGGATTTACAAGGGGTCCGGTGTCCCGCCCCAGTCCATCCCGCGACGAAGAGTAATGGTTGTTGTGACAATGACGACTAGTGAGGACGCGAGGACACGGCGCCGCATCGATGGCCGGGACTTGGGAACATCCTTGTTTGTTGTTCTTAGCTAATGTCCAAATCATTTCACTAAAACATATCCTGCAGAAGATAATTTAGGTCAACAATATTGTAAAAGCGCTAGCAATCCAAACGTTTCTCAAATATTATTTTAATGTATTTAAATAGCTCATCGCACGTTTCCGCAATTCAATAGAGTGTTTTAGTTTGTTTTACCTGAAAGTTTACTAGCACGAAAAAATCACCATTTACAAAATTCATGTTTGAACTAAAAATTCGGAACAGTTGAGGGAAAAAATAGTTTTGTTATGAAAACAAATATTTAAGCCAAACTGACGTGTTGGCGCATCTCGGGCATTTGGGAACGTTGCTGTACGCGGGAGAATAATGGACGCTAAAACTAATTGCTTCAGCATTTTCTGCTCTACTTTGATTGGAATAAGAGTGATTGGAAAAAAAGTGATATCTCTATTTTCAGGATCCCGATTCAATGTAAAAGCTATCGAGGCTGGCTGTGCAGTCAGATATTTTGTCCACACTAGGTGACACTTTGCATTTTTTAACATAAAATAAACTTAAACGTAGCAAACTAGAGGTAGGTAGGTAATCTAAAGGTTCATTTCAATAATCTTGTAAAAATATACTTGAGCTGGATCACCAACCAAACGACTACCAACACAAACGACGGAAGAGTACTGCGAACCATCCCCCCTTCCAACAAGTTCCAACACTGGCTTGTTGATAGGCTTCCCGCAACACATCAACACTGATACAGCGAACTCCGAACTCTCGTCCAAACTTGTACTGTACTAAATTCATCCAGCCCTTTCTTAGCGGAATTATGACGTAATCAAATCACGGGTGGCGAGATTACACGGCCGTGTTTATAATTTTAATTAGTTTGGGAACTCGCCTGCGCCGCGGCGCGCCAACTTGTGACGTCATCTTAACACCGTCTATCTTGATCCAGTGTTTGACTTGGCCGAGTTAGTGTTAATAATGTGAAAATATTGTTAATCTGTTGGTGTTGAAGACTTACTTATTGCCTGACACTCTTAGGTATCTATTTGAAATAGTCAGTTATTTTGAGATTGAGGAAAATTCCAATAAACATACATACTTACAAAATTAAAATGTTAATTTGAGTAGAATGGAATAGTATTCACTTTCCTCAATTGCTTGGTAATATTTCCATCAAAAAATAGATATTTACGAACATCAGTTTTGGCAGGATTGTCGACTAACAAATTAGGGAGTTTTCAATCGGTGTCTTATCGTTGCCGTCTCGTGGCCGCATAGTAAAGTCAAATTAATGTGGCCTCTAGGTATGTTAAAATAATAAGGGTCAATTTGTAAACTAACTACAGCTGTCTGTAGGCGACAAGAGCATAAACCTAGGTTCTACTAGATACGACCGTCGTCTAAACCACTTAACATACTCATCCTTTTTAGGTAGGTTTAGTAGTTTTTATTCTAGGTACAACATATACGTACGTAGGTACGTACGTATACCTTCATACATGACATAATTATAATGATTTGATTACGGCATACTGAATATTGTAAATTTGGCGTTCTAAAATGCCTTCTAAATAGTCTTATTGAAATAAATGATTTGACCTTCACTTTTAATGTCTCCTGTTTAACACCCTAAGGACTCAAGTAGATGAAGATTAACTGGAATATTTAACAAAATATGTATAACTGAGAGAAATTTCCGTATATATTGTAGGGAACTCAAGCAAAAAATTTTGCGCGTAAACTACAGAAGTCATCTGGTTTTACATTCCATTTCATTTAATCACTACAAATTTAATTTGACTAAACAGTACGGCTACTATTGAACAAATCACAGTTCCTTTATTTGCCACTAAATAAACATGTCTTTCAAAGGAATTTAATTTTCTTACGATCTCTGATCCCAAAGTTGACAACAATTATTGGAAATGCTGGACGTTCATAAATAAAAAGTCACGCAAAGATCCTTAAATCTCCATAGAATTATCAAAGAATAATAGGATTTTTGATTTGACTCCTTATTGTGTGGTCGAGGACACCGGAGGTCACCCAGACGAGGCAAAGAGATTACGACTCAAAACGATGTGCTTACCCGTCCCACGGAGAGGTCAAAGGAAGCTATTTAATTTGTGCAAAAAAAGCGATTGTATGTGTGTGCTCCACTGGGGAACTGCGTTGTTACTGGGAAGTGTGTTGCAGGCACTTGAAAGAGAACATTGAGATTGCGCATTATTTGGTGTGCGAGTTTCCGCGAAAGTGGTTTAAAGTCAGATATTATAGAAGTTTCTAAACTGTCCGGCTGTGTTAAAACTTTGTGTTGTCTTTATAATGTCGAGTTACTAACTCAAACTTTGCAAAACGATTTAGTTACAGTGTAAGAAATACAACTTTAAATAACTATTTTTTTTCCATACGTGACTGCCGCCGTAATACCCTAATCTGATAAATATCGTTTTTTGTAAGTAATGTTAAGGTTGAATTCCCCTTGAGGAGAAACATATATTTTTATGTAAACATTACTTTTTGTGAGTCACCATTTAGTCATCATTTAGTCTTCCGTTAGTACACGATGAGTATCTCACATCTGCTGTCATCGTACCTGAGTACTATACTGACTCTGAAGCCACACAT